>CM076582.1:568888804-569239301 GCA_034641835.2 Pinus albicaulis | reverse complement strand
GAAGTGATGGAGGAGTGGAGGCAAGCGAGTGATGTGTGGGAAAACTTATGCAAATGAGGGCTAAGATGAAGCTTTTAAGGAGTGGGTTCAACTTTTAGAAGTAGGTCTGATGGTACTAAGAGTCTTTGCACCTTATGAAAATCCTTTAAAATTTGCAAACCCTAACTTAGGAGGCCAAAAAATTGATTTTTATGCAGCCTAGGGTTTAGTCATATTAGGCCAAACATTCCTTTCTAGATTATGCAAAGAACAATTGATCAGTGAGGAAAAGGAGTTACCAACCTTATTTTTTTGACTGTAGGAGATTTGGAGGCAAAAATATAAATTTTGAACTCTTTTGGAGAAAATCTGGCAAAGTTTGTTTGTGCACATCACTTGTCCAACTGCACGTTCAGGTTGGGTCGACCCGTCGGAGCGCAGCGCCGGGTCGGAGAAGGGCCAGTCGGGCCTATTAGAGCACAGCGCCGGGTTAATTTTGTGGGTAGTCAGGCCATTCTGGGCCTGTGCATAGCACCTGCCCAGGTGTGTAACGCCGGGCTCTAGGTGTCCAGTGCAGTGTTAAATAACACTACAGCCACTTTTTCTGTGCATAGAACTGAGAGCCAGGTGTGTAGCACCGGCCTCGATGTGTAGCACCTGCAGATTTCTCCAATTTTTCTTAGAAACCCTCAAAAATCACTTTCAACAGCTCTCTTCTTCTTTTCAGGAGTAAATGGGGTTGAGGAAAAAGGAAATGAGGTTTTATATCCCTTCTGAAAAATAAATTTCATGCCAATGCCCACTTTATGAGGTTTATTTCCCTTTACCTTTTCCCACTGTGCTTTTTTGGCTTTTTAAACCTGTAGGTGTCAGTTTGATATAAAAATGGTTTTTTCTATTGCAGGAGTAGCTTGATGCCTCTCTTGTGCTCACAAAACCCTTCAACCATTTCTAAACAAGTGCCTTCAAACCATTTTGAACAAGGAACCTCTTTATAATGCTTATCACTTGCAAATAACATATTTTTGTGATCTTTAGACATATTTTCTTTCACTGACAATTCTGTCAGATTTCCTCTTTAAAACAGTGAAAAAACATCTCAATATGAAAACTCTAACATTAAGCATCAATAGTCCCTTTAGTCTCCATGTGGGCCATTATTGTAAAAGACATTTGGTTTTCTTATCTTTATCAATTTTCTTGTAGGTAGTTTATCTTGACAGTCCAGCAGAAATGTCATTTTATGGCTAACCTATCTTTTGCAGAATGTACCTTGATAAAGAAACCATTTTGGAGGCCTTACTACTCTCAAACCAGCTATATGTCTGTTCCTAGTTTGCAAATGATGCATGTTAGTGAGGGAGGTGAGGTTTCTAAACCATTTTTGTGCTTTTACTGGCCACTTCTGTTCTTGCAGGTGCCTACACAATTTCTTCCTTTAATCACTGCCTCTTTTGAACTTGGACAACTCACTTCATCAGTAATGATCCATGTTTGCCACAATTGCTTCTTTTGAAAATTTCTTCCCTCATGCTCACCTTCTTGACTTCTTTGAATATGTTTGTGTCCTTTCTTTGAGGAGACAAACCTTGAACTGATATTTCTGTCTCTTTCTGTAGATACCCTTTGGTGAAGTGGGGTACTGGTTTTTGAGTTTGCCTTCTTAGATACCTTTAGCTTTCTGATTTCAACCTTTGATGATGTGGAGTCAATGTCTCTCTACCAAATCTTAAGGGGCTGCTTGAAACCCTCTGAAACCCTCTGATGTTATGAAGGAGGTTATGTTAGCACTCTTTGACCAGTTTTGTCAACTTTCCCAAACTGTTAGGTTTTAGGGCTACTTAGGAAAAAGTATATAGTGTTGTCTTCTATGTTCTCTGAAACTTCTCAAAACTCATCAATTATTACTAAATTCCTTCAATGTGCACTTGAAGGAGTAGAGGAGGCCTTTGTCCTTGTAACCCTAGTACTAATTTCTGCTTGGTTAAAATAGTTATAAACCCTGATTTCATCAAACATATGCTTGCTGCTTTCTTCTTTCTATGAATGGTCTTCTTGTGATGATTTTATCATTACCTTACCTTATTCCAGGATGATGTCTATTTGTTCCTTTTGCAGAAATGTGAGCAAGGGGTAGTTGTCCCCTTGGAAGATTTGTGCTTTTAGGCCAAAGAGCCTTCCTTGAATAACCTTTTTGATTAGTTTGGACAAGATCACCTATCCTTTTCTTCTTTGAATGCAGTTTCTTCATAGAGGAAAAACAGAGTTTGTAGGGCACCAATTCCACCCTATGACTTTGTGAAACCCTAGGTGACCTAGTGGAGGCTTTCTTGGACTTGGTTTTGGACCGAGAGCTAGAATTTGGGATCATCAAGTGTAAGATAGAGTTTATGATAAACTGATGTATTGAAGATCCAAAATCCAATGTACTTGATTTATCTTAAATATCCTACAGAGATAGTTTGAGCCCATCAGTGTTTAAGAGTATTTTGGGATACACAACAAAGCTGTCTGATTGGTGGGCTTAGGTAGCAGTGGGGGGTTTTTTAGGAAAAACAAAATAGGGGATTTGGGCCAAAGGTGAAAGCATATAGACAGAAAGGGTGACATAAGCCACTAAAGGTTTTTCTGGGACTGGTAAGTGGAGCTGGACATGATGGAAAGATTAAATAGTGAAAAATTATATTTAAGGATGATGAAGGCAATAAGATTTCTAGAACTCACAATGTCTATAAAATTTGTTTCTAGAAATCTAGGGAAATCATTTAGTCATCTATGAAGGCAAAAATTATTGATGACTAATAGTGGCTCCACTTGGGGAGGGTAGCTCCTTTTCAGGAGGTGTCCAAAACTTCAAATTTCTAGCTTTATGGAGACCAGTGCCTCACCCATTGGGCAGATTTTTACCTCTTTCTCTTGCTGATGCTTTCTTGAAGCTATGATCTCAATAATCTGAAAGACATGATTAGCTCAAATCAATCTCTACCTACCCAACCTACTTGCCTAACATTTTTTCTTCTTTAGGTGCATTTGGACTAGAAACCTTAACATCTTCTTGTTTTTGAAAGCAAAATAAACTATCTACTTATACCTTATGTCTTCCCGGAGCTTAGATTATGCTAATGAACTCCTTTGATTCTCTACCTATACTATTCAACTTTCAAGGTTAAACTTTTTGACAGGATTTATTCACTAAGCTACAAACATGAAATTGAAAACATGGCTAAATCAGGATTAGACAATCTGACTCACCATTTGTTTGTGGCATAAAAACAAGCTACACACAAATGCTATTTTTGTACAAAATAGACTAGAAAAATCAGGGCTAGGATACATTGTTTGCTACTCATCCCTATTTTTCTCTTTGGTTCTATTTTAAGCATGTGGAACCAGTATCTTTCTTCCCTAATCTATATTTTGACAAGTCAAGCTTGAATAATTTGACCCACTATCTTTCACTAACTTATCAAAAATAAATTTAAAAAAAGTTTTAGCCATGATTAGGCTAGATTACTGAAACAAGACTCCTTTATGCACTAGTGGTGGTATTTAGACTTACTTTCAGTAGTTCTATTTTTGGGTATGGAGCTTTACCTCTTTTCAAATCTGCCCTCTTTTCCATTTTTTTTTTGTTTTGCATTTTTTTGTGATTTATCTCAATATCTTTTCATCAAATAGTGATATGTACAATGAATGAGAAATTCCAACTAAGACTTAGGACTATTGAAAGAAATAGTGCTTGAGCATCCTGCCATTTACAAGACCTCCAAAAAGTTCTTCTCCATTAAGCCCTTGTAAAAAGAAATCATTATGACCTTTAATTGATTGAATAAGGTAAGGGCCCTTCCATAAATTCTCAAATTTACCATGTTTAACTTTGTCTTCCCTCCTAGAATCCCACTTTAGTATAGTGTCTCCAATGTGGAAATTATTAGCTTTGGTTCTTCTTTCAAAGATTTTCTTTATGCTTTCCTGAATTTCCTGAGTTTTTTTATACACTTATTCCCTTATCTGCTGTAAATGCATGGTTTGGTTGAACCTTCTTTGCATGTAATTCTCTTCTGATTACACTTCTTGGAGAAGTCTTACCACCGAGACTCCCAAGGATGTTGGAAAAATGGCATCCATGCCGTACACTAGTTGATAGGGAGACATACCGATTGATTTCTTGGTGGTCAGTCTATCAACCCATAGTGCATGCATAAGCTTGCCATGCCATGCCTTTTGATTATGTTCTAGGAGCTTTTTGATGATATTGACCAAGATTTTGTTAGAGGATTTGGCCAACCCATTACCCTGAGGGTAATAAGCTATGGAATGTCCTAGTGTGATGTGATATTTATGACAAAAGTCAATCACCTTTTTGGATGAAAAGGCAACAACATTATCTGTGATGATCTTTCTGGGACAACCAAATCTAGACATGATGTTTTTCTCGAGAAATTTGATAATGACTCAATCAGTGGCATTTCTATAGGGGATGGCTTCTATCCACTTGGTGAAGTAATCAATGGCAGTGAGGATCCACTTATGTTTTGCAAATGAGGTGGGGTGAATTTCTCCAATGAAGTCTAGACCCCATTGTTGAAAAGGAGCTTAAAAAATAATGGGATGTAAAGGTAAAGGTAGGAGTTTTCTCTTGCCATCAAAGGTTTGGCATTTATGACAAGTCATGACTAGTTGGTGGGTATCAAGGAAAAAGGTGGGCCAATAGTAGCCATCTCTAAGGATTTTGTTGGCTGTGGTTTTCCAGTAAAGATGGCCTCCACACTCTCCTTCATGCAGTTCATGCATGATCTTACCTGCATCATCTTCAAATAATTTAAGTAGTATACCAACAAGATTCTTCCAATATAATATCCCATCTAAGATGCAGAACTTCAAAGATTTTTTTTTTAAGAACCTAGCTTTTGTCTTTGATAATGTAGGGGGAGCATTAAGATAGAAAAGCACATAGAGAATATCAGCATACCAAAATGAATTCATAAATTATTCTTCAACATGGGGAGTAGGGAATTCTTCTTGTTCTTCTAAAACATCAACCATGATCATATCTAAAACCTTGAAATTTGACTCAGCCATAAGTTTTGCAAGTCCTTGTCCTTTAACCCATATTGTGGGCCTAATTTATATGTCATACTCTAATATAATGGCAATCCACTTTCCTCTTTTACCATCAGGGTCCTGATTTAAAATTTCCTTGACAACCGAGTGTGGGAAAAAAGCAATGACATGAGAATGTAGGATATATAATCTAAAGTCTTTCAATGCTTTGATCAAGGCAAAGGCTTGTTTCTCTATGATGTTGTATTTTAAAAGAGAATCTATAAGGGCCTTGCTAAAGAATGCTATGGGCTGTTCTTGTCCCATCATGTTCTTTTGCAGTAATACTGCAGCAATGGTATGTTCAGAGGCAAATGAGAAAATGTAGAAGTCTTTGGTAAAATCGGGACTGATTAGAACCGGTGTTTGAGTGAGGGCTAATTTGACCCGATCAAAGGATTGTTTGGCTTCTAAGGTCCATTTAACCCCTATCTCTTTTTTAAGCATGTTTGTAATATTCCTCAAAATTTTGGCAATATTAGGGATGAATCTCCTTAGAAAGTTTATCTTCCCAATGAAAGACTATAGTTCTTTAATGTTTCTAGGATGGCTAATTTGTAATATGCCCTCAATCCTTTTGGGTTATATTTTTATTCCTTATTCTGAGATGATGTGACCTAGGAGTTTTCCTTCCTGGAGACCGAACAATGTTTTCTTAGGATTCAAGGAAAGACCATATTTTCTACATTTTTCAAAAAATTTCCTTAAGTGGATTAAGTGTTCTTAATCAGTCTTAGAGTAAACAGTAATGTCATCAAGATAAATGACTATGAACTAGCCTATGTCTTCAGAAAAAGCTATATCCATGGCCTTTTGGAAAGTGGCCCTTGCATTCATCAATCTGAATGTCATTTTAACATACATGAATGTACCCCAAGGGGTAGTGAAAGCAGTTTTATGTTGATCACTTGGGAACACTAATACTTGGTTGTAGTTGGAAAAAACATCAAGTAAGGAGATCCTCTTAGAACCAACCACATTTTGAAGAATGTGCTCTATCTTAGGCAATGGGTAGTTATCCTTTAAGGAGGCTCTGTTCAGATTTCTAAAGTCAATGCAAAACCTAATATCCCCGGTCTTATTCCTAATTGATACAAGGTTTGAAACCCACTCTGAGTTTCTAAGGGAAACTATGATCCCAACATCATACATATTTCTAATTTCCTTCTCAACTAAAGGTAATAGAACATGGTTGATTCTTCTCAATTTTTGTTTGAAGGGTTTCTAATTCTCTTTAAGAGGAATTTTATGTTGAATAATGCTTGTGTCATATGATTTTAAATCCTCATATCCCCATGCAAAAACATCTCTAAATTCTTGGAAAATTTCAATATATATATTTTTTTATGTGAGGAGGAAGAGTTCTGGAGAGTTTTATCATTTTTGGTTCCTTAGGCACCCAATGTTACACTCCTCTATATCATTTTCCGTGGATTCCATTTTTGTTTTCTTAGCTACATCATTAAAGTAAAAAATTTCTTCTAATGGCGTCAGTCCTCTTGGTAAGGTATCATCATTGCACTCTAAAACCTCAAGGTCCCTTCGGTCTAGATCCTCAAACACTTCTGCCTCATGAGGAGGTGTAAGTAGGTTTATATCAACAAAAGGTGGCAGCTCTATTTATGAGATCCTTTCTTTTGTATAAATATCTTCCTTATGCCCTAGACTTGGTTTTGTCAATGTAAATTCATTCCTAGATTGCAAAAAATCATCTATTTGTTCATCACCCTAAAACACTTGCCAATAGTCAATGTTATCGGGCACTGTAGGTCGGTGTTTGACTTTGACAGTGTATTGTTCACTTGCAACTGGTATTTGATAGTTTCTAGTAGCAAAGGCAAGCTCGTTTGCAAGACTATTTTGAGCTCTAGGAATGTAGACTAGTTCATTTTTCTCAAAGGTTTTGAGGAGATCCAAAGCTGCATTTCTATACTCTCTTAATCTTGGATTCTGAGCTGAATACTCACCTCTGATTTGTAATGATTAGTTCGGAATATCCTTGAGCAGAGATTTTCTTAGCTCCTAAGTCTTTGAGCAGGTGCAGGCCAAGGGGGAGAGCTTCATACTCTACAATGTTATTAGTACACTGAAAGTCTAGTTTTTAAGAATGGCCCTCATTAGTTTTATGTATCTAGAAACCAACCCCTGATCCAGCCTTGCCACAAGATCCATCAAAGGTCATGTTCCACATTTTTTCTATTTCACCACTTTGTTGTTGTTTGGGGCTGCTAGAGTTTGGGATGATATATTCTTCAGTTGCGGGTATGCTTGGTTGTTCTGGTGGCACTATATCTTTGTTATTTTCACTCACTTGTTCATTAATGTCATTTTCATTATATAAGATGAATGAATCCAAGTTTGAATGAATAGAATAGATAGGGGTGTTGTTTGGCCTATACAAGCTACTCACTGTATACTTCATATGTGACTCTCGGTAAAGTTTTCTTGTCTGGTCGAAAACATGGATAGTAGCATAGGACATATCTAGTTGAAGGTTTCCCTGAAATTTGGCTCCCCAAGATCTAGACAAAAGCATGCCATACTTAGGGGGAATGTCCGCGACTACTATGTCCATGACAAGACTTTTAGCGGGAATCTGTGCTAACTTAACACAAAGATATTTGATTAGGCCCAAACACTTAACCCCACTTGAATCAAATGAGTACAAGTATTTGTAGGGTTTTGTGATTTCCAGGCCTAAGCTCTCCATCACAACTTTAGGTATGAGGTTGTGTGAGGCCGCAGAGTCTAGCATAGTATTGTGTAATATTTTGTCGTGTATGTTTAAACTGATATAGAAAGGAGGGACATCTCCTTCTTGATACTTCCCTTTCACCTTAGGTCCAAATAAAAATTCAGGACCATCATCAGGTAAATTTAGCGTGTCAGTATCATTTCCTAAGTTTAAGACCTTCAACACTTGGGATTTATACACTCCTTGGGTTACTAGTTCAATCAAAGGCATGGTTATCTTAATTTTAGCAATCTCCCCTTCAAAGCTGAAAGGGACTTCGGTTTTAGACACACTTGCATAAGTTTTTTCTGCCACAGCCCTCTCGATAAGTTTGATTTGCTAATTTTGAGAAGGGGTTTTAGATAACATAATTTTTTTAGGGCCACTAGTAGAGGTACTAGGGCAGCTTGTGCCACTACTTTTCTGGCTTATTTTTTCTTTGTTTGAGTCAGTTTTCTTAGTTATGTTATTTATATTATCTGATGTTCCCTTAGGACTGTTTTCTAGAGTTTTCTTAGCAACAATATCAATTGGGTGTTTCCTAGAGGCTTCTTGGTTTCTTTTATTCCTGAGGTCATATTGCCTATGGATTTCCATAATGTCATTTTCCAGTCCTGATTGGTAATCTTCAAAGTTTTCACCATTTGTTTGAGTTTGATCAAAAGAAAAAAGACCCTTTTCTTCTTCCATGAGAAAATCTTCATTCTCATTATCAGAGCTTATTAGGTTTACATTGTTCTCTTCAATTTCTATAATTTCTCCTTCTTAATCTACATAGTTTTGTTGAAAGGGAGGTCTGATTTGTTGGTCATTTTCTCTTTGTTTGATATGGGGAGTATCTCTTTTTAAGTTTTGAGTTCTGTTTCGGTTTTGGGAATTGTTTTGATTGTCCCTAGGAGGCACCCTTTCATTTAGATTTATTTTTTCTATCATTCTCTCCACAATCCTCATTAGGCTGTCTATTTTGGTATCAGAAGAGGAAGTTGAGGGTATGATTTCATCCTTGTAGGTTACTTTCCTTTCTGATTTCAGCCCGGCTCTTTTTTCAATCAAGTTTACTTCTGCACTAATAACTTCTTTTTTCATTTCTTCTAAGGTTTCAGGGTCCCTTTCTCTTATTTGGAAAGTCATGTCTGGGTCAAAACCTTCATGGAATTTCACTAGTGCTAGTCCTTGTGGGGGTTTCATGTGAGGTGGGAGGGCATTATAAACACTGTTAAACCTGGTGCAATAGTCTTGCACACTTTCTCCTACATTCCTTTTAAGATTGTTGTATTCAGATAGGATTTTGAGGGGATTTTTCTTGATTTCCCATTTGTTTATAAAAGTTTGGTAGAGGGAAGGGAGGTCATGTATTGATTTAGGAGTTAATGCTTTGAACCATTTTTTTGCCTCTTCTCCTAGGCTTTGTGCAAACATTCTCATCTTAACGGTTTCTTCCTCTATCTCCATGTAATCAAAAGCATCATTGATTCTATCTACATGCTGCTGGGCAGTGATGGATTCAACCCTTGTGAAATGAGGGATCTTAGACTGATAGTCATTTGGAAAAGGTACTAGTGGTTGAGGTAAGGCCAAAGGTGCATACTAAGCTGCCATGATGGGAGCTAATGGAGGATTTACAAGAGGTGGGTTTGTGATAGGGGGTGTATGATGAAGTGTAGTGGTTTGCACAGTGGTGGTATGGATGGGTGTGGTGGAAGTACTTGGACCAACAAACTGATTTTGAGTAGACTTGGTATGGAAAGAGTTGAAGTGGTGGAGAAGCTAAAAGTCAGGTGGTGTGGAAGGAGAAGCTTCTCTACTAGAACTCTGGTGCAAATCTAAGGGTTCAAGGTTAGTTTGGTCGATATCAGTTTGAGACTTGTTTTTGAAGAGGTTCCTAGTACGATGCAAGTTAAACTGGGGATATTGCAAAGTTGTAAGATGTTCAGGTACAAAGATTGCTCTATGAATGGTCCTAACAGTGGTTAAGTTTCCAAATCTATAAGTTTGCCATAAAATCTTCTCTGGGTCATCAACTATGTTGGGAGGGTTTGGGTCCGGATGAGATCTGGTACTGATCCTATGTGAAGCTAGATTTCAAATTTCAAAATTCAGAGAGGCTGCAAGTGTTAGGATGTTTTGTTAAGGCTGACCTCTCTGAATGATTGGTAGTTATTACAGTATATGGATGGGTTCATAAGCTTCTTAGGGTTGGCGTGAAACAAATCTTGGAAGCCAAATGAGTGCTAATGAAGTAATAGGCCTACTAGAGGCCAGTGGAGTCACCAGGTGGATATTTTTGTTGTTGTTTTAAGGATGTACGTTTATGGTCCACCACCAATAACTGAAAAAAACCAATCTAAGGGTGTTTTGGGGTTTTCTGAGTCTCTTAAAGTTTGTGAGAGTATACTATAGCTGAGTCATAATTTTGCTAGGATGATGAAACAAATAGAGTGTACTTTTTGGTTGATAGTTTGAGTTGTCTATGATTTGATAGGGGTATTTGAAGTCCTAAGGGTTACTTAGTTTGTCACTGATTCAGAGTTTCCATCATGATCACCATTGTGTTAGTGTGGTGATGGGGTAGCAGATTAGCCACCATATACTATCAGCTAATTTTCTAAGCTCAATAAAAGGTTTAAATGAGTCTATAGGAGTTTTCTAGGCAACTATATAATCAGAAGGTCCCACCGTGATCACCAGAATGTTAGGGTGGCGATGAGGTGGAAAAATGATCACTGGATACTTTTTAACAAGGGATTCTGGAGTCCTAAGGGATAATTATATTGTCACTAACTCATAAGGTCCCACTGTGATCGCCAGAATGTTAGGGTGGTGATGAGGTGGAAAAATGATCACTAGATACTTTTTAACAAGGGATTATGGAGTCTTAAGGGATACTTATATTGTCACTAACTCAGAAGGTCCCACCGTGATTGCCAGAAAGTTAGGGTCCCGTGATTTGGTAAATTGGTAGACCAAATGACAGGGTAACATGGAACCAAGCTTTGGAGTCCAAGGACCTAGCCTTCCTGGACTCAGAGAGGGATCTCTCTATTGGGTGTAAAGGATGTGTTTTTTCTCTAGGGTTTTGATTTTAGGCTAGTTATTAGGTGTAGGGTTTGTTGATTGTTTTGGTTGGGTAAGATGGTCAAGTGGAATAGGTGGAGTGAGAGGTTGTCAAAGCCATTGGGCTATGGAGTCAAGTGAAAGTCAAGAGTTTCTAAATGATGAAACATAGTGTGTTGCAGGGCCGATTTAGCAAGGTTAATGGATCCTTAAGGTGATGTATGAGGTGTCGTGAACATAAAGTTTGGGAAAGAATAAAAGGTCTTAAACATATATAGTTTAAAATTTATAATTCATGAGGTAGGGAAAACCATTAAGCTCAATAAACAATACTCTAAACTAATAAAAATCCAAGAGAAACATTTCAGTGAAACATAGAAAGCATAAGAGCTTGTAACTTTAGAAATTCACCTTCAAATTTTGGGAAAACACATAAGACAATCCAAATAACTCAATTTATGGAGAGGGAACTCCTAAACACCATATATCAAGTTATTGGGAACTCTGAAACAAGTTTTTAAGCATGGAAAAAGGGAAAGATCGAGCGAGATCTCTTTGACTTAACCTAACAATCAATATTTCACAGAAAGGCTTCAAGATAGGGTTTTGAAAACTTAAAATAAGTAGAGAATACCATGAATCATACTTGTAAGCTAGGATACTAACCATACATGAAACAAAAAAAAGTTTTTGGTGGAACTAATGAGCAATCAAGAGTTCCTTAAGATGGCCAAAAGAGAAAACATCAAAACTATAACAAACAGGAGGACTGAGGTGCCTCAAAGAACATGTATCAACCTATAATTTTATGTTTTATAGCAACCAAGAAACATGAAACATAATGATAACAAAGGAAAAAATAGAAAAATTAGGAAGACATCACCATTCACCAAGCTATGGAATCTGCAAACAAGCTTCTCCATCATTAAGCCAAACAAGCCATTCATCCACTTCATAAAGCCAATTTCTTCTCCAAGATCATGAAACCATGTATATTTATTTTCAAGCTCATCAAATGCCAAAAAAATACATAGGGGCCTCATGCTCTATTTATGGAGCAAATGAGGACTAAAACCCTAAATGTGGTAGGAAAATGTCAAATATAGTCATAAATATCATTTATGGCCAAGAGACCATGCAAGGCCCAAGGCACATAATATCCCAAGAAATAAATGCTAAAATAACTATTTGCATCTAATTATAGCTTAATTTGCCTAAAAAAACTCAAAAATATCTATTTGCAATAAATGAGTGTGTTTTGTTGACTTTTGGTCCAAAACACACTAGGCAACCTCTGTGCGTAGCGCCACTTCAGCAGAAAATAGGGTCTCTTGCAGTTGAGTTTTGGGCCACTTCCCGAAACTGGATTTGGCTCCGTGATCACTCGTTGGAAAGCCTGATGAGTATAATTTCCAGAAATTCTTGGATTTTTCTGAGTGGATGCCATTTACCTATCCAAAAATCAAATCTCCTAACACTGCTTTTTTCGCAGTGCTTGGTCTGAAAATGAGGCAGAAAGGTCAAAATTTTGATGTTGTTTGACCTTTTGAGGGGGTAAAATTGCTCCATATGGTATAAAAACTAGTGAGAATACTGTTGGTGATGTGAGAAATCCAAAAATGAAAACTTTGAGAGCTGAGGATCCACCAATTTTGTGTGTAGATCCTAGGGTGCTGCGCACAGAGGGGTCAAAATTTGGAAAATAAAAAACTTTGTTCAATTTTCCCCAAACTTTTTGGAGAGGTCCCTCAAGAGGTCTTGGACACCTGTTGAGAAGCCTCAGCCAAAATTCCAAGGCTGTCATGCACTTTTTCTCCTTTTAGGTCTTCTAGCTCTATGAGGGCCTTCTTTAGTTTAGCACAAGCAAGCATGTTTTTCCTTGCATAATGCTTGGTCATTTTCTTTTGTAGGGAAAGGCCTCTATTTACCTCCTTGAAATGATTATGCTCCTCTTTGTAATATTGGATGACACATTATGCCATCTCAAATTATCTTTCCCACTCCTGAAGCTGTGCATCTTTCTCCAAGAGAAGCAATCTAGTGTTCATCTCCTTGTCCTCATTTTCACTATCTAGATCAATGAATTGAGGCCCTTGAGAAGTCTTCTTGATACTTTTACTTCTCCTTACCATTACCTGTTGCTCACCTTTCTCCATATTTTCCTTGCCTTTGTCTTTGTGCTTGATAGCTGGAGGAGAGATGGCCCTTTGGCTTTTTGAGGCAGCAAACACATCTCTTTTGCCTCTGTGGTAGGTGCATGTGAGAGGAGTGACGAGGCTTCCTTGATCTTTGGTGAAGTCACAAGCCTTTTCATTTTTTTAATGGCTTTCATGAGTCTCTTCATGTTCCATTAGGTCGCTGATTTCTTGACCTTGAGCTTCATTATCATCTTCATTTCCCTCACTATTTTCCATGCTGTCTTTTTGGCTTTCAAACTGATCACTACCCTCCTCACTTGCCCCATTTTGGCTCTGTCCTTCACTAAGGTCTTCTTCTTGGTCACTTCCTGCATTGTCACTTTGCGTTCCTTGGTCATTTAGAGGCTGATTAGTGTCATGACAGTCATGACATCTGTCATGTCTGTCATGAATATTTCCTTGCTCATCACTGATTGTCTCATTTGTGCCACTGCCTTGGTCACTATATGCCCCTTCAAACTCTGTCTCAGTTTCATAATTTTTCTATTATTTATCTTCAATTTCTTCATCCTCTCCCTCCGTTTCTTCCTTTTCATTGTCTTCATTCATTTCAGCACTGTTTTCACTATCATTGTGCTCACTGTCATGCTCAAACACATCTTCCTCTTGGATGTCCTGTGCACTCTCTTGCTGACTGTCCTCTTCATTGTTTTCTTCATAATCCTCTTGGTTTTCATCTTGTTCATCATCAACACCCCTTTCTGCAGTTGAGGTTGATTTATTGGTGTCATCATTCTCACTGTTCTGCTCAAATTCATCATTGTCTTTCCCTTCATGGCTGCCATGCTCATCTTCCTCCTCCATGTCATCATCATCTTCTTAATTAGGCTCTGTACTTGCCTTAATTTTTTCTTCATTTTCCTCATCATATTATTTCTCTTCATTGATAATGCCATCATATTATTCTTTCTCTTCATTGCTGCTGCCATCATCTTCTTGGTCACTAAGCTCTGTATTTGCCTCACTGTCTTTTTCCTCTCCATTGTCATCTGTTTGCTCCTCATTAGAGCTACTGGAACCATATTCATTTGATGCATAAGGAGGAGAAGTAGGAGGTAAATTTCCTTGTGGAGAAGGCATAGGTGGAGATGATGGAGGAGTGGAGGTAGGTGGGTGTGAAGTGGAAGGAAAGTTTTGTTGAATGAAGGCTTGGGGATTGGAAAATACATCATGTGAGATAAAAACTTCCCAAGGGATTCCTTGCTCCTCCAGTTGGTGTAAAAAAGCCATCTTAAACAAGGAGTGGTGAAAAAGGCTCTACATTTGGTGGGCATAACTTCTCTTCTTGACCACTGAAGCCATTTTGTCAATGCTCCGGTAGAGATAGTATGGTAGGTCTAGTAATTTAACCCTAGTGAAGTGCATTAAAAGCCTTATGTGATAAGAATAAACCCTGGAGTACCTCCCCTCACAGGTGAAGTACTTGATAATCTGCCTCATCAGTAGGGCATACCTCTCTAGCAGGTGGGAGAAGGGGAAAACAACCTTGCAGCCTTGTTGACAGGTAGGTTTGAGGTAGGGCTCATAATAGCTCAAGTCCAATTTCTTCTGTTTAAACTATCTCTCACCAATATTTGGTATTCCCGTGGCTTTAGCAATGGATTTAGATGAGATTTCAAAATCAACTCCTTCTAGGTTGACTTGGTGATTTTGTAAGCTGAGGATGAACAACCTAGTCAAGTCTGAGTGGCTTTCGACTTGTTTAAACTTATCACAAAACTGATAACATCCAACATCTTGAAAACATGCAAGGATCATGGGAGAAGAAGTGATTTGAATGGTGTCTAAGGGCTCAAACCTATTAACCCTTCCTCCTTTATGCTTTGGCTTGATAGGCCTTTGGTTTTCATCACTGTTGGGATGAATTTCTTCTTCAGACATGGTGACTGGTCAAGAACAAAGAGATTTCAAACTTGTTGAGAGATTTTAGGTCTAGAGAGGGCAAATGAGTGATGTGAGGGCAATTTTTTTCAAATGAGGGCCAAATGAAGTATCTCTAGGACAAATTCAGAGTTTTATGAGGAGGTTTGTTTGCACTGAGTATCTTTACCCCTATGACAACTCTTAAAATTGCAAAACCTGCCCTAGGAGGTCAATAAATTTATTTTTATGGAGATTAGGGTTTGGTCACATTAGGCCTTTAAATACCTTCTTGATTATGAAAAAGACTATTTGGAAGGTAAGGAAGAGAGCCACCAACCTTTCTTGACTGATGCTGTAGATTTGGAGGCAATAAATTTGAGTTTTAGGCCCTTTTTTAGCAATTTAGGCCAAATATCACTAGTGTGTAGTGCCACCTAATTGCTTGTTTAGGTCGAGTTGGGCTGGCAGGTCTGTGCGTAGCGCTGGGTCAGTCAGGCAAGTCAAAGCGTAGTGCCAACGTGTAAAGGCTGGCAGTCGAGCTGTTCTAGGCTTGTGCATAGTGCCCTGGCCGATGCGTAGCGCCGTCCTCCTGGTGCATAATGCAATGTTAATTTACACTGCCGCTGCCTCCTCTGTGCGTAGCATCGATGGCCAGGTGCGTAGCGCCAACCTCGGTGCGCAACGCCTGCAATTTTTTACCAAATTATTAAAAAACCCTAAAAACTTGCTTTCAACAGCTCTCTCTCTTTTTTGCAATGGAAAATGAGGTTGAGGGAAAGGGAAAGGAGGCTTTATAGTCTTTTGAATAATAAATTTATGAGCCCAAACCCACTTTCCTAATGTTGATTTCCTTTACTTTTTCTCACTGTGATTTTTGGCTCTTTTTGGTCCTGTAGGTGGAAAAGTTAAAAATATGTCCCTTTTGCCTTGCTGAAGCATTATGATGTCACTCCTTGGACTGACAAACTTTCTGAAGAAGCTAAAACTATGCCTCTTATCTATACTTGGAAAAATGAAACCCTTTCATGATTTTTAACACTTATGCACAACAAAATTGTGATCAATTTGACATTTTTTCCTCTGATTCACATTCTGTCCTGTTTTTCTTTGAAGTAGTGAGGAAAAACCTCTTAGTGGGAGAAAAACCCTAGCAACAAGCATTAACAACAGCTTGGTATTTTTTAGATGCGCCACCATTATTTGAAACATTCTTGCTTTTACCTTATCAATATTCCTGTAGGGAAACACTTTTGACAGTCTTGTAAAAGTGTCATTCATGTTTAGCCATCTTTTGCAGAATATGCCTTTGATAAGGAAACTTGTGGAGGGTTTACTGCTCTTAGGCCAACTAGTTTTTTTTCCTTTGATCAGTTTGCAAATGATGCATGTATAGTGAGGGAGGTAAGTTATTCAAACCATTTTTGTGTCTTTCCTTGCCACTTTTGTTTTTTTAGGTGCCTACACAACTTCTACCTTTTGATCACTGTCTCTTTTGGAGTTGGACAACTCATTTTATCAACCATGAACCTAGGCTTGTCATAGTTTCCTACTTTGGAAAATTTTTCCCTCATGCTTGTCTCCTTTGACCCTTTAAAAAAATGTTTCTGTCCTTTCTTTGAGAAGTCAAACCTTGAATTTATATTTCTGGCCTTTTTGTTAATACCCTTTATCATCTTTCTTCCTTTGGTGCAGTGGAGTATTGGTTTTTATGTTTGCCTCCTTTGACCCCTTTAAGACCTCTGATTTTACCTTTTGAAGAGGTGGAATTAGTGTCTCTTTGCCAAAACTTAGAGGGGAGCTTGAAACCCTCTGAAACCCTCTACTATTATGAAGGAGGTCCTGTCATCACCTTTGACCAGTTTGTCAATTTTCCTAAACTCCTAGGTTTTAGGGTTTCTTAGAAAAAAGTAACTAGTGTTGTCTTCTAAGTTCTCAAAAACTTCTCAAAACTCATTAATCATGTCTAAAGACTTTCAATAGTGCACTTATGGAGCTTGAGGTGACCTTTTCTCTTGCAACGTGGTATTTATCTATTGCTTGGTCAAAAACAGTCACAAACCCTAATTTTCATCAAACATTTTCTTGCTGCTTTCTTCTTGATATGAATGGTCTTCTTGTGATGATTTTCTCATTACCTTACCTTATGGAAGGCTGATGGCCATTTTTTCCCTTTGGAGAAATGTGAGCAAGGGTCAGTTGTCCCCTTGCAAGATTTGTGCTTTTAGGCCAAAGAGCCTTCCTTGAATAGCCTTTTTGATTAGTTTGGACAAGATCACCTATCCTTTTCTTCTTTGAATGCAATTTCTTTATACTGGAAAAATAGAGTTTGTAGGGCACCAAATCCACCCTATGACTTTGTGAAACCCTAGGTGACCTAGTGGAGGCTTTCTTGGACTTGGTTTTTGGACTGAGACCTAGAAATTGGGATCATCAAGTGTAAGATAGAGTTTATGATAAACTGATGTATTGAAGATCAAAAATCCAAAATCCAGTGTAAGACTATCATCTCATGACAGATGGTTTGGTAAGATTCAGGGACATGATCTATGTGTTAGATGACAGTGATCTTAAGAAAATTATCTTGAAGGAACTTAATGTCAAGCCATACTCGGGTCACCTAGGATATCAGAAGACAATGACGAAGATGAAGAAGTTCTACTATTGGTTGAATCTAAAGAAGGATGTGGTAGAGTTCGTGGCTAGATATTTGGATTTTTAGCAGGTGAAGGTAGAATGTAAGTATCCAGGTGGTCTACTACATCTTATTTCAATTATAGAATGGAAATGGGAGTTAATTTCTATTAGTCATCAGTATTTTCACTATCTTTGGATGAATATAGAATGGTTATAATTTTTTGAAAAAAATATTCCTTGAGTATCTTGAGTTTCACAAATCTCACTGCCTTCATTATCTTCATAAATTTTTTTTCCCTATCTATCACTTTGCCATATCAAAGTCACCCCGTTGGTCTTTAAAGACTCATTATGGGCTTATTATTCTCATTTTCATCCTTCTTTCCTACCTAAAACCTAATTTCCCCATTTTCCCCTGTTAATAAAATCCACCCTCCCTCTAATATTTCTTGTTGCTAACTCATTCCCATGTCCCCTTGAGCACAATAGCACTTCTGGAAATGCTCTTTTCACTTGAAAGTTTTTGAGTCAAATTTCATTCAAAATCAGGTAACAAAGAACTCCCATTAGTTCATTAGGGTTTTGAATTTTTTCAAGGTCATCCTTTCATTCCAATGAGGCCATCACGCATATGAGAAGGAATGATTATGATCACCAAGTTGTCAAAGCCATTATTTCAAGCCTCAGTGAGTAAAATAAAAGCCAGCTCCATGACTTCAGTAACCTGCAAAGCAAAAAGTGTCAAAGAGTATCAGTGAGAAAAGAAATAAGACTTCAAAACATTAGAAAGTGGGTTTTTTAAAGCCAAATCAGAGTTCCACTTGCCAACACATCAAATTTCAAAGGGAGTTGTCTTGTTCCAAGGGTGCCCAATTGATTATTATTCACAAGCACTAAACCCTAATTTCCTCTTCCACTGAGCTAGGGTTTGCTATGAAAAAGAGGCATAGGAGAAGAGGATCCATATGGTAGGTCATGACAGCAAGTTTGAAGCCATACCAAGTCATAAAAATCATGCCTCCATCATTTTCCAAGAATTCATTCCAAGAGTCAAGCCATTTGTCACTCATGGGGCTAATTTTTCTTCAAACTATGTTTCTGACCAAAAAAAAAAGAATTTGAAAAAAGAGAGAGAATTTTTTGTCCATCCTAGGTCCAAGAAGAAAGACCTCTTTCAGAATTTACATAGGTGTCATGGTTTTAGAGCAATGTCAAAAATACGGGTGCCATAAGAGAGTTGTTTCACTTCTAGAGTGACCTTGGGAAAATCAAGTTTTCTCATAGTTGACGTGTCCAAATTACTTGCTTAATGAGTCAAATGAAAACTAGATTGGAAGTGATTTCCAATTAATTATAATGAGCTCAATTTGGAGTTGAGGAAGGCCTCCAAAATTCGCCTACACTAGCAATCTGCATTTTTGCATCCTCATTCAACACTTTTTGACCAGTCTTGGGAGAATCAAACTTTGACAGGTCAAAAAAAAATCCAATCAGCAAAAAAGAAGAAGGAATATTTAGAAGGTATACTTCAAGAGATTTCCAACGATCTATCTTGCGCCCAATTTGGACACGGGGAACACCTCCAAAAGTTGTCTGCAAAAAGGTGCAGGAATGAAGGGTGATGATAAGTACTTTGTGCCATGGCCTGAGCTGGCACCCACTCCCTGCTTATAATTTTCCTGAGTGATTCATCAGCTCAAATTACTTTCAAATCTTTTCCAACGTCCTCCAATCACTCTTGAGGGGTAATTACAAGACATGAACCTTGCTTTGAAGCTATTTTATCACTTTTAATCGAATGGAAATGAAACCCTAAATGAAACCATAAGTTTTAGCTTTAGATCACTGTTTTATCCCTATTTCATCCTCCTTAAAGAAAATTAGTCATAAAAAATGGTAATGACATTTATTTAGGGTTTTCATTCATCTAGTTTGTCACTACACTCATTCCCTTCCCTCACACTCATTCCCTTCACCATTCAAAATAGTCATCTCATCCCCTTCCCCTCATTCAATTCACTCACATCCTAGGGTTTCACAAAACAAAATTTGAAATGTCAGAAGAGGTAGACCTTCATCATGAGCAAGAGAGAGAGAGTTTGACTTGGTGGACTTGGATGACTCAGATGACCATGTCAACTCAAGACTGATCATCCAAGAGAAAGATGCCAAGATCAGGCAGTTGAAGAACAAATTGAAGGAAACCCTAGCCAAGAAAAAGGAGAAGGAAAAATTGAATGTTCTATCTGAGGTTTCCCTCCAAGCCTCTAAACACTAATCAACAAACAAAATTCCAATTTTGGCACGTTGGTGCAAATTTTGAATTTTTGACAGTTTGACTTTTAGAAAATTGGCCAAACGCGCAACACCACAGGCGTTGCGCTCTTTTTTGGGGCACTAAAAAGGAAAAAGGTCAACATATTCATGTTCCTCATGCTAATTAAATCAACCTTAGAAAATTTCAGAGGATTTGGAGCAAAACTGGTCCCTCAAAAAGACCAAAAACTACCAAAAAATCACCTTTCTGCCCTCTTTTTGGCACTGGCGTTGCACTTTTGGCAGTCTTCGGAGAAGTAATTTTTGACAAGGAAAATGGGAAGCATTCAGGAAAATGAAAGTATATTTGGAAAATAGACTCAGAGACCTTTCCAATGAGCCATCATGGAGCTCATTTGGACACCGGGAAGGCCTCCAAAAGTTAGCTACAAAACAGGGCATTTTCTTAGTCTTGATGCTGTGCGTTTGCACCCCTGTACCTTGGAGCTACGCCCTTACCAGGAGTTATTGCAAAAGATATTTTGAAGCCTTAAAAGCCAAAATTATTCTAAAATTAGCTCAATAGTTATGTTAGAATTTATTTTTGCAATGAATGAGTTTTAGATATTTTGCCTTGGGCCTTGCATGGTCTCAAATGAATTAACTATGTAATAAATGACATATAAAACCCTAGCTAGGGCTTCACCTCCTCATTTTGCAGATAAATATTGCATGTATGCTTCGTAATTTTTGTTGGTTGATTGTTGAGTTAAATATTAGATAGATTTTGAGTTGTGGAGAAATTGGCTTTGGAGCTTTGTGACTATTTTGGATTGAATGTTAATGGAGCAAGCACATTCACAGGATTCATGAACTCTATTAGATGGTGATTTTGTTCTCATCTTATAATTGTTTCATTATGTTTTCATATTGTTCATACTTTCTCTTATGACAGAGCATAAAATTTAGGTTAAAATATGTTCTTAAAGGCACCTCAAGTCTGTCTTCTCTCTGTTGTTTAAATGTTTTCCTCTGTTGGGTCTGATTGGAGAATTCTTCATTTCTTTCTGATTGCACCTAGCTTGTTGTCTTGAAAATGATTTAATAAGAGTCAAACCAAAGAAGTTTATGGTATGACCTGTCCTTTGGTGTAGCTTGAAACATTGTTTTTAAGGCCTTTCTTTGAAGTTTACTAATTAGGGTTTGTCTAAAGAATTTTATGGTTTGCCCTATCCTTTGGTCCATATTGAATAGTCACTTTGAAGGTATTTTAAAGTCCGATTGAAGAATTTAGGAGTTCCCTTCTCTTTAATCATCACTTAATTGTTATCTTAAATGTTTTCTTTGTCTGAAGGTAAATAGCTAGAGAATTTAGGAGTTCCCTGCTCTCTAGGGTTTGATGGATTGCTGTCTTAAGGTTTACTTGGTGAAGTTTGATCAAAGAATTTTATGGTATGCCCTGTACTTTGGTTATTTCTTAATCATAGTGATCTTAAAGGCTCTTCTTGTTCTAGTATATGTTAAAGGATTCTTAATTACCCTTTAAACCTACTAAACTCACAATTTAATGTTCATTTCACACCCACATAAGCTATTAAGATCCATTTGGCTTTGTTAACTTGCCCTATGAAACACCCTTGATTCATTGTTGTACTTTTCAAGCCTTTCACAGACCCCATAACCTAATGGTTTGAATTTATCTTACTCTATCTGTTCTACTTAACAAGCAACCCAACTAAAAAAACAAAACAAACAACCCTATCATTTTAACTAGCCTAAAATCAACATCCTAAATCAATCAAGTTATATTCTTTATAAAAATATAGAGAGATCCCTCTCTGAGTCCAGGAAGGATAGGTCTTAGGACTCCAAAGTTGGTTTGATGTTACCCTTTTCTATTTGGTCTTGCCAATCTGAAAAATTACAGGGACCTAACATAATGGCGACTCCACTGGGGAACACTCATTAAAAATCTTAGTGTTATATAAAGAACTCAGAAAACCAAAAAATATCTCAAGATTGGTATCCAATTATTAATGGTGGGAAACAGAAAACCTCAAAGAAGTTGAAAATCATCCACCCTTACATTGATCATTGGAAATTTCATGAGCTTCAAAAGGCTAAACCCCAAATTGCAGACCCTGTACATACTTATACCCCTGTGCACATTCCAGATGCACTTGTGAAAAACCCAGGAAAACATGAGCCTCATACTATCTCATCTACTCTTGCTGAAAGCTCAAATGGTTATAAGCCTCCTCCTGTACTACCTATACCAGTAAAATTTTTGGACAGATACAAGCCTTTGGTTTTGCCTCCTATCCTCCATGACCTTCCTGCAAATTGTATAAACAAACTACCCAGATGTGATGGAGAAAAATCAAAAGTCACCACTGAAAATCACATTCAAAATCTTGAGGAACTCCTTGATCTGTTGGAGGTAGAAGAATATGAGGTGCGTATCAGAATGTTTGCTCTGTCATTGCAAGGAAAATTTAAAAGTTGGTTCAGAGATCTTCCAGCTTCATGCATTAGCAATTTTCATTAATTCATTCAAGTCTTCCTAGATAGGTTGGTGGTCCTGGGAAATGTTTTTTTTATCATATAAAAGCATAGCCATCTAAAACGGCAACCAGGGGAGAAGGTACAACACTTTTAAGCCAGGTTCAATAAAGTATACAATGCAATACCTGCTAAGATAAAGCCACCCCTAGGGTGGGCTCTCTTGCACTACCCAGATGCCTTTGACCCAAAGATGGTATTCCAGATAAGAGGAAGGGACCCTTCAACCCTAGAGGAAATGCAAAGGATGGTAGTTGATGTGGAAGCTAACATGCTGAAAAGGGAGGAGAAGTTAAGAGAAATAGAGAAGGACAAAGTAGATATAGAGCAATTGATATCTTCAGAGATAAAGCCAGATATGTTGACAAACACAGTTAACAAAGAAATGCATATGATTAGCAGGAGGAAAGAGGAAGAGTACAATGTTGAGGTTGGAGCTGAATATTCAAAACAACCAGTACTATTTTCTTGGGAAGAACAAGCTGAATCATTACAATGCAAAGATAACAATCAAAATGTTCATGCCGAGCAAGGTTACAAAGAATAAAATGCAGGAAGTTGTCAAGAAATACTAAGTTCTCTTCCTACATCTTGTGCTTCCCTATTAAGAGAGCATTGCAAGCAGGTTGCAAATAGAAACAAGGAGGAATGCTCTAGGAAATCAATCAGGGACGAGATGGAAGTTCTCCCCCTAAGCCATCTTCAGGTCACAAAATCTGAAATAGAGGAGGAGTCAACACATTTAGAATATCTACCCTTATTCTTTGATTCATTTCAGATTATAATAATAAATTGGCACCCAAAGTCTATCAGAGGCAATTCATGAATCTCATGCTCAAGATGAATATCTTAACAATCAAGAGAAATTGGTTGAGAAGGAAGACAATCAGGAAAAAAAAAAAAAATACACAAGATCCCTCTGAAGATACTAAGGATTATTCATTTGTTCTTTTGTGTCAGGCTCAAGAGGACATTCAGCCATATGATTACTCTTCACAAGAGAAAGAGAGAAGCTGTGGTTCTATCAAAAGAAAATAGAGAATGCCTCCTCCTTCGATCAAAGAGGAAATCAATCAGATTCTAAGCATACAACCAACCTTTAAAATTTTATATAAAGAGTTTTTTTTTTTTTTTTTCTACTGCTGATTTATGTATTGAAGCATTTTCTCATGAAGAAACTATAGAACAGATTGATGTTGAGGTTGATCTGCCTTCTCAAGAAGACCTATTACCAGAGAAGGCTCCTACTCAACCAAATGATGGAAAATTTCAGTCCACTCAATCAAGGCATATCAGGCTTGCTGGAGGACAACATAGCAGTATATTATGAGGCTGCCAAGATAGATGATCATGAAGAGGAGGAAGAGATTCTTTCTCAAAATATTCCCAAGCTTAGCCAAGTGGAGGAAGGAGTAGTCCTGGATGAAGCTTATTTCTCAAATCCTCTAGGCCAATTATTATTCAAAGATCCCTTTGCTGGTTTCTTAGAGACATTTAAAGGAGTAAACTATGCCAGGAATAGTTTTTTGCAAAGTATAAAGAAGATTTTGAGCACTACTGTTCAAAAGCAGATGAGATGGGAGTGGCCTTTTCATCTTTTCAACATACCTAAAAGGCTAAATGAAAATCAATCATGTGGTCACTTACTTGATTGGCTGTATTGGATAAGAGAGTTCACCTAATTTATATATCATATATAAGTTAGATTAGGATAGATAGGTGAAAATAAGCTCAGTACTATGAGAATATTTCCAGTTTCAGTTTCAGATTGTGTTGACTAAAAGAAAGAAAAAGAACAAAAAAGCAGAAAAGAGGGCAGATCAAAGAAAAGGTAAAGCCCCATACAAAAAAAGAATATTTCTGAAAGTGTGCAAGCCCAAATGCCACTAATTTTTGATGAAACATTGTTCAGCCATATAGCTTAATCATGGTTGAAACAAATTTAAATTGATTACTGATAAGTTAGAAATGAAGATTTTCCAAACCATTTAATTTTGGCTTATCAGTAGACTAGGTTAGGAAAAGATATTGGTTCCTAAAGTTCAAATATGAACCAAAGAGAAAAGAGAGGGATGAATGACAAATTCCAAATTATAGACCTCAATTTTTACTTTGTGAAAAAATAAAATTTGTGTGCAGCTTGTCCAAAATGGCACAACTCATGACAAATCAAATTGCTTAACCTTGATTTGGTCATGTTTTAAATTTTAAGTTGATAGATTAGAGAATGAAAATCTGTCAAATTGTTTAATCTTGATGGATAAGTAGATTAGGTAGAGAATAAAAGAGCTCATCAATCTAATCTGAGCCTTTGGATGATATAAGGGTAAAATAGTTGATTTTGCTTTCAAAGGAAAAAATAATGTCTATGGTTTGCAGTTCAAATGCACCCAAAATGAAGATTTTTTTTAGGAAAAGTATGATGGGTAGATATATTTGACGTTGAAGCAATCATGTTTTTTCAATTTTAAAAGATCACAACTCCCAAGAACATCCGCAAATCAGCAATTGAAGAAGGAGAAATATACCCGAAACATAATCCATGCAGCGATTTTAAATTCAGAGATCCCCGAACTACGAGGTTCTTGACACCTCTAAAGGGTTTGCCTCCCAAGTGGAGCCACTATTAGTCATCAATATTTTTCACTATCTTTGGATGGCTATAGAATGGTTATAGTTTCTGAGAAAACCTATGTTTATGACCAAAAAGAAATGCATTTGACAAAAGTGAGAGAGGTATTTGTCCATCATAGGTCCAAGAAGAAAAAAATCCTTCATATTTTACATAGGTGTCATGGTTTTAGAGTAATGTCAAAAATACAGGTGCCACAGGAGAGTTGTTGCACTTTTGGAGTGACCTTGGGAAAATCAAGCTTTCTCATAGCTAGAGTGTCCAAATGACATTCTTGATGAGTCAAATGATAACTAGACTAGAATATATTTCCAATGAGCTATCATGAGTGCAATTTGGAGTTGAGGAAGGCTTCCAAAAGTTTCCTGCACTAGCACTCTGCATTTCTGCACCCTCATTCAACACTTTTTGACCAATCTTGGGAGAATCAACTTTTTACAGGTAAAAAAAACTCCAATAAAAAAAAAGGAATATTCTGAAATTAGACTTCAAGATATTTCCAATGAGATATCCTAGGAAAAAATTTGGACACAGGGAAGACCTCCAAAAGGTGTCTACAAAAAGGTGCAGGAATGGCGCTGCACGTTTAGAAGATGCTGCCTCCATGGCGCTGCGCATTTGCACTAGCGCTGCGTGCCTGGAGCTTGGCGCCACACCCTTGCCAGAGAAGTTTCATAAGTGATCCATCAGCTCAAATCACTTTCAAATATTTTCCAAAGTCCTCCAAGCACTCTTGAGGGGTAAGTACATGACATGAACCTTGCTTTGAAGCTATTTTTTCACTTTTAATCGAATGGAAATGAAACCCTAAGTTTTAGCTCGAGATCATTGTTTTATCCCTATTTCATCATCCTTATAGAAAATCAGTCATAAAAAAAGGTAATTAAATTTCTTGAGGGCTTTCATTCATCTATTTTGTCACTACACTCATTCCCTTTCACTCATTTCCTTCACTCACACTCATTCCCTTCCCTCACACTCATTCCCTTCACCATTCAAAATAGTCATCTCATCCCCTTCCCCTCATTCAATTCACTTACATCCTAGGGTTTCAAAAAATAGAATTTGAAATGTCAGAAGAGGACGACCTTCATCATGAGCAAGAGAGAGAGAGTTTGACTTGGTGGACTTGGATGACCTAGATGACCATTTCAACTCAAGACTGATCATCCAAGAGAAAGATGCCAAGATCAGGCAGTTGAAGAAAAATTTTAAGGAAAACCTATCCAAGAAAATGGAGAAGGAAAAATGAATGTTCTTGTTGAGGTGTCCCTCCAAGCCTCTAAACCCTAATCAACAAACAAAATTCCAATTTTGGCACTTTGGTTCAAATTTTGAATTTTTGACAGTTTGGCCTGTAGAAAATTGGCCAAACGCGTAGCGCCACTGGCGTTGCACTATTTTTTGGGGCACTAAAAAGGAAAAAGGTCAACATATTCATGTTCCTCATGCCAAGTACATCAACCTCAGAAAATTTTAGAGGATTTGGAGAAAAACTGTTCCCTCAAAAAAGGCCAAAAACTACCAAAAAATCACCTCTCTGCCCTCTTTTTGGCACTGGCACTGCGCGTTTAGCAGTTTTGGGAGAAGTGAATTTTGACAAGGAAAATAGGAACCATTATGGAAACTGAAAGCATATTTTGAAAATATACTCATAGACCTTTCCAATGAGCCATCATGGAGCTCATTTTCTCGATCTTAAGCGGCTACGCATTTGCCTTGGCCCATTTTATGACCTAACCTGTAAATTTCAACGCCCTTACCAGGAGTTATTGCAAAAGATATTTTGAAGCCTTAAAGTCAAACTTATTCCAAAATTAGCTCAGTAGTTATGTTAGAAGTTAGTTTTACAATGAATGAGTTTTAGATATTTTGCCTTGGGCCTTGCATGGTCTCAAAGGTCAAAAGGCATTAACTATGTAATAAATGACATATAAAACCCTAGATATGGTTTCACCTCCTCATTTTGCAGATAAATACTGCATGTATGCTTCATAAATTTTGTTGGTTGATTGTTGAGCTAAATATTACATAGATTTTGAGTTGTGAAGAAATTGGCTTTGGAGCTTTGTGACTGTTTTGGACTGAATGTTAATGGAGTAAGCACATTCATAGGATTCATGAACTTTGTTAGATGGTGATGTTTTTCTCATATTATACTTTTTTCCTTATGTTTTCATATTTTTCATCCTTTCTCTTATGACAGAGCATAAAATTTAGGTTAAGATATGCTCTTAGAGGCACCTTATGTCTGTCTGCTCTCTGTTGTTTAAATGTTTTCCTCTGTTGAGTCTGATTGGAGAATTCTTAATTTATTTCTGATTCCACGTAGCTTTTTGTCTTGAAAATTATTTAATAAGAGTCAAATAAAATAAGTTTATGGTATGCCTGGTCCTTTGGTGTAGCTTGAAACATTGTTTTTAAGGCCTTTCTTTGAAGTTTACTAATTAGGGTTTGGCTAAAGAAGTTTATGGTTTTACCTGTCCTTTGGTCCATCTTGAATAGTCACTTTGAAGGTATTTTAAAGTCTGATTGAATAATTTAGGAGTTACCTGCTCTTTAATCATCACTAAATTGTTGTCTTAAATGTTTTCTTTGTCTGAAGGTAAATAGCTAGAGAATTTAGGAGTTCCCTGCTCTCTAGGTTTTTTTGGATTGTTGTCTTAGGGTTTACTTGGTGAAGTATGACCAAAGAAGTTTATGGTATGCCATGTCCTTTGGTTATTTCTTAATCATAGTGATCTTAAAGGCTCTTCTTGTTCTAGTATATGTTAAAGGATTCTTAATTGCCCTTTAAACCTACTAAACTCACAATTTAATGTTCATTTCACACCCACATAAGCTATTAAGATCCATTTGTCTTTGTTAACTTTCCCTATGAAACACCCTTGATTCATTGTTGTACTTTTCAAGCCTTTCACAGACCCCATAGCCCAATGGTTTGAATTTCTCTTACTCTATCTGTTCTACTTAACAAGCAACCCAACCAAACAAAAAAAAACAAACAACCCTATCATTTTAACTAGCCTAAAATCAAAATCCTAAATCAATCAAGTTATATCCTTTATACAAATATAGAGAGAGCCCTCTCCGAGTCTAGGAAGGCTAGGTCCTAGGACTCCAAAGTTGGTTTTTTGTTACCCTTGTCTATTTGGTCTTTCCAATCTGACAAATTACAGGGACCTAACAATTTCCATGGATTTTATTACAAGTGTTTCAAGGACATTGAGGCAACATGATTCTATCATGGTTGTGGTCGATTGGTTGAGCAAGGTGGCTCACTTCATCACTAGACTAGTGAAGACTACATATTTAAGTAGTGAGGTTTCATAGGTCTTCATCAAGGATATTATGAGATCACATGGTGTTATGAAGAAGATTGAATCAGATAGGGATGCAAATTTCACTACCAAGTTTTGGAAGGATTTGATTGGGCACAAATTTGGCCTTTAATACAACTTATCATCTGTATACGGATGGACATACAGAAAGGGTCAAAAGTATATTAGATGACATGTTGAGGTTGTATGTGATGCATCAACAGAGGAGATGGGAGGAGTAGCTTCCATTGGTTTAGTTTGAATACCAAATTTTTTATCAGGATTCATTTAGGATGAGTCCATTCGAGACACTGTATGCGCAGAGTTTTAATACTCCCATTAGATGGAGTGATCCAATGAACAAGGTACTTATTGGACCAGACATGGAACAAGATATGAAGGTTATAAAGAAGAATCTAAAGGCAACACAGGATAGATAGAGGAGTTATGCATACCAACACAGGGAATTTAAGGATTTGCAGGTTGGGGTGCATGTGTATTTGTGGATCAAACCCAAGAAGAGATCCTTGAGGATCAAATCATGTTCAATGTTGGCACCATAGTATTGCAGGCCTTTTGAGATCCTTGAGAGGATTGGACAAGTGTCATATTGACTTTCACTACCTACAACAGTGAAATTCCATGATGTTTTTCATGTTTCATTACTTAAAAGGTATATAAAGGATGTTGATAACGTTATTGATTGGTTTATATTGCAAGTGGAGCAAGAAGGATAATTCCAGCCAGAACCTCAATGCATATTGTAGCGGAAACAAATCATGCTCAGGAATAGAGTCATAGAGAAAGTTATAGTGCAGCGGAAGAAATTTGGGCCCAAAGAAGCTACAAGGGAGATGGTGGATCAGATGAAGGCTATGTATCCTTCATTGTTTTTCAGTTGAGGCAAAGCATTTTTGGTATTTGTACATATTTATGTATGGTCGCTATTGTAAATACTGTCATGAGCTAAGTTATAAAGCTCCAATAAGTGGTATGGTTGTTATATTTTCATGTTGTTTTTTGCTTTTGAATATGTTATTCATTGTAAATAAAACATTGAGCTAAGTTATAAAGCTCCATGTGCAGTATGTTTGCTTTTAAATGGTTTTGCTGAGGTATAGGTGTGGTTTAACATCGAGGATGGTGTTACGCAAGGGAGAGGGTTCTCTAACAGGCCGGGGTGAAAAGTTCATGTAATAAAAGTTAATAAAGGAAAAAATAAGACCATAGTTAAGGGACACTAATTCGAAGCTGAATGTTGGGAAAATATATCCTAGTGGGCATCACTCGATATGTTTATGGCTAAGGGGAAATTGGAAAAGGCAATGGCTAAGGCATTAAAAATGAAAAAAAAAGTGTTTTGGCACATTTATTTATGAAAATAAAGGAATTAGGAGAAAAGGAAGGTGAAAGGTCACAGGTTGAATGTGAGGAGGAAATTGAAGGAAAATTGAAATTAGGGTCATGAATGATAAAAATACCTCATAGAATTAGTTTGTAGCTTTTTTTCATTTAATTTTCAGAATTACACTTAGAGAGGAGAAGAGCATCAAGCGGATAAAGGGTTCAATCAAGCAAAGAAAAGGAAGGACAAGGAGAGGAAAGGAAAGTAAAGATCAAGCAAGGAAGAGCAGGATCAAGAAAATTTAACATGAATACTTGCTGGTAACAGATTGCATGCATGATTTCCTAGCTAGTTTTAACATGCATGGTGTGTGCATGTTGGTATTTGGTTATTTTGTTGTCGGTGTCATGGTTTTGCCAGGTTTTAACAATGGTTTTAAGACTTTCCTTTTCTTTTTCTAGATAGCCATGGTGTGATGGGATTGTTCTCATTTTTGAGATTTGGAATTTTTGGATGGTTTCAAAATCTGAGGTGGATGTGGTCTTAGGAACATTCCCAAATTCCTAGGAATCCCTTCATTAGTATTGGTAGGATACGCGGTAACACCTGAGGGTGGTGTCTCTGTGTTGGCCGCAACCAATATTGGTCCATTTTTGGTCAAATAATCTGCATCTTGAGGAATGGAGTGCACGGTACCGCAAAGTTAGATCTACGACGCAGTGTTTAGGGGCTTCGGGGTGGGTCGACACCCCTCATTTTGTAATAGGTATTGGGTTGTTTTGTTTAGATGATGGTATATGGACCGTGGTTTTATAATAATTTAAATATATATAAAGTGATGTAAGGCTTTGTTGAAGTCATGTTGTGATAGTCAATGAGAGAAAACTATTGTATTTTCTGTCTTTAGTCTATTTTTAGGCCTTAAGGGAAGGCTTCGCAGTTAAGTGCGCGGAGACCTTGGAAGAGTCTGCAACTTAGTGTGCAGACCACTGCAGTTGTGTGCGCAGGTCATATAAGTTGTATGAATTGAACATATCCATCTTAATAAAGAATAAGAAGTTTGGGAATATTCTGTGTTTACATGTCATGTTGGTATATAAACAATACATGTACATGCAAAGTAATGATGCAGAACAATTTATGTACATAATATGTTTATGTTTATCTAAATGATACGAAGTAATTGATTAATCTATATGACACAATATTAATATATCTATTAGAATATTTAATAAGTACCAAAAAAAAGCAAGTAAATCACCTTGTTTAGTCCCTCGAGAAATTTGCCAGAAACAGTTTTTGCAACCACTAGCCACCTCGGGTGAGGCCTTATAGCTCTGCTTACATATGTTATTTTGAGGACCGGTGTCTGAAGGTTTTGTTGGTGTGAAGTAAACCAGCGTAAAACCTAAGAACCTTATTTATTGGAAAAAGTCAGTACAAGGCGATCGCGGATGAGATGAAAAATAAATCTGGTAAACAAAGAAGTCGAGGCTATGATATCCAACTCTATCAACAATGAAATTGTGCTTCTTTGCACATTAATAAGAGAAATTTAATGAGAAAATGTAGGTAAAGAAGTTCCCGTGACCATAGCATCAGATGCGCGAGTGCGATAAGGGGTAGAGATCAAGCTGGGCCGGATACTTTGATTAACGGATTTTGGAAAATTGTCGCGAACCATAGGAGGAAGGCAAGACATTTCACTACACATGGTTGCTATTGATCATCATGTTATTGGCATAGAAGGAAGGAGTAGAGTCACAATTTCCTACAATTGAACCAGATGTTTATGAAGCCGCACGTACGCCTCGCTCTGGTTTTCCAGGGAGACGATGCGCGTAGAGGAAAATATAATATTTTGGGTATTGATGGAGATGGATTCGCGAATGGTGGTGAATCAACGTCCCAAGTTGTCACCTAGTTTGTATGAGCAGTACCAAGAAATCACTGATTTCAAAGTTGATTTTCACAGGGTATACATTAGATACAAAAAGGATCTAATGGCAGAATGGCATCCCTTATCATAGCTGGTCACCAAATATGACCTTGTTAGTGAAATAAATAATTGGTCACTGGAGTGGATAAATCCACCCGTAGGAGGAAATGAAGTAGAAATAGACACCGTGCAACATGTACGTACAAGTGGGAAAGATACCAGAAAGGAAATTGAGGAAGAGACAGAGAAAGACATAGAAGGAGAGACCGAAGGAAAAAAACTAGAACATGATCAGGGTGGCCAGGACCTTCCCAACGATGTAGAATTGGAAGACTTACCATTCATCATATGGAGACAGGTATCTACAGTGACTACGATGAGCCCAAGGAAGAAGAATAAAGAAATCAAATATCGAGGAGCAACACCATTTTTCCTCACTGAGGGGGACATCAACGAGATTGGGGATAAAATTCAAGAAGTGATAGTGGAGTCATGGAACAAGATCAAGTATCGCTACACCACGCTCCTCACTGGTATCACAGAAAGAATAGAAAAAATAAAGGTACTGGTGCAGACAACCAGACAAACAAAACAGACATCTAGACCGCAAGAGCAGTTAAGTCAACTAGCACAACTAGAGTGCCAGTTGGAAACAATAATTGGTTTGAGAATATTGTAGGTACTAGGAGGAGCACTATAGTTCGAAGCTACAAATATAGAGAGTGCGTGAAAGGATGAGAAAATGTTAGCATGAACATCAATGCACTTCCCACACAAAACTTGCATGAGTTCCACCAAGGCATCATAAAAGAGTTAAAAGGGCGTGAACATCATATCTTGCAGTCGAACATACATGTGCAATAGGAAAGAACTGTGATGAAGAAGGAGCTCAATGGTATGATTGATGAAAGAAATAAGGTGTTCCAACAACATTAGGAACTAGAAGAAACCATTGAGAAGACTTGCAGCGAAGTCTTGGACGTCCAAATCCGCACAGAAGAGGCACCAGAAAAAAGCTTATGAAGCTCACCCTCATGATCAAAGATTCAAAGGAAAAGATTGAGATGATGAAGTTTGAATATGAGGTAGAGATTACTGAGCTGCAATTAAGGATGCAACCAATCACGCCATCGCAGGTGCATGAGGAGAGGGAATCAGATCTCAAAATTGCACTAAAAGGAATCGTTGACACAATGGCAGAATGTGGGAAATTATTGGATGACACTATGGAGATTTGGACCTCACTGTAGGAGGATCCAAAGGTTTTGAGGATCGAAGAAGAGATATAGACAAAGCAGAAGTAGTTGGACAAAATCTGGCCAATTGCAAGGACCTTAGCAGTCTCGTAGTGGCTTACCAAGGTCACAAAAGGAAACAATGTTCAGATTCAGATTGAAGATCTTAGGAGAAAAAAACATCTTATAACAATGAGGACTCAACTGTGGAAGGATGAGGCCATTTATCTCTCGCAGACAGTAGATGGAAAGATCAAGGAGCTGCGACAGAGGCAGAAAGATGTCCTATAAAAGACAACCAGACCGACAACGGAGAAGCTGCTCGAAGAAGTGCACCAGGAAGAAAAGAAAATGATAGAGATGCTTTAGCCCTATAATAAGGCCTACGAAAGCATAAAAACAAAGGTTCGAGGCATACCTGCTGAGTGACTTGGGACGAGTCACATGTGAGTGTTGGGGGCCTGTTGGGCACAACCCAACTTGGTCCATTTTTGGTCAAAGACTCCGCATCTTAAGGAGCATATTGTGTGGTACCACGAAGCTAGATCTACCACGCGGTGTTTATGGGCTTCGAGGTGGATTGAAGCCCCTCATTTTGTAATGAGTATTGGGTTGTTTTATCTAGCCCATGGTATATGGACCATGATTTTGTAATAATTTAAAGATATATAAAGCGATGTAAGGATTTTTCGAATTCATGTTGTGATAGTTGATGAGCGCAAACTATTGTATTTTTTTACTTTCATCTATTTTTGGGCCTTAAGGGAAGGCTTCACAACTAATTGCACAAAGACCTTGGAAGAGTCTGCAACTTAGTGCGCAGGCCACCTACAACTGTGTGTGTAGGTCAGATAATTTTTATGCATTGAAAAAATCCATCTTAATAAATAAGAATAAGTTTGATCATATTCTGTGTTTCCATTTATTGTGTCTGCTTTCTATATGTTTAAGTGAAGTAATGATAACACAATTTATCTTATTCTATAATGTGATTATGTTTATCTGAATGATGCGAAGTAATTGATTAATTTATACCGCACAATATTAATATATATGTTATAATATTGATTAAGTAAAACAAAGCGAAGTGAATTCACCTCGTTTAGTCCCTCAAGGCTACAGAAACCTGGTTCTGCATCCACCCATAGCCACCTCGGGCGAGATTGCGATCTTCTTGCAAATCGTTGCCAAAAGGGCTAGTGTCTAAGGGTTTTGTTGGTGCAAAGTCCAAGCTGAACCTGGGTCAAGCCCAACTGGGCCCTTACCCCCCATCCCCCTCCCCATAGTTCCCCTACTCCCCTACTCCCCCTCCCCCTTACCCTTCGAGAAACATGGCTGATGATATCAAGCTACCTATTTTTAGAGGAATCAGATGAGAGGATCCGAAGAAATTTTGATTTATAGCTGAGGTAGTATGGAAAGCAAGATAATTACCGATGATGATATAAATAAGGAGAATATTTTCATAGCGCTTCGGGAAAGAGTGTTGACATGGTACATAAAGTATTCTATGAATCATAAAGCTGCTTCATTATATGATACAAATAAAGCGCCGACATCAGAATTTAAGAAGCCAAAATTGTAGTTGCAATGTATTATTGAACTGAAGGAGATCAAGCAGATGGAAAATGAAACAGTTTGGGAGTTGGATCAAAATTTCAAGAAGCTAATGGGAAAAGTGAGATTTAGCATTCCCAAAGAGCAGCATAAGGAGTGGTTTATAGTTGTGATGCTGCCACATATTAGGTTACCCTTAATGAACCAACTCTAGAAATTGCAATGAAGTTGGAAGCTTCACTGGTGGGAGATACGCATGTAGGAGTACAACATATTCATACTCAGCTAGAACATCTGATCTTGAAATTGTAAGATCTGAAAAAAGGTAAGGAAGTTAGACCACAAGCTAGAACATAAGTGTGGTGTATAAAGTGCAAAGTTGAAGCCCATTTTAAGGAACAATGCCCTATGTTCAGAAATTACTTGGCCAATGGATCACCTAATCCATTGAGTCCAAGATCAAGCCTTTGGTGTGAGATATGCAGAACTGTAGTACAATATCGACCATAATAGTGCTATTTATTGTAGAAGTATGTGTAGACCCCAAGGGAGTTGTTCTGTAACTTTTTTAAATCAGTAAGGCATGATGAGAAGAACTGTCAAAGTTATGAATTGATGGTGGAACACACTGCTGATGCTTATAAAATGCAAGCTAAAGGATATGAGAACGAGGATCAAGGAAAATATGATAGTCACAGAGGTTTCCAAGGATGAGGAAAAACGAGGAGGTGGAGCTGGTCGAGGGTGCGGCCAGAATATATGTTATAACTATGGAAATACATGACACTATGCAAGAGATTTTTCAGAATCCTACTTCAACCTGTAAGTACTGTAAATATTTGGATCATGTGATAGAATAATGGCTGGTATTTATGGCAAAGATGCAGGAGAAAATGGACCAGCAGCCCACACAAAATCTGCAGATGATGAACGCTGAACCAAGGGAGGATGAATCACACATCAATATCATAACAAGGAGTGGAGTCGTGATGGGAGATGATAAAGTAGAAGGTAAGAAGCCGATGAAATATAAATCGGTGAGAAAGACAACAAAAAAATCCCCTAGGTTCAGTATTCAGGAAAAAAAAGAAACATTCATGGAGGCGGAGCGAAGCTTCATGGATCCTGGAGCTTCAACATCTAAAGCGCAATTGCTGCAAAATTTAATCTCCAAGAAGGATAGCCTTAAAGTAACTACTCAACTGAAAGAATTCGATCTAAGTATTTTAATATCATTCTTACACACTTGCATGAAGCTATTGAGGAATCAAAAGGCTATCGAAGGGCTCCAAGAGTAGCTATACTTGTGTGTTGATAAAGAAGTTCCATAAAGAAATCAACGCACAGTAAATAATTTACATCAAAATAAGAAGAGAACATGGAAGGAAATGAGATTAACTGCATAGATCGGTGAATATAATATGGATATCCTAGATTTTGGATCTGATGCCAATGTGTGGCCTAAGAAAACTTGGGAGCGGATGGGATGTCAAATGTTTTAATGGTCACTGATCCAGTTGAGGATGGCCAACCAACAGAAGATCATCCCTATGGGAAGGTTATCTAGCGTTGTAGTAGATATTGAAGGAGTGCGCGCTGTTGCAGATTTTGAGGTGATTGAAAAGGTAGATGATAGAAATCCATATCCGGCACTGCTTGGATTGGATTGGGCTTTCAATATTGTGGCAATAACCAATTTTAAGAAGATACAAATGGTGTTCTAAAAGGATGATCTGAGGGTCATTGTTCCTCTAGAACCATCAGAAGGAGTGCTCTATACAGAGCTTTTCCGCGATGAATATTGCAATGCAAATGTCGAAAAAATTTACAAGATAAAAGCTGAGGAAGATTGTATTAATCTCACTGGATATGGAAAGATAATTTGGGAACAAGATAGTTCCTGTACTTCAGATTCCAATGAGTAATTGGAAAATTGGCAGAACCGATTACATGAAGTATCTATAAGACGATGTGCTAGAATCACAAGATCACTTCGTTGCATAAATTTGAAGGTATGTGATCCACCTTATTATGATGGGATATGAGATGTAAGTCTTTTTATTTATAAATTTGAAGGAAAAATACCATAAGAACAAAGGTTCAAATATTTGGATGTAGCCCTGAGGTCTACACCTGCTAGAAGGTGGGTACTCATAAAGAGAATATAGGAAGTTTGGAAGAGGATAGAAGGCTGATGAAGGTCAGATTTGGGCCAGTAGATACCATAATCGAAGTAAAATATGATGGCAAGGCCGACCCCCAAGAGAATATTTATCATTGGACTTAATTTTGGGGAGAAGTTCTATATAAATAATGGGTACATGTGTTTTTGCACACATTGGAAACGATACCTATGAATTGGTATCTTGAGATAGAACTGCGACATGTAATGCCGAAATGGAAATATTTAGTTGAAGGGTTCCTACTAACATTTATTTTTGAATATGACTGTCCGTGCATAGATGAATCCCTTCAGAAAGTCAGGGAAGGGGTTTTTAAGTACAAAAATACGCTAACATGGATGCAACCAAATTGGACCACGCAGTTTCAGCACGTACTAGAATGCTATAATGTGATCGCAAAAGAGTATGATGAGGATCCATGCAATATCGATATCCCAAAATAAAAAGGACATCACGAACCTGAAATACTTGATATAGCGTAGCCTGCAAAAATGAAGAAGGTGAATATCGGATGAAACAAAGAACCAAAATTTGCAATGATTGGAGATTATTGGGATGAATAAACAGTTAGCAAAATTTCATAGCCACTGCATGAGTATCAAGAGCTCTTCCCCATGAATTTTTCTAAATTGAGGGGCATAGTAGGAGACTTAGGAGTTATAAGGATTCCTCTGAAACCTGACACGAAGTCAGTAAAACAAAGACCCTATAGATTGAATCCAAAATACAAAGAAAAAGTGAAGGTGGCGTTAGATAAAATGGTCAAAGATGGGATCATTGAATTGATTGAAGAGTTTGAATGGGTAAGCCCCATTGTGGTTCAGGAAAAGAAGGCAAAGGACGAGATCAAAATATGTGTGGACCTAAGGAAATTGAATGATGCATTCTTACATGACCACTTTCCCACACCATTTACAAAAGAAGTATTAGACAATGTAGGAGGACAAGAGGTTATTCTTTCACATACGGCTTTTTGGGTTACCATCAGATAAGAATTGTGCCATAAGATAGACATAAGAAAAAATTTTCTACATAATGTGGTTCTTACCAGTACACAGTGATTCCTTTTGGTTTTGAGAATGGTCTTGCCATATTTTCTAGAGTTGTAGTCGCAAATTTCAAGGAATATATACACAATTTTATGGAAGTTTACTTTGATGATTGGAATATCTTTGGGTTGTTGAAAAAGCATGTTGTGAGCTAGAAGCTGATGTTGGATACATGTAAGCAATATCAAATATCATTGAATTTTAAGAAGTGCATATTTTGTGTACCTTTTGGTATATTACTGGGGCATGTTGTTTGTAAGCAAGGAATCATGGTAGACCTTGCGAAGATTGTTGCTATTGTAAACCTGAATCCACCTAAGACAGTGAAACAACTGCGCATGACACTTGGAAACACTAGCTATTAATTTTTTTTTATAAATGGGTATGCCCAGATAACTATGACAATAGAGAGTTTATTTAAGAAAAATGTAAGTTTTCAATGGGAAGAAGAATTCCATAAGAGCCTCAACATACTAAAAGAGAAGATGGTGACTGCGCCTATTATGGTTTTTTCAGACGTGAATAAGGAATTTTGTGTACATGTCGATGCATCTTCCATAGAGTTGGGTACAATATTGGCTCAACCAGGAGCAATAGAAATTGATCATCCCATAGCCTTTGCAAGCATAAAACTATCCAAGGTAGAGAATAACTATTCCACAATAGAAAGAGAAGGATTAGATATGGTCTACGCATTACAAAACTTCAGGCATTATTTACTGGGAGAAAACTTCAAGACATTCACTGATCACTCTGCAGTGAAGTATTTGGTGAATAAGCCTATTTTAGGAGGAAAAATCTGTCGATCGTTGTTTTTGTTCCAGGAGCACAATTTCAAAGTTGTAGTCAAACCAGGAAGATTTAATTCTAGGCTTTATCAACTGTCAAGGATAGAGACATGAGAAGAACTTATAAGTATCGATGATAACTTATCTGATGCGCATTTATTCGCAATCAAGGTCACATATGATCACTTCGCAGATATTATTCAGATTTTGGCTACACAAATGGCACCTGCGGCGTACACTATGCCGCAAAAGAAGGAGCTGGTATTCAAAGAAATTGATTTCTCATTTATTGTAGGACACGTACAAAATGGGACCAGATGAAATATTGCGTAGATATGTCCCTGAGCATGAAAGGAAAAATATTTTGGCAGAAGCTCATGGAGGAGTTGTAGGAGGACAATATGCAGGACATGCTATTGTGCAAAATATTTTGAGATCTAGGTTATGGTGGACCACAGTGCATAAGGAAGCAAGGGAGTTTTGTTGAGCATGTGAAGAATGCCAAAGAATAGGGAAGCCATCTAGAAGTGACGAAATGCCATTAAATCGTTAGGTGACATTGCAAGCATTTGAAAAATGGGCTGTTGAATTTGTTGGACCAATTAACCCACAAGGAAAGAAGACCATCGCAAGATACATAATTACTACAACTGATTATTTGACGAGATGGGTCGAGGAAAATCCAGTGAAGGATTGCAACACAGATACTGCCACAAAGTTCATATTTGAATATATTTTGTCCAGATTTGGGTGTCCAAAGATCTTGATGAGTGGCCAAGGATCACATTTCTTGCATAAGACTATCGACACCGACTGAATAAGTTCAAGTACATCATCAAAAGAGTACACCCTATCATCCATAATTGAATGGGACAGTTGAATATTTCAATAATATTCTAGAGAATGCACTCACAAAGGTGTGAAATGTGAACATAAATGACTGGGACCTAAGGATTCCAGCGGTGTTATGGGCATATAGGACAACATGCAAGAAATTGACAGGCCAAAATCCTTTTAGGTTGGTATATGGAAAATAAGCAGTCATGCCTTGGAGTACATTGTGCCAAGTTTAATAATTGCAACATTCACAGATATGGAAAACCGCGATATCATGGAAGAAAGGATGGAACAATTGCTTGCTTTGGAGGAAGACATGTTTATCATAGGTTTTCAGTAGCAAGTACAAAAAGCAAGGGAGAAATCCTGGCATGACAGGCACATCAAGAATAAGACATTCAAGGAAGGATATATTTTCCTATTGTATGATAGAAAATTCATGAAGTTCCTAGGAAATTTCAAAATGCATTGGTTGGGATTGTATATCATCTAATGGTGGCGCAGTTCAACTCATGAATTTGGATGGTGATTTGATTCTAGGATGAGTGAATGGTAGCATACTGAAGGTATATAGGGAAAAATCTATCCCTAGAGTTGCGCACTGCAAAATTAAGGGAGGACAATCTTAGTTCCACATGCAGTTGAAAGTGGGCACTAGACTATAAACTACTCTACAGAAAGGGAATTTGCTGAAGGAAGATCAATGCGTGATATTCAAGAGTATGTTGATGTTTGAAAGAGCCACACTAAAGGATGATCATTGCATGATAGTTAGGAATATGTCAAAGTTTGAAAGAACCACTACGAAGGAAGAATTGTTGTGACATAAACGAAAGTTCGTCAAAGTTTTCCGGAAATATGACCATTGGAAGGAAAAAAAATTTTCCGTTAAAAGAAAGTTTCCAAAGAGAATCAAATTTATGAAGCCCATTTGGTCGAATCTAGCACCATACTGAATTAAATAAGCAAGATCTAATATAATCATGGGTTAAAAATTCAAATTTTTTATAAAAGCTTTTCCCTGCTCCACATTTTACACTTTGTGCTCTAGAGAATTCAACTTGTGAATTTGCGACCAAGTGAGAACTGAGCATCTTACTATATGTCTGAGAAGATTTTTGAAGATATTACCAGAGAATTTGTAAAGAAAGGGCTAGCAAGAATTATGGAAGCTACAACACCAAGTGTACTAGTGTCCCCAAGGTGTCGAAGGTTTCCGCGAAGGCATGCAACCAAAAAAAAATATCTAATGAAGAAACATGAGAAGAGACCTGTTGAGACCTCTAGAGTTAGAAAATCCCCTAGGAAGAAAGTAGCCAAGGAGTATCGGATGAAGAAGAAGTAGGATAAGAAAATTGGACAAAATGGGAAGAAACTAGTGGAGATCAATGACAGTGAGGAAGAAACCAAGGAAATGGAGATGGAGATAGAGGGCACATAACTTCCCTCTATACTGCCACCCTATTTTCCACCAAGGAATCAGAGTGCTAAACCAGTTAAGGATCCTGAAAATGTGAAGTTCAACACCTTCACTCCATTGCTTCCTGAGAAGGTCATGTTTGAAGGAGAAGTGTTGGGGAAAATACCACAGCTGAAAATGGAGGAGGGATTTAAATGACCGAGGAAAGTACCCACAATTTGATCCAAGAAGGTATTTACACCAAGTGTACTACCCGAAAATTAAAGTCACCAGGTTGGAGCCACACTAGTGGGCAGAAGGATTGCAAAGGGCAGACTTTCTTAATATGTTGAATGTGCCACATTTTGGTGGAATTTCCATCAACACAATATATCTTCGATAACTTCTTGCTTTAGTGCATGACAGGTACCTCTAGTTGGGAGAGGGGATCCAAATTGATGAGATGCTGATAAGAAGGATCACCGTGCAACCATACAAGGGAAAGGACCCCACTGAAGAATTTGTTGGAAAAATTTAGGACAAGGAAGTTATGGACAAGATGAAAAAGAAGTATGGGTTAGTAAAGAATTCAAGAGGCTATGATGTCAACTCTATCAGTGACCAAGCAGTGAAATTCACCATACACATTCTAGTAGGGAAGATAATGAGAAAATGTAGAGCCAACGAAGTTCCTGCAGGCGTAGCCACATAGTATAGTAAAGGGGTTCAGTTCAACTGGGCCGGATACTTATGCAACAAGTTTTTGGCAGATTACCATAAAGTACAGGAGGAATGAAAGACGTTTCACTATGTGTGGTTGCTATTGATCATAGCGTTATTGGCATGGAAGGAACCAACAATGTCAAAGTTTCCTATAGTTGAACCAGATGTATGCGAAGCGACATGGTATGCCTCACTCTGGTTTTCCAATGAGCCGACGTGTGCACAGGAAAATAAAATATTTTAGTTATTGATGGAGATGGATTTGTGTATGGTGGTGAATCAACATTCCAAGATTTCACCTAGTTTGTAAGAGAAATACCAGAACATCGTCGATTTCAAGTTTAATTTTCACAGGGTATACGTTAGAGCCAAAAAGGATCCGATGGTAGAATGGCATGCCCTATCATATATGATCACTGAAGATGACCCTGTCAGTGAAATAAAGCATTGGTTAGTGGAGTGGATGACTCCACCCATAGGAGAAAGTGAATAAGAAACAGACACCGCGCAACATGCATGTATAAGTGGAAAAGATACCAGAAAGGAAACCAAGGAAAAGACAAAGAAAGAAGCAGAAGGAGAGACCGAAGGGACATAATTAGAACACAATCAAGGTGGCCAAGAGCCTCTCAACAATGTAGAATTGGAAGATTCACTATTCATCATACGAAAGCGAGTATCTATAGTGACTACGATGAGCCCAAGGAAGAAGCATAAAGAAAACAAATCTCAAGGAGAAAAACCACTTCTCCTCACTGAGGGGACATCGACAAGATTGGGGATAAAATGAAAGAAGTGACAGTGGAGTTGTGGAACATGATTGAGGATTGCTACACCATGCTCTGCACCGGTGTTGTGAAAATAATGGAAGAACTAAACGTACTGGTGCATATATGCATACAACCAGAACAAAAAACTAGGCCGCAAGAGAATACATGTCAACAAATGCAACCAGAGCACCACTTGGAAACAACAGTTGGTTTGAGAATATTGTAGGTACCAGGAGGAGTGCTATAGTTCGAAGTTGAAAAAGATGAGAGCACACGAAAGGAAGGGAAAATTTCAGCATGAACATTGTTGTGATCCCCACACAAATATTGCATGAGTTCCACCAAGGCATCATAGAAGAGTTAAAACCGCGAGAAAAACTGTTAATTTTTGGAAACTAGGTCCAAAATCTAGGTTTCACTGCTCATATGATGATGATTATATTTTTTTTTGGATTCCTCTTTTAGAGAGGTGCAAGATTGATCTAAATATCATCTTGTTTGGATGAGTAGAACATATATTTTTATTTTATTTTTCACACATGTGCAAGGTCGGCCAGATTTGTAATGTAGGCTCACAAGCCTAATAGATGTGTCACACACCCTCACTGAATGATATAAATTGCAGAGAGATGATGTCCATTTCATCATCATCTCATCACACACATTCCTCATGATTTTATTGGTTTGTACAACCTAGAAGAGTCTTCTCTCTCTCCCAAGTGTGAAAGTGGATGCCGAAAATCTGGATGTTGGAAATGGATGCCAGAAATTTGGATGAAGGATTCTTTTGTTGACTTGCATTGAATTTTGGAGCTGTCTTTGAGGGGCATGTGTGACACTTGGAAGTTTGGTTGATTTTATGTTGAGAAATACTTTGCTGGCTAATGCATCTCGTCGACTGCCGTAACACACATCACTATTTATCTTTGTTGGACAAGAAGAACTGTAAAATAGATCTACATTATTTGGTTGATCTTATGTTGATCTATTATTATGTTCTATCAACATTTTACTTTCACGTGTATGTGATTTCTATATTGAATTGGGCCTATAAGATATATTGAAGCAAAACTGCATTAAGCATTGAAGATGTCCTTGGATTTGGAATTAGAAGATCAAGATGTCATGGACTGTGTGTAGGGGAAGATTCATGAGCCTCCATCATATTTTATGAGGCTCACATAATTCAAGAATGATATCCTTCCATAGGATAAGAAGTAGTTGATCGAGAGCTCATCCTCATTTCTCTTGGAGGACTTTCTCGAGACTGGTATGTATTTAATACTACGATTATTAATAATAATATGATTCCTGATTTTGATGAATTTATGACTATATGCACTCAAGAGGAGACAATAATGATGGAGAGAGATCATCCCTCTAATGGAAATAGAGATGACCCTATTGCCTTCGTCGCTCACGCAAAGAAGAAGAACCATGGTGGCCCGAGAAATAAAAACCATGGTAGAGCGGGGCCCAAAGGAAGGAGGGGAAGATGTTACACTTGTAACAAGTCTGGTCACTATGCAAGAGAGTGCCCCAATAGAAGGGACTCTCCCAGGGATGATGACAAAAACAACTTCAGGGGGAATGAAAATCAAAGGAACAATAGGTAAAGGAAAAAGGAAGGCTCCCTTTGATCGTAGTGGAAATGGGTAACCTTTCAAGAGGTCAAGAAATTCCAGGTACGGTGAGTCTAATGTTGTTGATAATAAGAAAAATGAATATATTCTTGTATCTGACCTTTGTGTTGCATCTCCTCCAGACACCCTAGATGTCTGGTTGATTGATAGTGGTGCTTCAAGGCACGTCACTGGTTATAAAGAAGCCCTGTTTGATTTGATTGAGAAGGATACTAATTTAGAAATTATCCTTGGAGATAATGCCACATATCCTGTGAAAGGGACAGGGACTGTGACCCTTCATCTATCTCAAGGTTAAGCCCTCCGTTTACAAGATGTGTTGTACATACCTGATTTGAAGAAGAACCTTGTGTCTATTTCGGCAATGGAAGACAAAGCATTCAAGGTGGCATTCGTTGATGGAAAGGTACACATCTAGCAGAAGAAATTCAAAGAAGCTCTTACTATTGGTTTTAGAGTTGATACACTCTACTAGGTTGGAAGAAGTCCATTGGGGCTATGTCATGTGATACAACTCTTCAAAAAGAGTTATGACACCCGAGGTTTGCACATATTCATTACAAAGCCCTTCTCGAAGCAAGGAAGGTGGTGACAAGGATGCCCGAATTTAAAGATGATCATGAAGGTATATGTCAGGGTTGTGTCGAAGGAAAGCATACAAGGGGACCATTCCCCTCAAGTGTCACAAAGACAATTGATATCTTGCAGTTGATACATTATGATTTATTTGATATGTTTCCCGTGACATCCTTGGGAGGATGTTCCTATTACATGAATTTTACAGATGAATTCTCCCGCAAGACCTGGATATATTTCTTAAAGAAGAAGGATGAAGCATTCAAATGGTTTCATACCTTCAAGGCCTTGGTGGAAAATAAAACCAATAAGAGAATAAAATTTTTGAGGACCGAAAATGGGTCTGAGTACGAGTCAAATGAATTCAATGAATTTTGTAGTTTAGCTAGCATTAAGAGGGAGACCACAACTGTGCAAAATGGTGTTGCTGAAAGAAAGAACATGACCATTATGGAAGCTGCCTGCACCATGCTATGTGACCAAGGTCTTCCGAAGTTTCTACAGGGAGAAGCTACGAACACTGCTGTCTACGTTCAAAATAGATGCCCACATTCTGCTCTGGACTTGAAGACTCCCGAAGAAGTATTCTCTGGTAAGAAATCTGATGTTTCTCATTTTAGATTTTGGTTGTTTGTTTACTTTCATGTGTCTAAAGAAAAGAGAATCAAGATGGATGCTTATGGAAATAAGGGAATGTTTGTGGGCTATAGTAAAAATTTTAAGGCATATAGAATCTATGTTCCTGGTCAAAGAGAACTGGAGATATGCCACGATATCACCTTCGATGAAGATGTTGCCCTCAAGAAAGTAAGAAATCTTCCTACCTCCAAGGAAGATAAAGAAGATGAAGAAGTAGGGAAGTAGGAAGAACCGATGCCTGATGTTGAAGTACCAATAGATCCTATTGATCCACCTCCTTCAAATAAGAGAAGACCCTCATGGCTTAGGGATATTCTTGAAGATGCCGAGAGACATATTTCCCCAAGGAGGACATTCCGTGAAAGAAAGAAGCTAAACAGATACCAAGGGTATTTAGCAACCATGAGTACAATTTTACAATATGAGCCTGGATCATTTGAAGAATCCATAAAGAATCAAGTTTGGAAGGATGCTATGCATGAAGAATATGAGTCCATTATGAAAAATGATGTCTGGGAAGTGGTCCCAAGACTGGAGGACAAATCTGTTGTCACCTAGAAATGGCTCTATAAGATCAAGCATGGATATGATGGTAGTGCTGAAAAGTGCAAGGCAAGATTTGTTTCTTGAGGCTTCTCTAAAAAAGAAGGCATATATTATGATGATATATTTGCACCTGTCACCAGCTATACCACCATATAATCTATCATTTCCCTTGCTGCAACGCAAGGATGGAGTCTCCATCAGATGGATGTGAATACTGCCTTTCTGCATGGTTCAATAAAGGGAGAGGTTTATGTGGAGCAACCTCTGGGGTTTTAAATCCAAGATAGAGACACCTATGTATGCAGGTTGAAGAAATATATCTATGGGTTGAAGCAAGCCCCCAGGGCTTGGTATGAGAGGATATATAGCTACTTGTTGAAGTCAGGCTTTACTCAAATTAATGCTGATCCAAACCTTTATTTTAAGGTTGATAGAGAAAGGCCTCTCATTCTAGTTCTCTATGTGGACAATCTCTTCCTAACAGGTGCTGAACCTCTCATTCATCAATGTAAGAGGGATCTAACTTCCATGTTTGAGATGAAAGACCTAGGGCTGATGCATTACTTCCTAGGATATGAGGTCTAGAAAAGTCCAAGAGAGATTTTCCTTTCTCAAGGAAAATATGTCGTGAAGTTTCTGGAGAGGTTTGGTATGGTGGAATGTAAGTCTGTGTCGACATTGATGGAACTCAACTTCAATAATTTGCGTGGAAAAGATGCTAGGCCCGAGCTGGGAAATCCCATCAAGTATCGAAAACTCGTGGGGGCCCTGATGTTCTAGTGAACTCCCATTCGGACGTATGTTTTGCAGTGAACATTTTGAGTCAACATATGGTTGAGCCTCATCACATTCACTGGATGGGTGCCAAGAATATATTGAGATATCTTCAGGGCACAATCAACCATAGGCTTAGATACATTGACAGGAGTTTTAGACTCCATGGATATACTGATGCCGATTGGGCTGGCAATGTGGTGGATCGCAAGAGAACATCTGGATGTTGATTCACCTTGGTTTCTTCTTTGATATCTAGGATGAGCAGGAAGTAGAAGTAAGTGGATTTGAGCACCGCTGAGGTTGAATACATTGCAGCGAGTATGTCCTATTGTGCAGCTGTTTGGTTGAGAAATCTCTTCAGTGAGTTGTTCATACATGTGCTAGATACCATCGTTATCCTTTATGATAATCAGAGTGGGATTCATCTTTCTGAGAATCTCGTGTTCCACGATTGATCCAAGCTTATTGATATTAAGTACCACTTTTTCTGGGACATGGTACACCGAGGCGCTGTAAGGCTTGATCACATAGGAACTGATGAGCAGGTCGCAGATATTATCATGAAGCTTTTGGGGAAGGTCATGTTCCTAACCTTTTGTGAGAAGCGTGGAATCGTGGAAAGACCCTATTGGGAGGGTCCTGCTTGAGTTGGACTATGGGATTTGGGAGCTCCAAGGGGATTGGGTATAACTTCATGGAGCTATAAGCACACATGAGGCTAGGCTTGCCGAACCTTGTTGTGCTTCTGCCCCATCAATATGATATTGCTTTGGTTCACCTCTCTTTGATCTATGCCCCACACACATCCTACCCATGGAGTTTCAGACTCATGGGAAGTACCTCTCATTTTGACAACGAGGTGGGAAATGTGGATAGAGACTAATAGCAAGACTGATGGATGCATTGGAGATTTCCGTACTCTATATGTCTAGGATGGCATGTGTCCAACACCTTGATCTAGGATCAAGTCTGATGAGGTTCTTACCTCTAAACTAACTTCGGGTTAGTAAAATAACTGCGAGTTAGTATGAGACTACTTTTGAGTCCAAGAGAGGTTTTAACCTCTAAGTTGACTTCAGGTCAGTAGAGTTTGATGTCTTTGTGACTCACCTTTTTGTTCTATTTGAAAATAAGAGCCAACAAATAAAGTTACGGCAGGATGACACTCGATGATATATGATAGTACACGATGGTACTGATCTCTGAATGACACAAGTGGACATATGGATTTCTCCCTTGTTGAGAGGGAGTGTTAATTTTGGAAAAATAGGTCCAAACTCCAGGTTGCATTGCTCATATGATGATGATTATATTTTTTTTGGATTCCTCTTTCAAAGAGGTGCAAGATTGATCTAAAGATCATCTTTTTTGGATGAGAAGAACATATATTTTGATTTTATTTTCCACACATGTGCAAGGTCGGCCAAATTTTAATGTAGGCTCACAAGCCTAATATATGTGTCACACACCCTCACTGACTGATATAAATTGGAGAGAGATGATTTACATTTCATCATCATCTCATCACAGAAATTCCTCATGATCTGATTTGTTCGTACAACCTAGAAGAGGCTTCTCTCTCTCCCACGTGTGAAAATGGATGCCAGAAATCTGGATGAGGAATTATTTTTTTGACTTGCATTGACTTTTGGAGCTATCTTTGAGGGGTGTGCATGACACTTGGAAGATTGGTTGATCTGATGTTGAGAAAGACTTTGCTGGATGATGCATCCTATTGATTGTCGTAACACACATCACTCTCTATCTTTTATAGACAAGAGGAATTGTAAAATTTGATCTACATTATTTGGCTTATCTTCTATTGATCTATTATTATGTTCTATCAACATTTTACTTTCATGTTTATGTGATTGCTAAATTTAATTGGGCCTATAAGAAAGATTGAAGTAAAACTGGATTAAGTATAGAACATACCACAGTTATCTAAAATTAACAACAACATATCTTGCAGTCGAACATACAGGTGAGACACAAAAGAAATGCGATGAAGAAGGAGCTCGATATGATGATTGAAGAAAGAAATAGGGCGTTCCAACAACAATAGGAACTAGAAGAAGCCATTGAGAAGACATGCATCGAAGTACCAAACATCCAGGTCTGCACAAAAGAGGCACCAACATAAAAGGTTGAGAAGCTTGCCCTCACGATACAATATTGAAAAGACAAGATAGAGAAGTTGAAGTTTGAATATGAGGTACAAATTACTGAGCTGCAACTAGGGCTGCAACCAATCACGCCACTAGAGGTGCATGAGCATAGGGAAGAGGATATCAAAACCACATTGAAAGGCATCGCCGACACAATGGTAGAATGTGGGAAATGATTGGATGACACTATGGATATTTGTACCTCACTGCAGGAGGATCCAAACATTCTAAGGATTGAAGAAGAGATACATATAAATCAGAAGAAATTAGATGAAATTATGGCAACTACGAGGACCTTAGCAGTCTCGAAGAGGCTCGCCAGGATCACATAAGGAAACAATCTTCAGAGTGAGATTGAATATCTTTAGAGAAAAGAGCAACTTATAACAATGAGGATTCAATCATGGCAGGATCAGGACATTCAGGTCTCACAAATAGTAGATGGAAAGCTCAAGGAGCTGCAACAGAGGCATAAATACATACCACAGTGGACAACCAGATTGACAACAGAGAAGCTGCTCGAAGAAGTGCTATACGAAGCTTAAACCTTGAAATAAGGCCTATGCCAACATAAGGCAAATATTAAGGTAGAGAAGCTTAAACCTTGCAATAAGGCCTATGCCAACATATAAGCAAATATTCAGGGCATACCAACTGAGTGACTCAGGACAAGTCACTTGTTAGTGTTGGGGGCTTGTTGGGCGCAACCCAAATCGGTCCATTTTTGGTCAAAGAATTCACATCTCGAGGAGCGGAGTGCTCCATACCATGAAGCTAGATCTACCGCACGTTGTTTAGGGGCTTCGCGGTGGGTTGAAGCCCCTCATTTTGTAACAGGTATTGGGTTGTTTTGTCTAGCCCATGCTATATGGACCATGGATTTGTAATATTATATATATATAAATCAATGTAAGGCTTTGTCAAAGTCATGTTGTGATAGTTGATGAGCTTAAACTATTGTATTTTATATCTTTAATCTACTTTTGGGCCTTGAGGGAAGGCTCCACAGCTGAGTGCGTGAAGACCTTGGAAGAGTCTACATCTTAGTGCACATACCACCTGCAATTATGTGCATAGGTCAGAGAAGTTGTATGCATTGAAAAAATCCATCTTAATAAATAAGAATAATTTTGGGCATATTCTGTGTTTACATTTGTTGTGTTTTCTTTCTATTTGTCTATGAAAGGTAATGATATATCAACTTATCTTATTCTATAATGTGTTTATGTTCATCTAAATGATGCGAAGTAATTGATTAAGCTATATCGAGCAGTATTAATATATCTATTAGAATATTGCTTAAGTACAGAAAACAGAAGTAAAGCCACCTCGTGTAGTCCCTAAAGGATGCAAAAACCCAGTTTTGCATACACCCATAGCCACCTTGGGTGAGACTGTGATTTGCTTGGAGGTCCTTTTCGAAAGGGCCGGTGTGTGAGGGTTTTCTTGGTGCAAATTCCAAGCCAAACCTGGGTCAATCCCAACTAAGCCAACACTTGGTAAGGGCCTAGTGATATGGTGTGGATTTTGGTAAATCCTAGAGACAAGGAGATGGAAAATTCCTCAAGGATAGTGATGAGATCCGAAGGCATTCCAAGCTTGGTTTACTTTAGTGATATCAATGCTGGTTTAGGTAAGATAACTGTATGGTGAGGGTGGTGGTGGTTTAAACTCTAGATTCCCTTGGTTGTTTTGGATTGGTTTATCCATGATATACCACATTGATGCTTAGAATATGGCGCAGGGGTGACTAGCTAAAATAAAGATTTGGTTCAACCATGTCTATGGTCGGGTGGTACGTGGAACTCCCAAATTTTGTAGGCTCTTTCCTATGTTTAATGAAATCTAAGTTCTCTTGATTTTTTACTTCTTGTTATTTAGTTTTAATAATTGTTTTCTTATGGTTATTTATGTGGTTATATGCTAGTTTAAGCATGGTTATATGACTAGTTCTAGTCATGGTTCATTTCATGTTTTTACTTGTAACTAAAAGAATAATGGATGCAATACCTAATTGATCTCAAGATAACTAAAGAGAGAGGGTGGTGATCCTTCTTGTTAAGTCTCATATGAATTTCCAGTCCCATATGCTCAGCCTTGTATTCATGATCTGTAGGTTACATTGTTTCCAAGTGTTTAACATAATGTTAGTCTCGGTTGGGGATGGTCAGGTCTAGTCCTAGTTCCACTTTTCGGTTTATAATCATTCTTGTTGTTATTTCCTAAATCTACCTCAGGCTGAGAAAGGCAGAATCTAGGGTAACATCAAACCACGCTTAACCTGGTAGCTAGCCCTACCAGATCGGGAGAGGGCTCTCTCCTGGTCAATCTCAACAAAAAATGATTAGTGAGGCTTGAGATGACTTGAATGAAGGCTGATTTTAGGCTAGGTATATATGCAAAATATTTTGATTTGATTTTAAGGGTGTTTTGTTGGATGAAAGGGAAAGGCGGATTTTGGGTCTAGGGAATGAGGCCCAGTTTTGCAGAGATCTGAATGGGGCAAGGTAGGTAATTGATTTGACACTTTCAATTTGAAGGAAATGGAGAGTTGAGATAGGTGAAGAGTTGAAGAGGGCAAGAAACCTTCAAGGATCCTTTCCAAACAACTGAAAACATAGAAAATTAAACAAACCCTCGGTAGAGCACTGCAAATTTTTATGAATTCTACCTTTATCCTTGTTTTTTTAAGTTAAGAAGAAATAAGAGAGAAAATGGTATACATAAAACACCAGTAGACTTACATTTACAGAGATAAACATAATATCAAAGAAAAATACCACAAGAATCCCATAGAGTGTTGCAAACCCTGGTCTATTCCTTTGCCAAACTGCAGAGATGATGTACAATGATGCTCAAAGCATTCCCAAAAGTCAAACCATGCTAATGACTGAAAAACCACAAGATATAGACAAAAAATAACTCATCCCAGCCTCTAGGGGTCGAGCTCAAAAGTTTAGGAGTTTTTCCAACAAAATCTAAACTGAGAACTAGAAAGTAGGCAGTGGAACAACTTGCCTCTATAAACTAGGAAACTGATTCATTCAGCTGCAATTCACCTTTTGATGGATGAATCTACTTCTATGAGTGAAAAATTAACCAAATTACATTAAGATCCATCAAATTACATCAAATTACATCATGAGTTTGACATTTAGAAGTAAGAAAGTCAAACTGTCAAAAACTAGGCGAAAAACAGAGTTACTGAGTCAAAAATGTGCAAAATCCTCCAATGCGCCGTGCCTGATTTCTCTATGCGTCGCGCTAGTTTGTAGCTAATTTTGGAGGCCTTCCTAGTGTCCAAATTTTCTCCAAGTGGTATTTTTGGAAAGGTCTGCCTTTATACTTTCCAACACAAGTGGCATTTCTGAATTTGGCCATAATTTTCCCCTCCAAAACTGATTTCTCCCAACACTGCTTCCTGTGTGTCAAAAAAGGGGCAGAAAGGTCATTTTTGGGGTGTTTTTGACCCTTATGGAAGCCCAAAACCTGTCAAAATTTATTGGCCATAGGTAGGCATGCATATTTTTCCATGAAAAATAAAAAAATATAGAGTTTTCATCAAAAGGAGCCCCCAATCAAAAGCGTGCGCCAAGTGGCTCGACGCATAGAGCAGAAAAGTCTATTTTTAGGCCAAAATTTTCAAAAATGCAAAAAGTGTCCCAAATTTTTTGAAATTTGGGCTGAGTGTCCTCCATTATGTGCTATGTTGGGCCAAGGAAGCCTCAACCAAAATTTTAAGTCTATCATGCTCTTTTCGCCTCCTCGATAATCACTGTGTGTCTCTTCATCTCGGTCATAAGAGGAATCAGATTCCATGTTTGCCAAAGTTTGTGTTGTCTTAGATGAGTATGAAGAGATTTTAGGTGTCTTTGGTTTGCTGCCAAGTTTATGAAAATGTGTGAGGGACTATGAAGGGAGAGGGTAAGGGGAGTGTTGGGAATATTTTCAATTGAAATTTGGGGAATTGAAGGGTTTTAGGGACAATTTTTAGGCTTTTGGGATAGAAATTAGGGTTTAGGATAGTGGGATTTAAGGAATATGGGAATTAGGGAATGGATGGATTAAAGTGAAGAATGAATGGAGGAGTCAAAAAGTGAGGGGGTGATGGAGTGGATTTGGTAGTAAAAACACAAAGACAAACTCTAAGCCATTGTTTTTGAGAAAATTTGCACACCATAAGATTGAGCGAATTTGGAAATTTGAGAAAGTTTATAGGTGAAATCAGGCTTGCAGCTCTATGTGCCGCGCTACAAACTTGCACGACTCTGCTGCAATTTTACTCCTTTTGTTCCACACGGCCTTATCTTGCTCACTTTTTCTTCTTGGAATGCAAATGAGCCCTTTGAAACATGAAAATGACTTATATACAAGAGACTTTAATTTTCCACTCCAAAAAACCCACTTTTGTAATGTTTACCTTTGACACTCTTTTTAAACTCTGTTTTAGGCAGTTTGCTTCATTTTGCCTCTGATTAACTGAATGAATTGATTTTTGTTTGCCTTGCAGGGTTGTTGAATTTTGAAAAGGTGACCAGGGTTGCCATTGGAATTGTTTACAGATGAGAAAACTTGAAATTACATCAAATTTATACATAAAAAGATATAATACTCTATTTTTTCTCAAAACATAGTTTTGAGGAAAAATACATTTCTAGGCATATGATGATGAAACTTATTTAGTACTGGAACTTTATTCAACCTCCTCATGTGCCTGCTGACCATTATTGGAATTTTTGAAGACCTTATTGATGAAACCCTAGACCTAATGGGACTAAAAACCCTAGAAATGACTCTTACAAATTTAAGGACAAAAAGTGAGTGCAGATGATCTTGATGAATGAAAATGGGCTAGCAGTTAAAGGACATGAGGGAAAATGTATAAAAAGCCACTACCGTCAGATGATCCATGCTCCTAATGGAATGCAGCTGACTGAGTTAGACACCTAATATGCAATGCAACAAGAGAATTTTGATCACTGACAGAGGGATGGAGATACCAACACTAACATTGGCTCCAATGGGGATGGTAGCTCCTTGGAGGTGCCAAGAACTACAGATTTCTGGGAAAGCAGGCAGTGCCTTGGTCCATTGGGCTATGGAGTCAATAACTTCGACAAACCAAAACCAGACTCTTGAATCAATTTTAGGACTGAAATCTGACTCAAAACCGACTCAATTTCAAGACTGAAATCGACTGAAAGACCTGACTCAAACAAAATAAAACAAAACTGAAATCAACCCTCAGTTTTATAGCCTTCACCTCGGGCCCCAAACTGAAAGAATGATGACAGCACACACTTTCTCTGAAACTATGTCGAAACTAACTAAAACAAAAATGACTCAAGACCTACTTGACTGAAATTAGTACTTACAAATATTTTTAATGGCAACAGTCCATCGAGATTTTAGGGCTTCAAATCATGATAACAACCAAATGCCTACTGTTGAAATATGTACAATCATGTGTAGTGAGCCTTCTATTGTAACCAATCCAACATATGACTACATACCAAAATTCTGCTCTCAATTTTCTTGAGTAGGTAGAACGATGTACATGTAGGAAAATCACAATAACCACTGAAAAAAAGGCTTATGATAACAAAACAGGCAACATTTATCTTTTCTAATGCTTGCAAAAGAATGCTGAAGGGATCTTGAAAATCCTGAAGCACTAGTTGGTCTTGAGATCCAGCAGCAGAAATACAACTACTCGCTTCATTCTGATCTGAAAGAACAATTGATTGCCGAGTGATAGGAAGGCACAAAGAGGTATAAGCTTCTGCCATCTGAGTGTTAGCTGTAGGTTCCTTGACCATGAGAAATTATGGTATATTGTCTCTCTCAAGCTCATATTCCTCAACTTCATGGTCTAGGTCATTCTTAAACAAAAAACAATCTTCAAGATTATCAAACATGACAACCTTATCATCTTCATGAAAGAAAATATTATCTGTTTGCTGATCTATAAAGCTAATTACAAGACCGTCATCATTTTCAAAAGAGGAAGAAGTTTCACCAACACTTTCTTGACCATGTGGCCACTGCAAATCTGCTTTAGCTTGGGCTGTAAAATGACCTTTCAGGAGTTGATCTATCTCATCTTCAGAAAAAGGAGATAATAATTTTTGTTTTCTTTTGCTCAACAGTGATTGTCTTCATGAAATAAAATTTTAAAACATGAAAAACCTGAATGAAAGTCCTTAATTCCCTGATCTTCTGAAATTTGAAAACATTGTTGATCATATTCATATGACATAGCAATCAAATTATCATTTATCACTGAGTTATTGAAAGAAGATTTTTCACTTACTTGAACAAATATCTCATCTTGTTTTTCATGAACTGACTGGATTGCCTCCTCATGAAGGCTTTGTTCTAATGAAATGAGAACATTTGGATCAATAACTCTATCTTATTCATTCCAGATGATCTCAACAACAGAGTTCTCCTTCATGGGATTCAACACAAGGTATTCTTGATCATCACGATCTGAATCTAGATTTGAAATAGCTGACTTGACTTTATCACATTCTGAAATTGAAACTTGACTTTCCTGCATATTGTCTTCTTCTATGGACAGATCTGAAACAAAACCTTCTCTTTCATCATTTTCCATTGTATTAAGATCTTGATCCTGTTGCAAAGTTTCCTGATCATCTTCTAAGTTCTCTTTATGCTGCTGAAATAGATTTTCGTACAGAGCCTCCATGATCTCATCGTGCATGAAATCATCATCTTCATAAAAATTTTCAAGATTTTCAATAAAACTATGAACATGGCTACAACAGTTCTGAACTGAAGTTAAGGATGGATAAGATTATTTATACCTTTCAAAGAACATGGTATGAAAATCCTTTAAACAGTAAATACAAGCAGGCGGAAAACTTTCATACCAAGATCAGGCTTCACCTTCCAGAGTGGCCATGAATATCTTCATCAAGCAATCTTCAGGAAAATCAACCTTCAACTTGGGAATATGTATCTAAAATCTAACCAGATGTAAAGCAGCATCCTTCCTATCATCATCTTTAAATGTAGGCAAATTCCTTTGCCAATCTACCTTAGGAATTTTATTTGGAAAACCTGGAATGTGATCTCGGCTCATGGGAGCATACCTTCGATCCAGCGAAACCATTTTGATAACAATGAATTCACCAAGAAATTCCTCTAGCTACTGATTCTTGAAGAGTAGAGTCGCCATAAAAATTCTGAAACTTGGGATTCTTCAACACTGGAGTCGCCAAGTGAATGATTTCAACCTTCCTATGTCTGATCGTTGTCCACCATCAACCATCAGATCTAACTTGATAAATGTACTGGGGCAGTTTGCAAGTCAGATGTTACATTTATAAGACTAGATCGGAGATTGATTGAAGCAACGTTTATCTACTTATGCACTTGCAAAGAAATGTGCAGTTCGAAGGCTACCTAGCATAACTTCAGGCTTCGTCTGTAGTTTATAAAACAAATAACACTAACAAGAAAAAAAATCTTGTATTCCCCAGTGGATTCGCCACTATGTTATTGCCTAAATCTACCTCAGGCTGAGAAAGGCAAAATCTAGGGTAACATCAAACCACGCTTAACCTGGTAGCTAGCCCTACCAGATCGGGAGAGGGCTCTCTCCTGGTCAATCTCAACAAAAAATGACCAGTGAGTCTTGATATGACTTGAATGAAGGCTGATTTTAGGCTAGGTATATATGCAAAAGAGTTTGATTTGATTTTAAGGGTGTTTTGTTGGATCAAAGGGAAAGGCGGATTTTGGTTCTGGGGAATGAGGCCCAGTTTTGCAGAGATCTGAATGGGAAAAGGTAGGTAATTGATTTGACACTTTCAATTTGAAGGAAATGGAGAGTTGAGATAGGTGAAGATTTGAAGAGGGCAAGAAACCTTCAAGGATCCTCTCCAAACAGCTGAAAACATAGAAAATTAAACAAACCCTAGGAAGAGCATTGCAAATTTTTATGAATTCTACCTTTATCCTTGTTTGTTTAAGTTAAGAAGAAATAAGAGAGAAAATGGTATACATAAAACGCCAGTAGACTTACATTTACAGACAGAAACACACTATCAAAGCAAAATACCACAAGAATTCCAGAGAGTGCTGCAAACCCTGGTCTATTCCTTTGCCAAATTGCAGAGATGATGTACAATGATGCTCAAAGCCTTCCCAAAAGTCCAACCATGCTAATGAATGAAAAACCAAAAGATATAGACAAAAAATAACTCATCCCAACCTCCAGGGGTTGAGCTCACAATTTTAGGATATTTTCCAACAAAATCTAAACTAAGAACTAGAAAGTAGGCAGTGGAACAACTTGCCTCTTAATAAACTAGGAAACTGATTCATTCAGTTGCAATTCACCTTTTGATGGATGAATCTACTTCTATGAGTGAAAAATTAACCAAATTACATCAAGATCCATCAAATTACATCAAATTACATCATGAGTTTGACATTTAGAAGTAAGAAAGTCAAACTGTCAAAAACTAGGTGAAAAACAGAGTTACTGAGTAAAAAATGAGCAAAATCCTCCAATGCGCCGCGCCTGATTTCTCTATGCGTCGCGCTAGTTTGCAGCTGATTTTGGAGGCCTTCCCGGTGTCCAAATTTTCTCCAAGTGGGATTGTTGGAAAGATCTGCCTATATAATTTCCAACACAAGTGTAATTTCTGAATTTGGCCTTCATCTGCCCCTCCAAAACTGATTTCTCCCAACACTACTTCCTGTGTGTCAAAAAAGGGGCAGAAAGGTCATTTTTGGGGTGTTTTTGACCCTTCTGGAAGCCAAAAACCTGTCAAAATTTATTGGCCATAGGTAGGAATGCATATTTTTCCATGAAAAATCCAAAAATGATGAGTTTGCATCAAAAGGAGCCCCCAATCAAAAGCGCGCGTCAAGTGGCGAGGCGCATAGAGCAGAAAAGTCTATTTTTAGGCCAAAATTTTCAAAAATGCAAAAAGTGTCCCAATTTTTTTGAAATTTGGGCTAAGTGTCCTCCATTATGTGCTATGTTGGGCCAAGGAAGCCTCGGCCAAGATTTGAAGTCTATCATTCTCTTTTCGCCTCCTCGATAATCAATGTGTGTCTTTTCATCTCGGTCATAAGAGGAATCAGATTCCATGTTTGCCAAAGTTTGTGTTGTCTTAGATGAGTATGAAGAGATTTTAGGTGTCTTTGGTTTGCTGCAAAGTTTATGAAAATGTGCGAGGGACTATGAAGGGAGAGGGTAAGGGGAGTGTTGGGAATATTGTCAATTGAAATTTGGGGAATTGAAGGGTTTTAGGGACAATTTTTAGGCTTTTGGGATAGAAATGAGGGTTTAGGATAGTGAGATTTAAGGAATATGGGAATTAGGGAATGAATGGATTAAAGTGAATAATGAATGGAGGAGTCAAAAAGTGAGGGGGTGATGGAGTGGATTTGGTAGTAAAAACACAAAGACAAACTCTAAGCCATTTTTTTTGAGCAAATTCGCACACCATAAGATTGAGCGAATTTGGAAATTTGAGAAAGTTTATAGGTGAAATCGGGCTTGCAGCTCTATGCTCCGCGCCACAAACTTGCACGACTCTGCTGCAATTTTACTCCTTTTGTTCCACACGGCCTTCTCTTGCTCACTTTTTCTTCTTGGAATGCAAATGAGCCCTTTGAAACATGAAAATGACTTATATACAAGAGACTTTAATTTTCCACTCCAAAAAACCCACTTTTGTAATGTTTACCTTCGACACTCCTTTTAAACTATGTTTTAGGCAGTTTGCTTCATTTTGCCTCTGATTAACTGAATGACTTGATTTTTGTTTGCCTTGTAGGGTTGCTGAAGTTTGACAAGGTGACCAGGGTTGCCATTGGAATTGTTTACACATGAGAAAACTTGAAATTACATCAAATTTATACATAAAAAGATATAATACTCTATTTTTTCTCAAAACATAGTTTTGAGGAAAAATACATTTCTAGGCATATGATGATGAAACTTATTTAGTACTGGAACTTTAATCAACCTCCTCATGTGCCTGCTGACCATTATTGGAAATTTTGAAGACCTTAATGATGAAACCCTAGACCTAATGGGACTAAAAACCCTAGAAATGACTTACAAATTTAAGGACAAAAAGTGAGTGCAGATGATCTTGATGAATGAAAATGGGTTAGCAGGTAAAGGAAATGAGGGAAAATGTATAAAAATCCACTACCGTCAGATGATCCATGCTCCTAATGGAATGCAACTGACTGAGTGATACACCTAATATGCAATGCAACAAGAGAATTTTTATCACTGACGGAGGGATGAAGATACCGACACTAACACTTGTCATGTACTTTATGAGTCCTGAAAGTTATATGGATTTCTTGGCAGAGACTCAGCCCCAACCCTAAAAACTATCCTTAAACTCTGTAGTCTCTAGAATAACACTGAGAAAAAAAAGCCATAGTCGCACCGATGCAGACCTATGGGAGCGAATGGTAGTTTCCATTTTCATGGAGCGCTTGGAAAGGGAGTGACTGTGGCTTAAGCTTAGGGAAAAGTCATGTTGGATCATGCGATGGACACCTAAAGGGGTCAGGTTACTCATGAGGGTCTTGTAGCACCCGAGGGAAGTAAGTAAGGTTTTTTTGTCGACTCCATTTTTTTAAGGTCACCTAGGAGGTTGAGTCTTCTCATAGTGGACCCTCATGTCATGTTTACGCAACTCATTTTTCCCTACAATCGTGAACAAAATGGAGTAGCAAAAATGAATAATAGAACCATTGAAGAGTGCATAAGGACTATGATAATTGATCGAGACCTACCAAAACTTCTAGGGGGAGAAACAACCATGAAAAAATTATACATACAAAATATAAGTCCTCATAGAATACTTGATTATATGACACTAGAAGAATCATTCTCGTGAAAGAAGCCATGTGTATACCATATCTGAATCTTTGTATGTCCCACACACATACATGTTCTAAAATAAATGCGAAAGAATTTAGACTCTACAAGTATAAAATGTATCTTCGATGGTTATAACCTTTCATCAAAGGCTTATAGAATCTACATCAAATAAGAAAGACAAAATGAAGTTACAAGGGATGCCATATTTGATGAAAACCATGCCGACAAAAGATTCAAGGATATACCGATTGAATCTGATGAAGAATATGTACCACTATTTGAAGAAGAGAAACATGGAAAGTCACCTACAAACCAATAATAAGAAGGATCAAGTGAACCTATTCTACCTACAATCATTCCTAAAACAAATAATATGCCAAATTAGTTAAAATCTACACTTAAAGATGTTGAAGAACATAGAGCAATGAAAAGAAATTTTAGAGAAAGCCAAAGGATGAAAAGATAATCACGATATGAAACATACATAATGAAGATAATTTAAGTAGAACCAACAAATTTTGAAGAAGCCACTCATCAAGAGGAATGAAATAAATCAATGCTGGAAGAATATCAATATATCATGAAGAATGGGGTTTGGGAGATTGTTCCTAGACCTAGTGACAATTTTTTTGTCACTTCAAAGTGGATTTACAAGATTAAACATGTCATTGACAGAAGTATAGTAAAATATAAAGAAAGATTTGTTGCAAGGGGTTTCTCTCAAAAGGAAGGAATTGAATATGAATAAATATTTGCTCCTATTGCCAACTATACTACTATTAGATCTTTGGTTTCATTAGCAACTACTATGGGAAGGAATATCCATCATATGGATGTCAAAAAAACATTCCTCAATGTAACCATTAATGAAGAAGTACATATTTAATAACCATAGGGATTTTATATAAATAATAGGGAACTCATGTTTGCAGATTAAATATAACTCTCTATGGTTTGAAGCAAGCTCTTAGGGCTTGATATGCCTCATGCAATGATGAATGCATATCTTTTAAGGATTGGGTTCGTCAAAATTTCTACCGATGTAAGATCTCTATATAAATATAGTGATGAATGAACTAGTTATTATAATTTTATATTTGGATGATTTATTTATTATAGGTTTGGAGCGCAAAATTCTATAATGCAAGAAGTTATTGGTAACTGAATTTGAAATGAAATATCTGGGACTCATGCACTACTATTTGGGCTTGGAGGTTTGGAAAAAACCTGGTGAGATATATCTTGGTCAAGGAAAGTACATAATAAAGATGTTACAAAAGTTTGGTATGATGGATTCCAAGCCTATGACAACTCCCATGATCACAAATTTAAAGAAGTTGAGAAGCTCTGAATCTTGTCCCATTGATCCTACACATCATCATAAGTTGGTTGGCTCTCTAATGTACTTAGTGAATGCGAGAACTAACATATTATTTGATGTAAATGTTCTTATTCAATTTCAGTTGGTGCTTCATCATGATCATTGGATAACTACCAAGCACATTCTGAGATACCTATGTGGAACAATTCATCACTGCTCGAAGTATGATGGAAAGGAAGTTAAATTGATAATTTTTACCGACTCTGATTGGGGTGGAAGTGAGACAGATGGAAGAAGTACTACCGGTAGCTATTTTAGTTTAGGATCTGTAACGATTTCATGGATAGGTAGAAAACAAGATCTTGTTCCTTTAATTAGTGCTAAAGATGAATACGTTGTTGCATGTGAAGTAGGAAAAGAAGCAGTTTGGTTAAGACAACCATTTTCAGATTTGTTTTGAGGGAAACTGGATCCTACTGTATTAAATTATGATAATCAAAGAAAAATCAAGATGTATGAAGACCCCATATTTCTTTTCAAGACAAATTATATCAACAACAAGTACCACTACATTATAAGTTTGGTGCAGGATGAGGTTGTGAAGCTACAATATATTCCAAAAAATGAGTAGGTAGATGACGTGTTGATGAAATATATTCCAAATAAGAAGTTTGAATATTTTAGAAGCATGCTTGAACTAGTTGATATTACAAAATTAGTTTATAGGGAGAGATGAATTATCTTGGGGAAAAAATATGCTTGGCAGGACATATGGACAACCAATGTGTTGATGTCTAGATCCTGAATTAGGGAGGGTGGCATTGGTCATGGAGCTCTGACCTTGGATACATACCTAGATCCCTGGGTTGGTGTTAGAGATTAAAATCCCGATGGTACCTAGAAGTGGCTAAATATTGAGTACACCTTAGTCCGCCCTGATTAGAGTACCCTAGTTAGGTATCTAATTTGTAGCACTGAATGTGTCGTGAATCTTCATAGAGCATATCATTTTGATATCTCCCATGTACCTATGTATACATGTAATTATGAATACATACCTAGTTAAGAGGGAGTGTTGAAGAATGTAACTAGTGTTAGTCTTAATAATTGTATTTGATTAAAAGAAAGAGAAGTAAATTTTATTGTAAAAGAAAAATTATTTTGAAGCATGGGTTTCATGCTCTTTTATTTATTTTCTAGGTCAAGGCCTCCATTGAAGGCTTCTACGTTTTTTCATGAGTCCATAAAGTCATTGTCACATTTATTATATCCTTTGGTTTTTTTATCATATAAAAATATTTATTTTTGTGTCAAAATTGTCATTTGTCACCTCCACACCAAGTCATCCCTGTCCTCATGAAGTCGACCTGGATTAGGGCGGTTTGACCCAACATAAATAATATATATAGAGAGGTAGCTTAAACTATTTTAAGCACACATTAAACAACTTTGATCTATAAGAGAAAGAGGCAGAAACAAATATTGAAGTTGTAGGAGAAGGAAGGAATAAGATGGGAAGACTAAAATCGAGTTCTTGGGCATCTCTCTCTCACATGTACGAAGTTTTTGGGCTGAATTTGGGGCTGAAATTTCTAAACTAAATTGTAAAGCTCGGGGCCAAAATTCTGTATTAAAGATGCATCTAAGAAGCTGACCCTTGGAAAATTTGGCAGGGATCATCTACTAGAAGGAAGGGATGAATTGGTGATTGGAGGAGGTATTTTTCTAGGTCTAAAAGGTCTTGAATTGTCTCATTTTGATTTGAATCTACTAATTGAAGAGTTGGACAAGGTTTCCCCTTAGATAGGGGTTTTTCCTTGGTTGAGTGCCTACATCTTGTATCTCTTGTTATTGTGATATCAATATACATTTAATTTGGTAATTTCTTGATGAAAAATAAACTAACAAATAAGTAAAATAATCCAACATAAATCACAAGTAATTATCAAGAAAAGAGGAATCAAACCCAAATTCCTATAAGCATTTATTTCTCAATAGTACCAACCCAATACCCGAACCCAATCTATGCAACCAAATTTGTTCCTTACTTGTATGAGTGGTTGCCATGAATTTGGTTTTATTAGTTGAGAGTGCCACTACAAAATTTCTCTTTCTCATCCAACATATTGTTCCTCCAAATAGGTTAAATACATACCTACTCGTAGATATTTTATGATCCAAATCTCCAACCCAGCCTGGATCAACAGAGCCATGTATATCCAACCTAGGTCTTCTGTTATGTGGAATTATGAATTACGGATAAAACATTCTTCCCTAAATGTGGTGCTATGCATTTAGAACAACAGGTTAAAGACTTTGTAGATACTTTTCCTAACAGTAAATAGACACACAGAATAGATCAAGAAACCTACTTGGGGTCCAAGTGCTTCCTATTCTACTTCTATCACTCTTGCTATAGCTTTAAATCCAATCTAGATCACCAAAATATTTCCTGCAAGAATGAACACTAAACAAAAAAGAGATTGCAATATACAGATGGCTATTCACGTTAATCAGTTAAATCAATGAAACATGAAACATATACATTAGATAAGAATCCATAATATGAAATACATGAGCTTATACATATACATATGTGGGAAAGTAAGCAACAATCTTTATTAATGGATAGAAGGGGGGGGGGTTACAACTAGTGATTGATTTGATGTCACCAACTCCAGCATTATCCCAGCCTCATCACAATGAAAATCTTTCCAGCAGCATATCACTCAAATCAAACCCTCAATTGAGAATCCAATAGCATTTCTCTACCAAATTTCTTCCTTCTCAAGCACTAGGATTTGTGATCAATTTATAGATGAGCTGAAGGTAGTTTCAAAATCAATGAATTTCTAATAATAGGCAAGACATGTTCCCAAGCTCAGAGGTGTCAAATGGACACATGGATTCGAAGTTTGACACATATGCACTCTTCTCGAAGGCACTGGCCAAGTGGAGATTCCATAACAATGAGAATTTCGCTCCCAATTTGACCAACGCACCCTTGAGTGTTGAGAAGTGCTTTTCACAACACCCTTGAGTGGGGTTACTTGCATATGAAAAGCACTTATCCCCTTGAGAGATTGCATTGGTGAGCTCATGGGTGATATAACATCTACTTAAAATCTTGGAAACCTTTGCAATGGAAGTCATGGATGATTTGTTCCTGTTCTTTGTCTTAGGGCATGTAGCAATTGAAATGATAGGGGATGAGAGACCCTATTCATTGGTTTTGGGGATGATGTCTAGTTTAACTAGGTCATTGGGAATGGTGCCCAAATTGACCTATAACAAATTCCCCCCTAAAGCATGAAGTTAGAACAATAATAACAATATTTTTTGAATGAGATGCTTTACACTGTGATGGGCTGGAACTAAAGCGGAGTGGCGACCTGCATCAATATTACAATACATTACATCATGATATATCCTCTTGATCATGAATTGTTGAGGGAAGGCATTCCCATGCTCAACACATAAATTATCTAATAACATATACATAATTCAAAAAGTTTTCTACATTGGAATGTTTCCCAATACAGACATGCCTACAGATATAGACCCATGTTCGGATGACAATCTGTATGTAAGGTCATCATACAGATGATGTGTACAACAATCCTGAAATTTTAGTCCGGATAGATGAAACTAGATCCGGGGTCTTCTTATCTCATTCACTTGATCGTTCGGGTACAAGTCTAGCCATGCAAATATATGATTTGTAGTCGAACATGGTAAGACATCGTTTGATTACCAACCAATGATGTGAGCTGTTAACAAACGTGAGAGAACCACCATTGATGTTAATGGCCCTCAAGGTACTGCAGTACATTTCGTAAGGCATGAATAAATGATTTGATGTCGCACACCAAACAAAATATTTCAGTCAAAAGTCTGGAAGTGAGGATCTTGTCGATGCTATAACAAGCCTCATGGTATTGGAATATGATGTTTCTAAGTGAACTTCCTGGATGATGATTTTCCGTCGACAGGAAGTCACTTTATTGCGAAATGAGAGTTATTGATTTCAGAGACAAAGTATGACTTGATATAGCAATTTTTAGGGATGAATTTCATGAGAATGAAGGTTTATGAGTATTGTAGAAGGATGGGTATTCACTGGATGACTTCTCTTGAACATATCAGTGAAACTGAGATGAGTTGGAAACATTGAACCAAAACCGAAGTGAAGGTATGATGAACCATAGGTATGAATGAATCGTGAAGAATATTATCCAACCCAAACAGTCACGGTGATGGAGTGAAGTGTCATGTTCAAGATCGACCTGCTACTGTAAAACGTTATGTTCACTTTCCAAAATTTTCCCCGGTCATTTGTCGACTAGTACCTCGTTATTTTTCAACAAGCTTGAGTAGGATAACATATGATTGATCTATAATTCAACCCTTCGGGCAAAGAATGTATCACATTTTAATAATTTGACGAGTCTAGCAATGAATGAAACTCGATTCTTTCCATGATCGAAAAGCCCGTCACTATTTTATGTTTTAACAAGCCTAACGACAGTTACAGCCTGATCATTTTTCATATTTAGAGAGTTTGAAAAATAGGATGAAAGAAAACTCCATAAGTAGTTTTTCGTAAAGTTGTCACTCAGATCCAAAAAGGTGTAAAATAATATCTAAGAGAATCTCTTTATTCATGTTTGACTAAGGTATTCCTTTTTCGTAAATAATCTATCTCAGTCCGGAAAAGGGTTAAACTTATACTGAGTAGATATCAATTCATTTACTTTTACGAGCTCGAAAAGACAAATGCTTGAAAATATTTTCACATTATCGGAGTCTGAAAAGAGCTGAAAGAAGACTCCAGGGGTTCCTTTTTCGTTGTTATCTAAGCTCGAAAAAGAGATAAAAGTGCACTTCAAATCCTTTTTCGTTTTTAACAAAGCTCGAAAAATAAGGATAAAAGTATGCTTTGTGGTCAAATCATTCTTGAAATAAATCTGCATGAATAATCTGTTCATCAGTTGAAAAACCTGTTCAAAACAACATCAAATGGATTAAAAATACCCGTTTCATGATAAAAATATAATAAAACCATAGTCACAACAATAAATATTCATTGAAAATAATCAAATTACTAAATAAAAATAGTTTTAATATTCATTTTTACCATTCAATAGTTACCATTTGCATTTTGGAGCTCTGAACCTGTTTTTTCCCCCGAACTTCAGCTACTGATTGCGATTGATTCTGTCGACGGTTTTCATCACCATTTGATCTAGGTTAGTGCCATGAACCCTCTCTTTCTTTCAGTAGTCAATTAATTTCCTTTCATTGAAAATTTTTAGGGTTTTGAGCCCCTTAGGGTTATTTTTTCTTCCAAAGAGGCCAATGCACCCTTGAGCATCAAAAAAGTGCGTTTTGGAGCACCTAAACTGAATTCTAGTTGCATATGCAACACACTGTCCCTTGTTAAAGGCTATGTTGGGCACAATTTCCATTTTTGATTCTTGCACTATGCCCAAAATTTGTCTAATTTTTTGCATTGAAAGGAGTCTAATGAGTCGTATGGTTATGTTTCAGGATTTCATTAGACTATAATGATGATTACATGGGGAGAAAGAGAGCATGAAGAGCAGAATATGGTTTCCCTAAATGATCTGGGTACAGTAAGAGCCCTAAAATATTGTGGGTTGTTAAAGTACTTTCGATTGTTACGGATGAGGAAAAAAATAGAACTTTTAGAGTTCCTAGTTCGAGCATGGGATCCAGCTATCGAGGCATTTCACATTAGGAACAAAGTGGTTCCCAATACAGTGGAGGATGTATATTTTCTCACAGGTTTGTCGAGGAGAGGCTTACCCATTTCTCTCCCAGGGTCTACTCTTGGAGGAGAGACAGTGAGAGAGTATGTTTTGCAGTGTTGCTATCCAGGGGCAGAGCCAAGAAAAGATGGGAAAATAAACATTCATGATGTTTGAGATTTTCCTTTTAGAACCATTCTTTTCATGATTGCAAAACTTGTTGGCACCGTTACACTACATGTAGCAAATAGATCATATATGCAGTATGCGCTAGAGTGCATGGAGCCAACAGTCTTCAACTGGTCTGAAGCTGTAATTTCCCAAATAAAGGAACAAATGAACAAGGAAAAGGGAGGAAGGAAGAAAAAATTCAGTTATGGTTCGATACTTATTTCATTTTTCTTAGAGTGGATTCCACTGATGCAGCCTCAGCATGTGACATTGGGTGTTTTTAACCCTAGAGATCAGAGGATGCAGAGATGGGTAGAACTAATGGGTAGGCATGCAGGCCAATTGACCATTGTGTTCTTGACTGCGTTCTTCACCTGGTTTAAGTGACAGGTTGTCGCCATTGATGAGTATGCATACGCAGGCGTAGATTTCCGAGGAGATCTAGACTTAGCCTTACCAGAAGGTGCTCAATGTGGTGCAATAGGTAAGAATGTTTTATCCATATTTTTGATTTTTTGTAAGGTTTATACAATGTTTTTGTATTTTTGATGTTTTCCCAAGACTAAACTAAAGTTTTGATGTAATGCAGATGTTGGTCGAGTTCAACTGGTGGAGGAACTAGAGCATGGAGCAGATGAACCAACAGAGAGGGCTGTCGAGAGGTCAGTGCTTCAGGATTTAGACATGGCTAAGACTATGACTGAGCTTAGGCAGCACATAGAGGGATTGACCTTCAGGATTTCGGATTGCAGGATTGAAGAGTTACCCATGCATCTGTAGTGCCACACTATAGGTGTTCCTAACCACTGGATGTGGTTACTACATAGGATAGCTAAATCTATATCATGTTACCATGAGAATCACTAATTTAGTTTTGACATTTTGCATAAATTTTGAGGTCAGATGACCAATGTGTCTTGGGCACAAATTTTTGTAAAAACCTATGACTATCTATGTATTTGATTTCAGTGTTTTCCTATGTTTATTGCGTAATCTTATTCAATTATATGAATGTATCTTTACGTGTGTTGAAAATGTCTGTCTAAAACATGATTAGCTAAAGATCTTGTTAATGTGTTCAAGTTTCTGGAAATGTGTTGATATTGAATAAAATCAAAGTGTCTTTCCAAAAGTCAAACTCTTAGGAAAAAACAAAGCAGTGTTGGATTTATAACAGTATAAATACTAGTAAGTTGTAATACCACAAGTTGTGAGTCTAACCTTATAATGATGTGGTTAATACCAAATGAAATGGCATCAGAGAGAATTTCGATCAACATGCTATACTCAACAATATTATTTGTCGATCTACCAGTAAAAATCCCTTGATAACTCACTAACTCGCCGTTCGGAGCGAAAATGGACCACGCTGCAGAGGATAGATTCTGCATACTATGACTAGCACCATTAGCATATCCAACAAATGGTTCCAAAGTTTTAGACATCTACGATAAAATGTAAAGCAGATTACTAACATCAAGAAAACTCTAAAAACAAACTAAGATAGTGAATGAAAATGAACAACATATATATACAATATAATACAAAAAATTACTACGCTCATGATTAAGCATAGTAACATTTAAAATACAACCCATTTCGAGGCCGCGTCAACGGAATTCCATCATAATCTACCAACTCATAGGCACATTTAGCAAGAACTCTTTTGAAAATATAGGGGCCATGCCATAATGGCTCAAATTTCCCTGTACCTATTACATCAGCTTCTTGATCATAAAAAAGGACCAAGTCGCCCTCTGAGAAAATGCGAGGCTAGACATTTTTGTCGCATTGTGCCTTTATACATCTCTTATGTACTTCGTTGGCCAATTGGGCTTCATGACGCGTTTCATCAAGATGGATGAGGTTAAAAATACACGCTTCTTCTTCTGAGGTGTCAGGTAACAAGTTGATTGCGAGTTTCAATGATGGTATTTCACATTGGATAGGTAAGATAACTTCCAGACCATAAACCAATTGAAAATGAGTAAATCTGGTTGCATTTCTCACTGAGGTTTGATACACCCACAAGGTTGAGTACAAGATTAAATTCTAGTTTCTTTTACAAACTCCTATCATTCGTTGAACCATACATTTAAGAATCTTGTTGATAGCTTCGACTTGTCCATTCGATTGTGGATAATAAGGAGTAGAATTATCATGTGACAATCCTAACTTGGTAGTCAATTCAGTCATCATGTGGTTGCGAAAATGCTTCCCATGATCTGTAACTATAGCCTGTAGGACACCAAGCCGTGCAATAACATGATTAAAGAAAAATAATGCAGCTGTCTGTCCTGTGTTGCTGAATGTAGGCATCGCTTCAACCCATTTGGTAAAGTAGTCTACTGCGACAATAATATAACCATGCCCCCTGGATGAACGAGGGTTACAGGTCATGAATTTGTTGGCAATATGATGCAGAGTGTTGTCCTTGATGGAAACCCACTAAATGAATATGAAGACATGGGAGTGTTGGCATGTGTTGTCTTTGATGGCAATACACCTAATGAAGTTATTCTTGACTTGATGGACTTGGTAAACGATGTAAATCTGATATGAAATGATGTTTGTTAGCAATCTGATGCTGAGTGTTGTTCTTGAATGGCAACCCACTTGATGAAGATGATGACAACTTATTTGATGAAGTTGTGCTTGATAGAATATGTTCTTGATGAAGTAAATCTGATGTATCTACAGTGAGTACAGAAGGCAATGGAGAAAGGAATTCAGCATGTGCTAAATCTATGGTAAAAAGAGTATGTCTCAAATAATACGCGGATATGTCTAGGGGAAGTCGCGTATGCACGCGGGAAAGAACGTGATAAGTCGCGTATGGGAAAAAGCGCTCAAAAAGTGCAAAACCAGGGGTAACCACCATGGTATTGACCCATTGTATTGGGTAATGATTCGTCTAAATGACCCCGTCCAGGAATACCATCGGAAGTAATGTAGTTTTGGGCTCATGGTATTTTTTTGGCTCATGGTATTGAAAGGGTAAGCATATAAGGAGAAGAAATTCATTGTACAAAAGATGAGTGTGGGTGCAGATATGTTAGAGCTTGAATGAATACTTCTCTCACCGAAGTATATGAATGGAAAGGGTTATGGTGCAGAATGATAGATGCAGATATGATGTAATGAAGAAAGGGGGATGAATACGGAATGTACTTGTATTTGCTAAGATACGTTTATGGAGTGATTAGATACGTAATGAGCGAACATACGTACGGGGGGGGGGGGGGGGGGGGGGGTTAAGTGTGGGGGGGGGTATGATGCGGAAAATATCTTTGCTATAATGGTTGAAGATCTATACGCTAGTTCGCCGTAGAGGAAGCGCGTATATACGCAGCTTCGCTGAAGGAAAAGCGCATATGCACAGTGAATTTTATGTGCAAATGTATACGCAGGTTTATGTGGACGGAAGCGCGTAGATACGCGACATCAGTGAAAGAAAAGCGGGTATGCAAACTAGGGTTCTTTGAAGTCGGGGGGGGTAGCAAATGTACGTGCGATACCGTGTTTAGCATACGATCTGTGTTGATAAGTATCTGTTGGTGATGTATGTTTGTGCTTAAAAGTATGGAAAGGTCCGGATCTGAGAGACACAGGTAAACGTGGTTCACCCAGCATGAGATTTGTGTTCTATTGAAGTTGTTGGATCCGGTGTGAAAATTGATGAAACGTGGTCCAAGGTGGTGCTGAGGGTTGTAGCCTTCAGTCAGGGGGTCGTAGCTCCCTTCCAGGTGAGGCTGGTAAACGAGATCGAGGGGTCGTAGCTCCCTTCCAGGTGAGGCTGGTAAACGAGATCGGGGGGTCGTAGCTCCCTTCCAGGAGAGGCTGGTAAACGAGTCAGGGGGTCGTAGCTCCCTTCCAGGAGAGGCTGGTAAATGAGCGCAGGTGGGTGCCTGCGTGCTGGTCAAGTCTGCGCCAGCACATATGTTGTAAAGATGTTTTCTCTATAATAAAATATTGAAGGCTGAGCAACTGCAGCGGTGGTTTTCTCCCGATTTGGGTTTCCACCTAAAAATCCTGGTGTTCATGTGTGATGCTTTGTGTGATGGCTTATTCTGTTCTTACTGCACATGTTTACTGCTTATTGAATATCTGATGAATGAATAATGGAATGATATAAGCAAAGAACTAATGACATGTTTAGATCTCTGTGTATACGCTAGTTGAATGAAAGGTATCCACGTATATACGCGAGTTTACTAAAGGAAAGTAGCGTATGGGTTTTAAGGAATGAAAAAGTGAAAAGTTTTGAGTATGCAGTAAATACTGATTCACCCCCCCCTCTCAGTATTTTTTCCAATAGAATTCAATACCCCATTTCAAAAATGGTCCCACAGAGACAACAGGATGCATTGGTGCTGGCGGTTTGCGGATTTTCCGAAAAAATCTGGCATGCATGACAACTTCTGACCGCAAGGATGCAGTCGCGAAATATGTTAGGCCAAAAGTAACCGGCACAGAGTATCTTTTGCATGGTAGCATATCGAGATAAATTTCCACCATAATCCCCAACATGAAAATCATTTAGAACATTTTCGGCCTCCTTACGAGTGAGGCACTTTCTTAAAATTGTATCGACACCATGACGATAAAGTGTATCGTCGACGATCAGATAATCATTGGTTTGGTATCGAATACATCGTTGATCAGAGCGAGAGGTATCAGGCTGAAATGTTTTTGTTTGGAGATAAGTAATGAAATATCCATACCAAGGATCAGATGATCTGATAAAAACAGAGACTCGTTAGAAATTGATGGTTCTGACATAGTAGTAGTACTATTAGAGGGAAGGTCACAAAGAAGCTCAACCAAAACTAAAGACTTCTTTGACTTAGATTTGATGAATTCCAAATCAAATTCCTGCAAAATGACAATTCATTTTGAATATTTTCCCCCAAGCAATTGACGTGATAAGATATTAGTCATGGGTTTGCAATCCAAAATGAAAATGGTCTTTCGGAACAGGATATAGTGGCGAAATCTTTGGACAACTTGAACAACTTCCAAGGAAAGATTTTCTACGCATGAATACTTGACTTTCGTATCATTGAGATTACGACTCAAATAATATATCAGATGTTCTATCCCATTTTCTACTTGGACCAATACCATAGCAATGGTCATATCAGCCGCGACGATATATAAGAAATAATTGTTTTGATAATTTTTGGGATACATTAATGATGCCTAGAAAAGAGTATCCTTGACAACATCAAAAGAAGCTTGTGAAACTTGGTCCCAATGGATCAAACCCCCTTTTTCAAGAGTCAAGTAAATCCTTTAGCCATTTTGGCATAGTTGGGTATGAACCTCCTTAGGAAGTTAGCCTTTCCTTGAAGTTTTTGTATCTGAAGTAAATTTGATGGTGCAGGAAAATCAAGAATGGCCTGGACCTTCAATGGGTATATATGAATTCCTTCTTTTGAGACTATAAATCCAAGAAAACGACTAGACCCAACACAAAACACAAATTTATGTGGATTGAGGCGTATTTTGTAGTGTTGGCATCATAAAAATATGGCTCTCAAATGCATCAGGTGATCAGTTCGATTTTGTGAATGTGTGGGTAAATAATCTAGATAGGGTTGAAAAATGTGTTTGATGTCATTGAAAGCATAATCCATTTCTCTCTAAAAAGTAGCCCCAACGTTCTTTAAACCAAAAGGTAGTTTCCTATAAGAGAATGTGCCCAAGGGATATATGAATGTTGTCTTATGTTGATCCTCTGGGAGTATATTAATTTGATTATAGCTGGAAAATCCATCCATGAACGAAAATATTTCGCATCCAGCACAATCGTCAATAATCTGGTCGAAAAAGGGAGTAGGATAGTTTTCTTTTGGAAAATCAAGATTAACATCCCGATAATTGATGCACACTGTGATGGTTCCTTGTTTTTTCATGACAAAAATGATGTTGGAAACTCACTCAGGTAAGGGAACAGGGTATATGAAACCAACACGCAAATTTTTTTCAACATCTGCTTTAATGGAAGCAGCCTTCTTCGGATGAACAGGACGAAGGCGTTGATGTACCGGCTTGACATCAAGGTACATATTAATAGTGTGTTCAACAATACTATTGTCAATACCTTGCATCTCCTCATAAGACCAGGCAAAGATATCCCGAAATTCACGAAGTAGAGAGTGATATGTTTCAAGTTCTGATGGAGAGCAGGAAATGCCAACATGTATATCTTCTACCACGCCAGGTTTGGTTGAAATATCGATAGAAACAATTTCTTCAATATTTGACAAATTTCGCTCAGAATCGATTGCATTAACAGGTAAATAATTCAAAAATAATTTTTTGATTGATGGTGTTAGCGCTCGAATATACCTCAGGCTGAAATAAGGTAAAACTCAAGGCAACATCAAACCAAGCTTAGCCTCGTAGCTAGCCCTACGAGGATACGAGAGGGCTCTCTCCGGGTCAACTCAGTAAAAATGAGCAATAGGGTCTGAGATGACTCAAAATTGATACTGATTTTAGGCTAGTAAATAAATATGGAAAGAAGTAATTTAATGAATGGATGAATTTTATGGGCTGTATGGGACCAAGGAACATCATGATCAGAGAGATTAAATCAAAGACGCAGATTATTTCGTGAGGAAAGATAGGCAAGAGGTGTAGCATTCAAATTGAAATAATATGGAGTGTAAAGAATGTTAAGAAGCTTAAAAGGGCATGAATACATGAATCCTTTTCAGATAGAAGAAGATACACAGAAAATGAATACTTTGCCAAGGCAGAGCAATAATTTGGATTCTACCTTTCTACTTAAAAGCATTCAACAGGCAATGATTATGAATGAACAATAAACATAACGAGAAACATATGAAACAGAGAAGAAACATATACCAAACATCGTACCACATGAATCTCATGAATCAGAGCTGTATCTTGTCATTAAAACTCTGTCAAAACTGTACATCCAAACACGGAGTTATTCCTCCACACGTTTCCCAAAACTCTCTCTTTATCCAAATGATTTTCAGTACAATAAATACCTTCAAAGGTATAATAATAAACTGATAAAAATAGGGCGTTGTTTAACATCAATAACCAAAAAAAAGCAACCATCTGCTCTGAAGAAAGGCAGTGTTACATTATTCCAGCTGAACATTTCTGATGACCAATGATAAGGTGCAAATTGTAACGTGAATCTCCTTGAATCATGACTAAAACCAAAAATAGGCCATCGAATCCGATTTCTGTGCTTGGTAGATGTCTCTGTTTAATTTTAGCCGTGCTTTCCTATTTTACATTTTCCAAAAAATAATTTTTGATATAAAATAGCTTTGAATTAAAGGAAACTAAGTTCCGCAAATCCCATCTCATGACAAAAAACTGACACTTTATAGATCTCCGGGGCCAGGCCGTGAGCCAGCTGTAGTTCCCCATCACCACCTCCAGCATTTGATAATTTCCCAAATTATTTTGGTATACTTCCCATTAAATTATTCATCGACAGGTCTATATATCTGAGATTATTACATTTCCCAAGGCTCGAGGGGATTCTCCCTTCCAGATGATTGCTACTCAGATCCAAATAAGAAACAATAAAATGATTGGAACTAAGAAAATCTTGGATAACACCACTGAGATTATTGTTATTAAATACCAGTCGTTTCAAACCGGCACATTGGCCAATTTGGGAGGGAACGGATCCTATGCACCGCGCTATCTGTCCTATTACCCATTAGAGTTGATGCAAACTATGTACCCATTTGATTTGAGTTAAGGCACCGACTAGCTTGGTTTTTCTCATATGAAAAAAAAACTATGTTAGTGCTTCCGTTTTAGGGACACTTTCCCTCATCATACACGATGCCCATTTCTGTATAACATGCTCTATTCCTTGAACTCTAAGACTATGCATTTTATTTTATTCATTTCTCTGCAAAGTGTAATGCAAGTAGCGAATCTGCTGCACACGGATTGAAGCTTTCTGATAAGGAGAGAAAGAAAGAGATGTGTCTCTATTCCCGTAGATTTGTGCAGACATCCGTAGATTTGAGGCAGAAGCTTTCGCTATCTGTTATACCCATGGAAGAAAGCGGGGCAGGAAAATGTCTCTTTTGCATTTGTTATTTCCGTGCATCTCATGAATTGTGTAATCTGTCCCCACTTGGTGTTAATGAATAGAACTAGTGAATGAGACCCAAACTCTGAACACCACGAGATTTAGAGGCATAGTTTTCCTTCAAGAGAAACGACTGTGCTGGTAGGTCATTAGCTATCTATGAATCATGAATGAATGGATCTCTTTTTCTTTTCACAGACAATGACCCCACATTCACGCTCGCTACCATCTGCATTAATTGAAACCTTACTGATATGTATTTAGGGGCTTCGCATGTCCAGCTAATACTCTTTGAGTATTTAAGTTTTGCTGCCAGATTTGGTGTTGAAATTCCAAAAAAAACATTGTTTCAGGCTTGTGTGCCACGCTTCAGCCCAACGCGCCGCGCAGGCTGGATGCATCGTGCCAGTGCAACTTTGCACTGTGCACATGTGCTCTACGTGCTGCGTTGTGTGAGTGCGCCGCGTGCACACAAACACACAGTCAACTCTTTACCAAACATGATTTTCGCCTTCCACGATTTGAATTCGACTTCTCATTCAACCTTGAATGCACAAGAATGTTTTAAACATATGAAAATATCTTTAAAACCATGGAGTTTGATTTTTGTCTTACAATACCCATTTTTGCAATGTTTGGGCACGGGCACTTTTTCATATTTTACACAAACTCTGAACTTTGGCAGCTTGACATTGAGCACAAACTCCGTGTTGTTTTTCATTTGGGTTTTTGACTTGGGCAATGATATTTTTGGCTAATTTTTGCAGGGTAATTGGCACAAGATCTCAATTTGACTTAACAAAACCCACTGGTTGAAAATTTGGCACTTTCACAATGAATTCTATTCTTGATGGCTTTCGACTCTTGGACTGAAAAATGAGTTTCTTTGTTGTCTTTTGCAGGAATGTTAGCATGTCTTTGGCAAGGTGACTAGAACCTTAAATGGAGAAATGTTACGGCTGAAGAACATAGAACTCACATGGCAGCTTATTTACATAAAACAAATTTAACAATTCCTTCTTCAAAACAGAGTTTTGAAGAAGAAATATCTTTGAGCATTTTTGACGATGACAATCCTGAAATGAAAACTTATTGAACCTCCCTCTGGCCTGCAAGCATTATTTCACACTTCTGAAGAAAAAACCCTAGACTCAAGAATTAAAATGACTCTTTTTGACCAAAATGGCATTTAATGACTGCAAATGATGAGAAATGAAATTTGGTGAATTTGACTCTGACGAAGGACTGACAGGACCGAGTCTAACATTAGCTCCAATGGGGATGGCAGTTGCCGCTTCTTGGAGGTGCCAAGAACAGCAGATCTTTGGGAGAGAAGACAGTGCCTCCATCCATTGGGCTATGGAGTCCATTATTGCAAGAAATCGACACGACTAATTTCTTGACTGGAAATTCGACTCAAAATAACTCGATGCAAACTGAAATGACGGAAAAAACTTGACTCTAGCAAACTAACTCAGAATGGCTAAGACCTGAACTTAAAACTTAAAACTTGATGGCAGTACATGACCACCTGTGTTTCCTACAACACAATATACCATCAAACTATATCATAATGCCAATGTAACCAATCAAGCAGATGCCTTCTTGATTGATTTTCCTGATCAGATTTTCTGGTCAACAATAGATACTGGCAACCGGGCATCAACAAACATAATTGACCATGATCTCCTTCATCACTGAACACTACAATAAACACCTTCACTGTTGACTGCAACAAACCTGCCAGAGGATCTTGAAAAACATGAAGATTTACCTCCTGCTAAAAAAACATGGTGTCCTTTTCTCCTGCTTCTGATCTTTCTTCAGTAAAAATCTGTTCCTGGTCTTCAAAGAATTCTAAACAAGTAGATGAGCATATCTCCTCTTGAGAAAACATTTCAAAACATGAGACATATGAAGAAGAATCTGAAAGGGAATCCTGAATGGTCTGATATTTTATAGTCTGAATGTATTGTAGGTCATCTTCACATGATATGACAGCCAGATTCTCATTACATTCATAAATCATGAGAAAAGAAACTTCAGATGATTGCTGAAACCCAACACTATCATTTCTATCATCTACTAAAGATTTGTCCAAAGGAACTTCTTCACTTACTTGAACGAAGGTCTGATATTGTTTTTCATAAACTGACTGGATTACCTCATCATGAAGGCTGTATTCTAATGAACTGAGAACATTTGGATCCATAACTCTGTCTTCTTCTTTCCAGATGACTTCAACAACAAAATTATCTTTCATGGGATTCAGCACAAGGTGTTCTTGGTCATCACAATCTGAATCGGGATCTGAAATAGCTGACTGGACATTATCACAATCTGCAATATGCATTTTGTCTTCTTCTGTGGGCAGATCTGAAATGAGACTTTCTCTTTCATCATCTTCAACCATATGGAAAACTTCAACCTGCTGATCTTCATAAGCATCCTTCAAGACTTCTGTGTGCTGCTGAAATGGGTTTTCATACAATGCTTCCATGATTTCTTCGTCCATCAATTCATTATTCCCATAACCATTCTCAAGATCTTCAATGAAATTTTGAACATGGCTACAACAGTTCTGAACTAAATTCAAAGATGGATATGATTCTTTATATCTTTCAAAGAATTTTGTATGAAAATCCTTTAGACAGTAAATAGAAGCAGATGGCAAGCTTTCGTACCAAGATCGGGCTTCGTCTTCCAGAGTATCCATAAACATTTTCATCAAACAGTCTTCAGGAAAATCGATCTTAAATTTATGCACATGAATGTGAAATTTCACCAGATGAAGAGCAACGTCATTACCTTCCACATTCCGGAACATAGGCAAATTCTGAAGCCAATCCACCTTGGGCATATTATTCGGAAAACCTGGAATGTGATCTCGGCTCATGGGAGCATATCTTCTTGCAATCCAGTCCATCTTGAAAATCTTAAAGCTACTGATCTCCCTGTAGTGAAGTCACCATGAAGTATGATTTCTGGATTTGTCAGTGAATGAAGTCACCAGGTGAATGATTTCAGCCTTGCGGTGTCTGATTGTTGTTCACCATCAACGATCAGATCTGACCTTGATACATGTACTGGGGCAAGAAAATCTACAAATCAAGTGTCACGTTCACAAGAAAACCATCTCCCCAGTATGGTCGCCACTATGTTAGCGCTCGAATCTACCTTAGGCTGAAATAAGGTAAAACTCAAGGCAACATCAAACCAAGCTTAGCCTCGTAGCTAGCCCTACGAGGACAGGAGAGGGCTCTCTCCGGGTCAACTCAGTAAAAATGAGCAATAGGGTCTGAGATGACTCAAAATTGATACTGATTTTAGGCTAGTAAATAAATATGGAAAGAAGTAATTTAATGAATGGATGAATTTTCTGGGCTGTATGGGACCAAGGAACAGCATGATCAGAGAGATTAAATCAAAGATGCAGATTATTTCGTGAGGCAAGATAGGCAAGAGGTGCAGCATTCAAATAAAATAATATGGAGTGTAAAGAATGTTAAGAAGCTAAAAAGGGCATGAATACATGAATCCTTTTCAGACAGAAGAAGATACACAGAAAATGAATACTTTCCCAAGGCAGAGCAATGAATTGGATTCTACCTTTCTACTTAAAAGCATTCAACAGACAATGATTATGAATGAACAATAAACATAACGAGAAACATATGAAACAGAGAAGAAACATATGCCAAACATCGTACCGCATGAATCTCATGAATCAGAGCTGTATCTTGTCATTAAAAACTCTGTCAAAACTGTACAACCAAACGCTGAATTATATCTCCACACGTTTCCCCAGAACTCTCTTTTCTCCAAATGATTTTCGTACAATAAATACCTTCAAAGGTATAATAACAAACTGATAAAAATAGGGCGTTTTTTAACATCAATAACAAACAAAATGCAACCATCCGCTCCGAAGAAAGGCAACAAGCATTATTCCAACAATACTTCGATGACCAATGATAAGGCGCAAATTGTAATGTGAATCTCTCCTTAATCATGACTTAAACCAAAAAATAGGCCATCGAATCCGATTTCTCGTGCTTGGTAGATGTCTCTGCTTAATTTTAGTCGTGCTTTCCTATTTTATATATTTGCCAAAAACTAATTTTTGATATAAAATAGCCGTGAATTAAAAGGAAACTAAGTTCCGCCAATCCCATCTCATGATAAAAAACCGACACTTTATAGATATCCGGGGCCGGCCGTGGCCGCCCGTAGCTTCCCATCACCGCCTCCAGCATTTGATAACTGCCCAAATTATTTTGGTATACTGCCCATTAAATTATTCATCGACAGGTCTATATATCTGAGATTATTACATTTCCCAAGGCTCGAGGGGATTCTCCCTTCCAGATGATTGCTACTCAGATCCAAATAAGAAACAATAAAAGGCTTGGAACTAAGAAAATCTGGGATAACATCACTGAGATTATTTTTATTAAATACCAATCGTTTCAAACTGGCACATTGGCCAATTTGGGAGGGAATGGATCCTGTGCAGTGCGCTATCTGTCCTAGTACCCATTAGAGTTGATGAAAACTATGTACCCATTCGATTTGAGTTAAGGCACCGACTAGCTTGGTTTTTCTCATATGAAAAAAAACTATGTCAGTGCTTCCGTTTTAGGGACACTTTTCCTCATCATACACGATGCCCATTTCTGTATAACATGCTCTATTCCTTGAACTCTGAGACTATGCATTTTATTTTATTCATTTCTCTGCAAAGGGTAATGCAAGCAGCGAATCTGCTGCACACGGATTGAAGCTTTTTGATAAGGAGAGAGAGAAAGAGATGTGTCTCTGTTCCCGTAGATTTGTGCAGACATCCGTAGATTTGAGGTAGAAGCTTTCACTATCTGTTATACCCATGGAGGAAAGCGGGGCAGGAAAATGTCTCTTTTGCGTTTGTTATTTCTGTGCATCTCATGAATTGTGTAATCTGTCCCCAATTGGCGTTAATGAATAGAACCAGCGAATGAGACCCAAACTCTGAACACCAAGATATTTACAGGCACAGTTTGCCTTCAAGGGAAACGACTGTGCTGGTAGCTCATTAGCTATCTATGAATCATGAATGAATGGATCTCTTTTGCTTTTCATAGACAATGACCCCACATTCACGCTCGCTACCATCTGCATTAATTGAAACCTTACTGATATGTCTTTAGGAGCTTCGCATGTCCAGCTAAGACTCTTTGAGTATTTAAGTTTTGCTGCCGGCTTTGGTGTTGAAATTCCAAACACTGTTGCGGCTTGTGTATCATTAGCCCGAAATTTCAACGCGCTCACGCAGTCAGATGCGCGCGTCAAAGGCAACCCTTTGCACGTGCACAAGTGCTCTACGTGCCGCGCGTGAGTGCGCCGCGTGCACACAAACACACACCAACTCTCACCCAAACGCAAATTTCGCCTTCCATGATTTGAAATCGACTTTCTCATTCAAGCTTGAATGCACAAGAACGTTTAAACATATGAAAAGATCTTTAAAACCATGGAGTTTGATTTTTGTCTTACAATACCTATTTTTGTAATGTTTGGGCACAGGCACTTTTTCATATTTTACACAAACTCTGAACTTTGGCAGCTTGACATTTAGCATAAACTTCGTGTTGTTTTATTTGGGTTTTTGACTTGGGAAATGATACTTTTGGCTAATTTTTGCGGGGTAATTGGTACAAGATCTCGATTTGACTTAACAAAACCCACTGGTTGAAAATTTAGCACTTTCACAATGAATTCTATTCTTGATGGCTTTCGACTCTTGGACTGAAAAATGGGTTTCTTTGTTGTCTTGTCTTTTGAGGGGATGGTGGCATGAAGTTTGGCAAGGAAGACCAGATTTTTCCTTTGAAATCTTCATGGCGGATGGATTTTTAAAAAATACACTTATTACAAACAACTAATTTGACATTTTCTTCTCCAAAACATATTTTTGGAGAAGAATCAGCCTTGCGCATTACTGATGATGAAACTCTTGAAATAAGAAACTTATTGAACCTTCCTCAGGCATTATTCGACATGTTTGAAGACCAACCACTAGACCTAGACTCTGAAAATGACTCTTTTTGACCAAAATAGCATTAATGACTACAAATGACGGGAAATGAACTTTGGTGAATTTGACTCTGACGAAGGACTGACAGGACCGAGTCTAACATTGGCTCCAATGGGGATGGTAGCTCCAGCTTCGTGGAGGTGCCAAGAACAACAGATCTTTGGAAGAGCAGACAGTGCCTACATCCATTGGGCTATGGAGTCCATTATTTCAAGAAATCGACACGACTAATTTATTGACTGGAAACTGACTCACAAATGACTCATGACTGAATAAAACAAGTATTTACAAATCTTTTTGAAAAAGGCAGCAGTTCATCAAGATTTGAAAGCATGATGACAACCACCTACATACTGATGAAATATATACAATCATGTATAATGAGCTTTCCAATGTAGCCAATCAAGCAGATGACTTCTTGACTGATTCTCCTGATCAGATCTTCTGGTCAACAATAAATACTGGTAACTGGGCATCAAAAAACATAATTGACCATGATCTCCTTCATCACTGAATACTGCAATAATCACTTTCACTGCTGACTGCAACAAATCTGCCATTGGATCCTGAAAAACATGAAGATTTATCTCCTGTTGAAAGGACAAGGTGTATTTTCCTCCTGCTTTTGATCTTCCTTCAAAATGTACTTCAATATGTTCCTGCTCCTCAAAAAATTCTGAACAAGTGTATGAGTAGATTTCTTCTTCAAGGAACATTTCAACACATGAGACATATGAAGAAGAATTTGAAAGGCAATCCTGACTATTCTGATCAGAAGAATCTGAAAGGCACTCCTGACTGTTCTGATGAATATATTGTAAGTCATCTTCATATGATATGACAATTGGATTCTCATTACATTCATCAATCATGAGAAAAGAAAATTCAGATGATTCTCGAAGTGCAAAAATGACATTTCTATCATCTACCATAAATTCATCCAAAGGAATTGTTTCACTTACTTGAATGAAGATCTCATCTTGTTGTTCATGAAGTGACTGAATTACCTCCTCATGCAGGCTGTGTTCTAATGAACTGAGAACATTTGGATCCATTACTGTGTCTTCTGCATTCCAGATGATCTCAAAAGCAGAATTCTCCTTGATGGGATTCAGCACAAGGTATTCTTGGTCATCACAATCTGAATCTCGATCTGAAATAGCTGACTGGACTCCAGCACATTCTGAGATTGAAACTTGATTTCCCTGCATGCTGTCTTCTTCTGTGGGTAGATCTGAAACGAAATTTTCTCTTTCATCATTTTCAGCCATATGGAAATATTCAACCTGCTGATCTTCATAAGTATCCTCTGAGATTTCTGCATACTACTGAAATGGGTTTTCATACAATGCTTCCATGATTTCTTCGTCCATCAATTCATTATCTCCATAACCATTCTCAAGATCTTCAATGAAATTGTGAACATGGCTACAACAGTTTTGAACTAAATTCAAAGATGGATATGATTCTTTATATCTTTCAAAGAATATCATATGAAAATCCTTTAAACAGTAAATAGACACAGATGGCAAAATTTCATACCAGGATCGGGCTTCATCTTCTAGAGTGGCCATAAAAATTTTCATCAAACAGTCTTAAGGAAAATCGATCTTTAATATATGCACATGAATGTGAAATTTCACCAGATGAAGAGAAGCGTCATTACCTTCCACATTTCTGAACATAGGCAAATTCTGAAGCCAATCCACCTTGGGCATCTTATTTGGAAAACCTGGCATGTGATCTCGGCTCATGGGAGCATATCTTCTTGCAACTCGATCCATCTGGACAATATTAAAGCTACTGATCTGCAGTGAAGTCACCATGAAGCATTGATTTGGATTTGTCAAAGGAATGATATCGCTGTGTGAATTATTTCACCAGATGCAGACCGATCGTTGTTCACTATCAACGATCGTATATGACCTTGATACATGTACCGGGGCAAGACACCCATAAACTGGAGGTCACGGCCACAAGAAAACCATCTCCCCAGTATGGTCGCCACTATGTTAGCGCTCGAATCTACCTTAGGCTGAAATAAGGTAAAACTCAAGGCAACATCAAACCAAGCTTAGCCTCGTAGCTAGCCCTACGAGGATAGGAGAGGGCTCTCTCCGGGTCAACTCAGTAAAAATGAGCAATAGGGTCTTAGATGACTCAAAATTGATACTGATTTTAGGCTAGTAAATAAATATGGAAAGAATTAATTTAATGAATGGATGAATTTTCTGGGCTGTATGGGACCAAGGAACAACATGAGCAGAGAGATTAAATCAAAGACGTAGATTATTTCATGAGGCAATATAGGCAAGAGGTGCAGCATTCAAATTGAAATAATATGGAGTGTAAAGAATGTTAAGAAGCTGAAAAGGGCATGAATACATGAATCCTTTTCAGACAGAAGAAGATACACAAAAAATGAATACTTTGCCAAGGCAGAGCAATAATTTGGATTCTACCTTTCTACTTAAAAGCATTCAACAGGCAATGATTATGAATGAACAATAAACATAACGAGAAACATATGAAACAGAGAAGAAACATATACCATACATTGTACCACATGAATCTCATGAATCATAGCTGTATCTTGTCATTAAAACTCTGTCAAAACTGTACAGCCAAACGCGGAGTTATTCCTCCACACGTTTCCCAGAACTCTCTCTTTCTCCAAAAGATTTTCAGTACAATAAATACCTTCAAATGTATAATAACAAACTGATAAAAATAGGGCATTGTTTAACATCAATAACAAACAAAAAGCAACCATCTGCTCTGAAGAAAGGCAGCGTTACATTATTCCAGCTGAACATTTCTGATGACCAATGATGAGGCGCAAATTGTAACGTGAATCTCCTTGAATCATGACTAAAACAAAAAATAGGCCATCGAATCCGATTTCTGTGCTTGGTAGATGTCTCTGTTTAATTTTAGTCGTGCTTTCCTATTTTACATTTGCCAAAAACTAATTTTTGATATAAAATAGCTTTGAATTAAAGGAAACTAAGTTCCGCCAATCCCAACTCATGACAAAAAACTGACACTTTATAGATCTCTGGGGCCAAGCCGTGAGCCAGCTATAGTTCCCCATCACCACCTCCAACATTTGATAACTGCCCAAATTCTTTTGGTATGCTGCCCATTAAATTATTCATCAACAGGTCTATATATCTGAGATTATTACATTTCCCAAGGCTCGAGGGGATTCTCCCTTCCAGATGATTGCTACTCAGATCCAAATAAGAAACAATAAAAGGCTTGGAACTAAGAAAATCTGGGATAACACCACTGAGATTATTGTTATTAAATACCAATTGTTTCAAACTGGCACATTGGCCAATTTGGGAGGGAATGGATCCTGTGCGCCGCGCTATCTGTCCTAGTACCCATTAGAGTTGATGCAAACTATGTACCCATTCGATTTGAGTTAAGGCACCGACTAGCTTGGTTTTTCTCATATGAAAAAAAAACTATGTTAGTGCTTCCGTTTTAGGGACACTTTCCCTCATCATACACAATGCCCATTTCTGTATAACATGCTCTATTCCTTGAACTCTGAGACTATGCATTTTATTTTATTCATTTCTCTGCAAAGGGTAATGCAAGCAGCGAATCTGCTGCACACGGATTGAAGCTTTCTGATAAGGAGAGAGAGAAAGAGATGTGTCTCTGTTCCCGTAGATTTGTGCAGACATCCGTAGATTTGAGGCAGAAGCTTTCGCTATCTGTTATACCCATGGAGGAAAGCGGGGCAGGAAAATGTCTCTTTTGCGTTTGTTATTTCCATGCATCTCATGAATTGTGTAATCTGTCCCCACTTGGCGTCAATGAATAGAACTAGTGAATGAGACCCAAACTCTGAACACCACGAGATTTACAGGCACAATTTGCCTTCAAGAGAAACGACTGTGTTGGTAGGTCATTAGCTATCTATGAATCATGAATGAATGGATCTCTTTTGATTTTCGTAGACAATGACCCCACATTCACGCTTGCTACCATCTGCATTAATTGAAACCTTACTGATATGTCTTTAGGGGCTTCGCATGTCCAGCTAAGACTCTTTGAGTATTTAAGTTTTGCTGCCGGCTTTGGTGTTGAAATTCCAAAAAAAACACTGTTTCGGGCTTGTGTGCCGCGCTCCAGCCCAACGCGCTGCGCCAGTGAAAATTTGCACTGTGCACAAGTGCTCTACGCGCCGCGTTGTTTGAGTGCGCCGCGTGCACACAAACACACAGTCAACTCTTTACCAAACATGATTTTCGCCTTCCATGATTTGAATTCGACTTCTCATTCAACCTTGAATGCACAAGAACATTTTAAACATATGAAAAGATCTTTAAAACCATGGAGTTTGATTTTTGTCTTACAATACCCATTTTTGCAATGTTTGGGCACAGGCACTTTTTCATATTTTACACAAACTCTGAACTTTGGCAGCTTGACATTTAGCACAGAATCTGTGTTGTTTTTCATTTGGGTTTTTGACTTGGGCAATGATATTTTTGGCTAATTTTTGCGGGTAATTGGCACAAGATCTCGATTTGACTTAACAAAACCCACTGGTTGAAAATTTGGCACTTTCACAATGAATTCTATTCTTGATGTCTTTCAACTCTTGGACTGAAAAATGAGTTTCTTTGTTGTCTTTTGCAGGAATGTTAGCATGTCTTTGGCAAGGTGACTAGAACCTTAAATGGAGAAATGGTACGGCTGAAGAACATAGAACTCACATGGCAGGTTATTTACATAAAACAAATTTAACAATTTCTTCTTCAAAACAGAGTTTTGAAGAAGAAATATCTTTGAGCATTTTTGACGATGACAATCCTAAAATGAAAACTTATTGAACCTCCCTCTGGCCTGCAAGCGTTATTTCACACTTCTGAAGAAAAAACCCTGGAATCAAGAATTAAAATGACTCTTTTTGACCAAAATGGCATTTAATGACTGCAAATGACAAGAAATGAACTTTGGTGAATTTGACTCTGACGAAGGACTGACAGGACCGAGTCTAACAGATGGGTGATATAGTTCACTAAGATTATCTTCATAATCAGGAAGATGGGAACGATGATGATAATCTTCCCATGGTTCTCCTTCTGACATCATGGTTTCCAAAATATTCTCATCTGTCAAGAAAGTTGAGGAAAAAGGATCAGATGGAGTACCAAAATTTAAGAAACGATCAACCCAAACAACTGGCGATGATCATTTCAGATTCATCGCCCAAGCTAGATAAATTGATTTCTATGCCATCTCAATAGGGCTAGGCAGCAGAAACTCATCCAACACAATAATTTCAGAATCACCCATACTCTTCCTTAAGCTAGATGGAGTGGAAGAGATCATGTAGCAGATCTCTATACTTGCAATTTCTTCCAAAATCATAGGCGGCGGTAATGCAAATGTTCTCATGAGAGTGGAATCCTTTAAGAGTCCTACACCAATGTTCTGAAGTGCAAGTTGGGGTGCGTGAATGAATGGAACACTTCTTGTTACCTGAGAGGAGGAGGAAAAGAAGGATAGTTGATTTATGACTGTGATAGTACCTTTATGTGGAAAGGATATCATTCTAAAGTATGTAGAAACAATTGCAGTCATAGCATATACCAAGGCCTTCCAATTAGAATATTATAGTAAAGGGGTCCGTCAACAACCTCAACATCAACATTCACTATTTTCCCCCCTAGCTAAACATGTAGGTTATTAATAATACCGCAAGGCTTATATGTACACCTATTAAAAGCCTTCAATGTCATTGATGATTGAGATAGGCGTGGCGAGCCAAGTGAAAACGAAAAATTTAGAGAAATAATTCATGTAGATTCTCCCTCATCAATAATAGTACGATGAACAAGGTGATTGAGAACATTTACTTGTATGGAGAATGCCAATTCTGCTGGTAGTTGTGGTACATAACCCGTATTATTAAAGACTACAAGATTAGAATCAGTCGGATCAATTATTCTAATAGCCAACAATAAAGCCTGTTTTTGGGAGGAACAATTTTTTAATACCTCAAGAGATGACATAGCTAAAGGGGATTGAGCCAAATCTTGAACTATATTATAATTTTGAGAAGCTCTTGCTCGAGGATTGTATGTCGATTCGTGGTCACGGTAGTAGGTTGATCAGTAGCCTGAATACCATAATATTTATTACGCGTTGACACCAAAATATCTGTTGAAGGTTTTGTGATAGATAACATAAGCACTTGAGAACTAGAAGTTGGATCCGTAGCAACCAAATTGGTGTCTGGAATTGGAAACGGATCTGTCAACACAACTGATGCATGTGAAGTCTTAACCATTTTTTAAACTTTAGTGCAGTGAGGACAATCCCGAACAAAGTGTTCCTCATTAAATATTATGCATGGATAACAAGGTTTCCTATTTCTAGACGATTTATCAGATTATCTTTCCTACGGGTTAGAAGTTTGCTTTTTCTTTGATTTCCATTTTTTCTTACTTCTTGGTTGCTTGTCACTTTTGCCTTTGTCAAATGACACGGAATTGATTTTGGAAGAAGGTGCAGGATCAGATGCAGTAGTATGATGTGTGCCTGCAGTACCAATCATACCATCTCCGGCATGAGAGTCCTTTAATTGAGGAGGAACACTAAAATTAGATCGCGGTGCGTTTGGAATTTTTTTCATAGAGCATGCTATACTGAGTATAAATAAAGTCTAAATATTGGGCACGAGCAATGACCTGCTCTTTAGTGACGATGCCACCCTTAGCCACATCCTCAATTATAGATGGTAACAAAGACTTAATGAATCACTCAACAAGGAGCTAATCCAAAACAAATGTCTTAACCATTCTATGACGACGACGCCACTCATGAATATGATCAGAAATGTGAGTAGAATTAGTCTTTTTAAAATTAGTCAAGAGTTACGTTCCACTTTCATATCGTATGGGTAGCTAGAAGTGAGTCAAAAGGATAATAGCTAGGGTAGTGAAATTATCAAAAGAAGCTCTAGGTAACTCAATGTACCATTTTGTAGCTGGAGCCATGAGCGTACGCTGGAAAAGACGTAGTCGAACAGAGTCATCATTCAGGGAGTTTGATGAACACCACAAATGATAAGTCATAACATGAGTCGACGGGTCTTCCCTAGGGTTTCCATTGAACTTAGGAATATCCGTGGGTAATTTGTGAGGTATCACCGACCACCAAGGAGGATAGTTAATTGGATCATTGGTTATTTGATTTAAATATGGTAACTCTAAAGTTGCAACAAAGGACAACTGTCGATTAAGGTCAGGTTGAGCATAGCCAGGGTATGATGGAATTTGTTGGGCAACAGGCCTTTGAGCACTGACATAAGGAATCTGCTACTGATAACCCAGATAGGGGTTGTTTTGATAAGAAAACGCTTGAGGATTCCGTTGACCAAATCCTGGGTACGATACTTGTTGAAATGAAGGTTGCAACATTTGCGCCCGAGGTTGCCAAGGGACCTGTCCACCAATGTTATAACCCATATTAAAATTAAGATAATTTGGATTCGGTTGAGGATATGTATAACCTGGTTGTTTTTGTGGCATCCCAAAATATTATGGTTAAACTTGTGAATAAATGATTTTGAATACATGTTATTGTTGTAAATTAGCCAAAGGAATAGGAGTATGAGGGCCCAATACTTGAGAATATTGAGTTGAAGGACTCGCCTGAAATGATTGAGAAACAACAGTTTGTGCCTATAACAAGGGTAAATATGTATTAACAAGTGGAATGGATGTGGGTGCAACAGGTTGAACCGGTTTATACGAGTGTACAACATTTGTGGTTGGATAGACAGAGTGGGATGCCATTGAAAAACATTCATTTCAACATTAGGTTGACCAAAAAATGTCAGAGTATTGTCGATGTGGGTGACCATAGGTTTCCCCCTAGAATGAGGAGGATAATAAGACGGTAAATATTTTTCTCCAAATGCAGGGAGTCCAGTTTAAATGTTACTGGATGGAATAGACCTAGATGGAACAACTTGATATTGCCCTAATGATGGATATAAAGGATCAAGTCGTTCATTACTCACTATAGATTTACCAGTTAGAATACCAGATGATGACATTGGTGAAGTCCATGGGTTTGAAGATGCACTAGAGAAAATTCCAGATAAATATTTATAACCTGATGGAAGCAAAGGGCCTCCATGTAAATATGACTCTAGTGAAGCTGTGAACATGGACGGGGTAGCGAGAGCAGGTGCTAACGCAGTCAAAACAAATGGCCCAACCAAAGATGTTGGTTCAGGCATGGTTACTTGACCAAATGTGTACCCTTTTGAAATGACAGGAATTTGAATAGGCACAGGATCAACAAAAGAAGAGGGTGGTGATTGAGGAAAAGAATCGTACAAGAAAAAATACTCCCCAAAATGGGTTGGAGTTAAAGGTGTTTCGTCTTTTGGGATTTCTTCAATCGAAATCAAACCAGGTGGAAGTATTTCGCCGTCAGGTCCACAGTATATTTTAGGAGGTTGACTGCGGGATATGGGAGAATCAATGGCTACATAAAATTGTGGGATGACCAATGCAGGAAGAACTTTTGGTTGTTCGACTTCAGGATTCAGATGTTCTGGAAAATAAGAGATAGGATCTGGATCAACTTCCAGTTGAACAACATGTTGATCAATGGTTGTCATTGATGTCAAACCAAGTAGCACCAGGGGTTAACCCAATATTGCATAGGAATTTTGACCTATCAAATTAATATATTCTGGGTCAATAATTCTTTTTATGGTTTCTACTTGTCGAGATTTTTCCATTGATATATGGCACGCCATGTAATTCTTCACGGTTTGAGAGATATTCATGTTTGAAGTTTGTACCCCAGTTAGTGGGCTAAAACCCCATGGGGTTGGGGCATGGGTCATTGAAAATTCATAATTAATATTTTCTAAGCTCCTAAATCCCTCCCACATTCACTTGTTGAAGCCCCTCTCAACTTAAGAATTCATATAAATTGTGATCTTCATTTCCTCCTTATGAAAAGGATACGACCATCTGAAATAGGTCATCATGGAATTTTCACTCTAACTTTTTTTTTAGGAAGGTTCAGAAGCTGAAATTGTTATGAGGCGAAGCTGAAATCCTGAGGAAGCTGCAGTAAAAATTTCAGATCAACTTGGGCAATATTGTTGGAGATATAATCTGTGGAAGTAAGGGTTTTTGCAGGATCCTGAAATTCATCTCAAAGAAGTGACCTATGGAAAATCGTCATAACTCTCTCTCTGAGTATCGGATTGGAATTCCATAAAAATTGGTAGATAATTCATAGTCTTTAGTTTTTTATTTATCAATTTCAAAGGCAAATGAAGAAGCAGTGACAAGTGGCACACCGTACAAGTGCGCTCTTCTGAAACAATCCATAATTAGGGCAGTGTGAGAAATTGGGCATAAATCTCTCTTGAAGAATACAAATTGGGTCATACCTGTGGAATTGGAAAGAAAACTCAGAGGACTACTATAAGACCTAAAATCAGATATTGAGGATCTAAAATAATAGAGATACACCAGATTTAATATCGAGCTCCTAGAAGGAAAGAAAAAGTCAGATCATGTGTTGTCAAGGATTGCAAAGGACCAGACTTTCTACGGTAGAAAAGCAAAACAAGGTGCAACAAAGTGTAGCATGACAAGAGCAGCAAGAAAGGTGCATAACAGCAGCAAGAAGTTCATCATATGAAGTCTTCAAGTGGGCAGCACTGCATACAATCATTGTAAAGGTATCATTGTACCTAGTCATTGTAAATACATTATTGTACAAATTGTACTAGTATCTATTTGCCAAGGGTTGAAGAGGCAGTGTTGGGAGGTCTAGGATCATCATTAGGTGTTTGTGTCAAATTTGGGGTTATGGTCTAGTATATCTTCTTCTTCTACATCATTCTATATCATTGTAAAGTGGACCATTTTCCCTGGTACGGGAGTCCATTCATTTTTTATTCTTCTATAGGGTGGTAGGGTGGTGCTAGGGTGAGTTGTAGCTCATTGGGTGTTGGGGCATCCGTTCAATGACTACTGAAGAATCTCGGGCATTGGAGCATCCATCCAGTGGGAGCTGGAGAAGAATGCTTTTCTAGATTCTAGGAAGTTGGAGCTTTATTTTCAATTGGAGTTGAAAAGAATTATTAGAAAAGCATTAGGTGGTTTTTGTCCCGGAGTGGGTTTCCACCTTAAAAATTGTGTGAATTTGTGTTCCTCTTGTTTTCTGCTATCATTGTACAAACACTGATAATAATTGAAGATTAACTAATGATCTAATTGAAAGAAATACTGATTCACCCCCCCTCTTAGTATTTCCAACAATTGGTTTCAGAGCTTGGTTCCTTCAATAGTAGTTTAACAGCTGGAAGGAGGTCATGGAGTATACCAAGAATGGTGTACCTCTATTCAATGAAAATAATTATTCACTTTGGAAAGGAAGAATGGAGGTCTATCTCTTGGCGCAAGGTTACGAAGTATGGGACACTGTTCAAAATGGATTTACATCAACCGCGGATGAACAAGGTAAGAAGAATTTGGTAAATGATGCAAAAGCAAATAATATTATTATCAGTGGACTTATTGAATCTTCTTATCATAAGGTGTTGGGTTGCAAAACTGCCAAAAATGTATGGGACAAGCTTGAGAATATATATGCAGGTGACTCAAATGTCAAAGAAGCAAAGCTTCAAATCTATAGAGCAAAATTTGAGCAACTCATAATGAAAGAAGATTGCAACATTGTTGCATACTTCCAATACGTTGATGAAATAACCAATACTCTGGAAGGATTGGGAGAGCCAGTTGACGAGAAGACTATTATATGGAAGATTCTTAGAACGTTACCAAGGAGATTCAACCCAAAGGTATCGGTCTTAGAATACAGTGCAAATCTGGACAAACTCAGCAAAGAGGAATTACATGGAGTTCTCATAGCATATGAAATGAGACTTGATGAAGAAGAGGGTACTTCGCATCTAGAAACTGCATTTGTTGCATCTAAGAAAACCAATAAGGATAAACAACCTTCAATTGAAAAGACATGCACTTGCAAGTGTGAAGAAAAGGGAGATGATGAAGAAGGTCTTTCAGATGAAGAACATGCTTACTTCACGAGAAAACTACAAATTGGTAAGGGAAAATTCAAAGGTAAACTTCCATTGATATGTTTCAGCTGTAATGAGGTTGGGAATTTTGTAGCAAAATGTCCAAACAAAAGTAATGGCAACTCAAAAAGAAAGAAAGGCTTTAAGAAATTCAACAAGCAAGGATCCAAAAGGAACTTTCTCTCTAAAGAAGATAGCTCATCATCCGATGAAAACAATGATAGTGAAGAAGAAGCCAATGAGAGAGTATTGTTTATGGCCAAGCACAATAAACCCAAGCAAAATAAGCAAGAGGTATCAAACAACGAAGAAGAAGGATGGACCATAGACGAATTTTATGAGGAAGCAATCAAGCTTATAAAAGATCTTAAGGCGGAGAAGATCCGTTCCAAAACTCTTGAAGAACAAGTTCAAGGTCTCAAAATTGAATTTGAAGAACAAAAATGCATTGAAGAGTCACTTAAAAAGAAGTTGGAAGAAAGCAACCAAGAAAGGGAAGAATTTGAAGCCGAAGTAGTTTCGCTGCGTGAGGAAGTAAAGAAAGGAAAAACTATCCAAAACTATGCCAACAGCTCAAGGGCATTGGAAAAACTCATCAACAATCAATGATCTTACAACGACAAAACTGGCATCAGTTACAAAGAAGAAGAAGCAGGACCTTCTACAACAAAAAACAATGAACCTATGAGATCTGACATGCTTGTAGACTTCATTGGACAAGATTCGCAAGAACAGCCTTGGAAGACAATTCCTCGATGAAAATTTCCATCCAGGTACCAACATATTTTTTATGGCTACTGTTATTCATGTGGAAAATTTGGTCATAAAGCTGTAGAATGTTGCACGTACCCTAGGAATGAATACAATTCCAGGAGATATGTCAAATATGAACCTCCCAGGGCTCAACGAAACATCAATAGATTTGAACATTTAAGAAATAATATTGAGTGTTACAAATGTCGAAACTTTGGACACATAGCCAAAGACCGCAGACTTGAAAATATTCCAGAAGAATCTTTGAAGCCATAGAATGAATGAACATGGAAGAAGAAGAAGAATAATAATTGTGCTGTCGCTCTCAAGGCTCAAAAGAACAAAGATGTATGGTATGTTGATAGCAGTTGCTCAACTCATATGACTGGAGATAGAAATAAATTTGTATCTCTGAAAGAGAAGAAGGATGGAACCGTGTCCTTTGGAAATGATGGATCTTCAAATGTTATAGGATCAGGTACTGTCACTCTCGGAAGCAAAGATGTTCTAGCCAAGAATTTTCTATTGGTTGAAAACATGAATCATAATCTGCTCAGTGTTGGACAAATCTGTGATCAAGGACACACAATACTATTCAACTCCACGAAATGTGAAATAAGGAAAGGCGTGTATAGTGAAATTGTGGCTACAGAAAGTCAAGCTCCAAACGACATATATGTTCTGGATGAGGCAACTAAAGCATGTATAATAGCTAAAGAGGATGATACAATAATTGGTAGCAATGATGATCGACTAAGTAAGAATTTTGCTACAACGGTGCAAAGTGATTTCGAGATGTCTTTACTTGGTTACAGATTGAGCATAGACGACTCATCTAAGGATGTGGATCAAAGGTTGTACAGATCTATGATTTGTAGTCTTCTATATGTAACAGCCTCCCAACCAGATGTTATGCAAGCAGTTGGACAAGTATCAAGTTTCCAAGCAGCACCAAAAGAATCACATATTAAATATTCGCCAGCATTGGAATATCTTCGTCAAAAGCTTGGTATTCTCCCAAGTTCTCATTAGATTACAGGTCTGCAGGACGGTTGTGTGTATAGGTCTGCAGGACAGTTGTGTGTCAGCGGAAGTGGAAGTGTGTACAGGTCTGCAGGATGGTTGTGTTTCAGGGGGAGTTACCCTTTTCCATTGATGTCAAAGGGGGATAGAATGTTGTAGGAAGAGGTGTCATGATCGCAATGGGAGTACTTGTGTTGCCATCAATGCCAAAGGGGGAGATTGCTGATCAACGGTTGTCATTGATGTCAACCCAAGCAACACCAGGGGCTAACCCAATATTGCATGGGAATTTTGACCTATCAAATTAATATATGTTGGGTCAACAATTCTTTTGATGGTTTCTACTTGTCGAGATGTTTCCGTTGATATATGGCACACCATGTAATTTTTCACGATTTGAGAGATATTCATGTTTGAAGTTTGTACCCCAGTTAGTGGGCTAAAACCCCATGGGGTTGGGGCATGGGTCATTGAAAAGTCATAATTAATATTTTTTAAGCTCCTAAAATCCATCCCACATTCACTTTTTGAAGCCCCTCTCAACTTAAGAATTCATATAAATTGTGATCTTCATTTCCTCCTTATGAAAGGGATACGGCCATCTGAAACAGGTCATCGTGGAATTTTCACTCTAACTTTTTTTCTAGGAAGGGTCAGAAGCTGAATTGTTATGAGGCGAAGCTGAAATCCTGAGGAAGCTACAGTAAAAATTTCAGAGCAAGTTGCGCAATATTTTTGGAGATATGATCTGTGGAAGTAAGGGTTTTTGCAGGCTCCTGAAATTCATCTCAAAGAAGTGACCTATGGAAAATCGTCATAACTATCTCTCTGAGTATCGGATTGGAATTCCGTAATAAGTAGTAGATATTGCACAGTCTGTAGTTTTCGCTCTATCAAGTTTAGAGGCAAATGAAGAATCAATGATACGTGGCACACTGTACAAGTGCGCTCTTCTGAAACAGTCCATAATTAGGGCAGTGTGAGAAATTGGGCATAACTCTCTCTTGAAGAATCCAAATTGGGTTAGACCTATGGCATTGGAAATATGACTCAGAGGAATACTACAGGACTGAAAATCAGATATTGAGGATCTGAAATAATAGAGATACACCAGATTCAATATTGAGCTCCTAGAAGGCAAGAAAAATCTAGATCATGTGTTGTCAATGATTGCAAAGGACCAGACTTTCTACGGAAAAAAAGCAAAACAAGGTGCAGTAGAGGGTAGCATGACAAGAGCAGAAACCAAGGTGCATAACGACAACAAGAAGTTCATCATATGAAGTCTTCAAGTGGGCAACACTGCATACAATCATTGTAAAGGTATCATTGTACCTAGTCATTGTAAATACATTATTGTACATATTTTACTAGTATCTATCTGCCAAGGGTTGAAGAGGGAGCATTGGGAGGTCTAGGATCATCATTAGGTGTTTGTGTCAAATTTGGGGTTATGGTCTAGTATATCTTCTTCTTCTACATCATTCTATATCATTTTAAAGTGGACCATTTTCCCTGGTACGAGATTCCATTCATTTTTTATTCTTCTATAGGGTGGTAGGGCGGTGCTAGGGTGAGTTCTAGCTCATTGGGTGTTGGGGCATCCGTTCAGTTTAATACTGAAGAATCTCAGGCATTGGAGCGTCCATCCAGTGGGAGCTGGAGAAGAATGATTTTCTAGATTCTAGGAAGTTGGAGCTTTATTTTCAATTGGAGTTGAAAAGAATTATTAGAAAAACATTAGGTGGTTTTTGTCTCGAAGCGATTTTCCATCTTAAAAAACTGTGTGCATTTGTGTTCCTCTTGTTTGTTGCTATCATTGTACAAACACTGATAAAAATTGAAGATTAACTAATGCTCTAATTGAAATAAATACTGATTCACCCCCCCTCTCCGTATTTCCAACACAACGTCGAGTTCACGAGGTATGGTCTCACTACTTGGATGGATCATGACCACGGGTAGCTGTGAGGAATCCATCTCGACAACAATAGACAAACCAGGATTTATAGAAACAACTTGTGCTGACGCTGGTATATGGGAAGATGATGCTTCACCAGAGGTATTGATAGTACTGGTTTTGGTAGAGTGATGTTGCCTTCGCCGACCAGGAGTAACTTTCTGTGGTAGAGGTGGTTTCAATGCTAATCTACGCGAACGGCAGGGAAAATGATTTTTTTCTTCCACGATGACTGATTTATTTTAACCAAAAATAAATAAACAAACTAAAAGGGTAATACTAGGCAAAAAGGTTTACCAAGAAACTGTGAATTGTAAAATACCTCCTCGCGAACCAAGAAGTGCGGGCAGGCAATCTCCCTGAATGCTGTGTTCGGTGTATCACAATTTACAAGGCGACCGACTCGGTTCACTATGGATGGATAGCAACCTAAATTTTTCCTCCCAAATACACCCGAATGTACATGGAGGCCCAAGTCCGTATTAACGATGTCTAATGTGAAACCACACAGTGAGAGAACCCCTTTATACTTTTCGTACTATAACACCGCCCTATATACCCGAAGGTACATGGACGAGCTACGATATACTTACGTACGTGGAGTGAGGTGTCACACTCGGAATGTATCACAGAAAATTAACAAAAACTGCTATGTTATACGACGCCAGAACACATCTCTAGCCTAGACCTTCTAAATGTTATCGTTATGGTTCCAATGCTTTGTTAGGTAAATTGATGTAAATTTTAAGTTGATCTTGTTTATCAATTTGCCTTTCAAGGTTCACCGCAATGATGTGATGGAAATTCCTAAAATGAAAACTAAAATGATAATCAAACTTTTCAATTTTAGTTTCTTCAAAGAAAAGCCTAGCTACTAGAGGGAAAGAGAAATCAAATTGAGAGCAAACAACAAAGAGCACAAACTAATATGCAACTTTCCTATTTTGTTCCTATGCAGAACACACAATCAACTACATGCAAATGCAAGTTTTTATTTTTAGTCCCTTTAATGTGAATGTAGAAAAGGAAATAATGTGCATCAAATCAACAAAAACAAGTGCCTCTTACTTTGAGAAATGATGAATTGAACAATAATTTCTCTTTTTAGGAAAAATGAAGAATTTAACTACAATTTATCCTATAGGAAACGAATAATTTAACGATTTTTTTTTTAAAAAGAAAATGGATCTAATGCAGTAATGAAAATACTTCGAAATTAATTTTTCAATGATAAAGAAAAACTTTTTAAAGAGACATTGAACAAATTTATCTTTTAAAGGAGGAAGATTTTGGTAAATTTATTGGTCTCTATGAGGCATCAGGCACTTGAAAAAACAACAAACAAAAATTGAAAGCAAATGCCATGACAAATTCAATGGGAATTTGGTTGGCTCTAGGGGGCAACACAATCTCTAAAGGGAGACAGTGCATTGCAAATCACCCCTGAGTGGGAGACAGTGCTCTACAAAGCACCGTGTCCTGTTCAACAGTGCATTAGGCGCGTCAGAGAAAAAAAATAAAATTGTTTAACACACTTCTAATGCACATTTTGATTTCAAAAAGCCTAATATTTTAGAGTAAATGATACTAGGTGGATAAACAGAGGCAAAAAAACCAAGGATAAAGGGTAAATTCCCCAGTGGATTCGCTAATTTGTTATGTGGAATTATGAATTACGGATAAAACATTCTTCCCTAAATGTGGTGCTCTGCATTTAGAACAAAGGGTTAAAGAATTTGCAGATACTTTTCCTAACAGTAAATAAACACACATAATAGATCAAGAAACCTACTTAGGGTCCAAGCACTTCCTATTCTCCTTCTTTCGCTCTTGTTGTAGCTTCAAATCCAAGCTAGCTTGCCAAAATATTTCCTACAAGAATGAACACTAAACAGTAAAGATATTGCAATATACAGATGGCTATTCATGTTAATCAGTCAAATCAATGAAACATGAAACATATACATCAGATAAGAATCCATAATATGAAATACATGAGTTTATACAGATACATATGTGGGAAATTAAGCAACAATATTTATTAATGGATAGAAGGGGGAGGTTACAACCACCGATTTATTTAATGTCACAAACTCGAGCATCATCCTAGCCTCATCAAAATGAAAATATCTCCAACAGCATATCACTCAAATCAAACTCTCAATTAAGAATCCAACAACATTTCTCTACCAAATTTCTTCATTCTCAAGCACTAGGATCTGTGCTCAATTTATAGATGAGCTGAAGGTAGTTTCACAATCAATGAATTTCTAATAATAGGAAAGACATGTTCCCAAGCTCAGAGGTGTCAAATGGACACATGGATTTGAAGTTTGACACATATGTACTCTTCTAGAAGGTACTGGCCAAGTGGAGATTCCGGAACAATGAGAATTTCGCAAATTTGACCAACGCACCCTTGAGTGTCAGGAAGTTCTTTGCAGAGCACCCTTGAGTGGGGTTACCTGCATATGCAAAGCACTTAGCCCCTTGAGAGACTGCGTTGGTGAGCTCATAGGTGATATAAAATGTACTTCAAACCTTGGAAACCTTTGCAATGGAATTCATGGATGATTTTTTCTTGTTCTTTGTCTTAGGGCATGTAGCAACAGAAATGATAGGGGATGATAAACCCTATTCATTGGTTCTGGGGATGATGTCCAGCTTAACCAGGTCATTGCGAATGGTGCCCAAATTGACCTATAACATCTTCCTTAGTTCAAAATCCATAACTATTAGTGCCACACAAATATGTGGAAACCCTCTTCCAATGCTGCTTCTATGGTTTTGATATATACCTGCTCAATAATCCCATTGCATGTGCAATGTATAGTCTAGTTCATGTTGAAAATGTAACTAGTGTCGGTCTTCAAAATTTAATACAAATATATCATTGATGTACTTATTAAATTTATTTATTATATTCATAATTGTTATTTTTATTTATAGTTAAAAAAATTTCTTCATGTTTATAGGGTCAATTGAGTTAAAATAAAATTTATTATGAATCAAAGAAATGTAATTGAATCAAAGTCCAATTTGGACTTCTTGTAAGAAAAAAAAAAATTGTGGTTTGAGTTAAAGAGTAAAAATGTCATCCAAAAGATCAAGTTGGCCCTACAGAAACTATTTGACCCTCCTAGACGTGTATATATACAGTGAAACTCGAACACTTAGGAGACCATTCATCACTCATCATCACATCATTAATTTTTGTGCCAAGGTAAGAAGAAAAACTAGTGAAGTCAAAAGAGAGAGAAGAAAAGTCAAAGGAGAGAGAAAATTCAGTCTTCTAGTTTGTTATTGTTCATGCATGTGAAGGTATTAGGGAAATTTCATGAAATTACAGGTCTGAAACTTCAAGTTCGAAATTATGTGATTTGACCAAATTTGTTAAGGTTTGACCAACGTTAACTTTGTGTTAGGAGACTCATAGGAGGGTCAAATTAGGTTTTTTATGGAAATTTTGGTCTTGGTCTTGGGTCTTGGATATCTCACTTTGATTTGATTGTATAAGAAGAGGATTTTTGGCTTTTCCCCCTTGTGGAGTTTTGCCCTGGGTTGGAGCCTAATTTCTTGTGTTCTTTGTCTCTTTGTGACCTTTATGTCTTTGGTAATTGCTTGATGAAGAGAACATAATATTTAATAAGAAGCCAATATACATTCACAAGTAATTATCAAGTTAAGAGAAATCATCATTATCTACATGCATTTGGTTTCTCAATAGTATAAACCATTCTATACATCAAACTTCCAACTACACTAGCATATATAACATGGAACATGTCCTCTTCCTTTTCTTGTGTTTTGAGACATTGTTCTACAGAATAAATTTATGCCTACAAGAATAGGGAACTTCACTAGTTTACATTCCTACATATTAAATCTATTCAACACTATCTCAACCTACTTCCTTTGATTTAGTTATAGTTTTCTATTTGCATGATCTTTTTTAATATCCATGCCAAAAATAAAATTTGCATCACTAAGATACTTCATTTCACATTTAGAGGAAACTTGAGTTCTCACTTCCTAGATGATTTCCTTCTCATTTCCAATCAACAACATATCATCCACATAAAATACCAAATAAATAACAAAATCACCAATGAATTTGAAATGCAGATAATGATCTGATTTGCTCCTTGTGAAGCCAAGTCCTAATATATAACTATCAAACTTTTGATACAATATCTTTGGTGCTTTCTTTAACCTATATAGAGAAATTTTTAGCATGCATATTGTTAAGCAGGTAAATCCCCTATGCAGACAGAGGCGAGCCCTCTAGCCCTAGAGTGGGTCTAGAAACAAAGAGACATGCTAGTGTTGATTCCTAATTACTGAATGAAAAGAGGACACGGTAGATTGAACTACCTGGAATCCAATGCTGTCGTCATAGCTATAGTGGTGGTAACCTCTCGCTCCTGGCTCGGCAAGTCACAATCCTTATGCAGTCATGCTAGGATACCTACACATAGAACAGAAAACAAGAACAACATATGACATAATAACTTCATTCATAACTAATAGCCATTCAAATAGGGCTAAGCATATTGCATTAAAAAATGACATAACACAAAATGGGAACCAAAAAATAGTCACGTGTATGTATTGATAGAAGGAAGAGGTAAAACCAAAGCTTTGATGTCGCAGTTTCCTCAAGCGGGGTTTAGCTGAAGCGCGTCTCAAATACTCGTTAGGGGATTCAGACGGGATGAAGGCATGGGATTAAGCTCTCTCAATGAAGTTCTTCCTTGTTATATCTCTTCTACAATTCAGCTATAATGTACTCAATTCTCCATGTTCAACTAGCTTATGCAAGGAGAGATAGCTCCTTTTTATAGAGGAAAATGAGGAGGTTAGTATCCCTACAAAGGTGGGAGGGAGGCATATCCTTTATGAGGTTCCCATAAGAGGTGGAAACCATAAAATAAAGGAGGGAGTCCGTGGTTATTTAGTCGAACCACTCCCAATGACTCATTCTAGAAGTTGTTGGAGTGGAATCTCTACCTCTATTTTTTTTAAAAATTCCATAAACAACTCGGCGTGGGTGGCTAATTGAGACAGTGCACCAACTGGCATGGGGCCTAGTGTTAATCTTCCTCATCAGCACGAGGGCAGAATTGACTACTCGCGCCAAGGCAAAAACAAGGGTTTTTGAATCTCTACTCAGGGAATTGTCAACAGAAGGAATATTTCTCTCATGTAAAGGGATGCAATGATGGTCTTTGCAAGGCATGAAATTGCTTATTGATCACATAAATGACCCTCCAATGGGCGAGATGGGGATTGCAGGGATAGTGACAAAATTTTGTGTAAAAGATGCCCCATAAAGCATGAGGTCTGAGGGAGAGGGAGGGGAAAAATTATTTATGAGAATGCATTTGGACTAAACACTGTTGTCGCAAAACCTGCAATTAAAAATACAACTGATATCTCTGATACATGAACATGTGGTATGGGCGCAACCATCCAAATAGAGCATATAAAAACTGAGATCCGAGGTATGGACGCAACCATCCAACTAAGGATCAACAAAGAGACTCAGGTATGGTCACAGCCATCCAATCAAAAGAGTCATGCAATGAGTCATGATAATCCACCAGAACCTGCAACCTGGATTTTATTAGACAAAACCCAGGGTCTTGTGCTCCATTTCAACCCAAAAAAGTACAAATTCAAGCATGTGAATATATGAGCTGAAGTCTAACATGCAAGAAAATATTCTGATTACCAGCCAATGATGGAAGTTGTTAACAGATGCGAGAGAAACCACCAATAATGACAATGGCCCTCAAGGTACGAAAGGTACAATCCATAGAATGTGAATAGTGAGATGACTTCAAACACTCGCAGAATCACTCGATCGAAGGCCAATGATGTGAACCTTGCGTCAAATGAAAAGAACCTGCCATTGAGGCATGCAAGCTCCAAGGTACCAGAAGGGAGTCTATAGATCAGATTCCTGGATAATGAGTTGAAATCGAAAGGAAGTGACTTGGTCAAAGGAGGGCCATAATGTTTCCCACATCATCGACACGAGACAGAGGAACATGATGATAGTGAATCAGGACCAACAGAGAATCAGAGGGAGGTTGAAAAAATGTAGAGGCAAACTTCTCTTGAACATATCAGCAACACGACACTGGATTTGGCAGTATTTGACATCAAGGGATCTAAGGTCATGATGACATGGCAAAGAGGAGATGAGAGGTCAAAAGAGATTACCCAAACCCATGGGGGAAAAAATGAAGAAATGATATGTCCCCAACCCGACATGAATGCAGACAAGTGCCATGTTTAAGAGTGACATACCACCAACATAACCAAAATTGGTTCCATTTTCGCCCACCATTTTTGGCGAGTACCCCAATTATTTTTTTAAAACAAGCTTGAAGGGGATAGCATATGTTTGCAATGTAAGTTTTTCCTTCGGACAAATCCAACCTAGTACATTTTATGAGCCCTAGGAAGGAGGAACTCGAATAACGTCATAGTGACGAAGTCTGGTGTCATTAGGATTTAACGAGTCTGACAAAGGGAGAAATCAACATCTTTTCATGTTTAGAGAGTTTGAAAAGAAGGCAGAAAATAAAACTCTAGCATGGCCCTTTTCGTAAATAGTCTCTCAGATCCGAAAAGGTAGAAAGAAATATCTGAAAGAACCTCTTAGTCGCAATAGGCTAAGGTATTCCTTTTTTGTAAATAATCCATCCCAACCCAAAAAAAGGGGTAAACATATACTGGGTAGATATAGATTCGCAGCCATTTAATGAGTTCAAAACGACAAGAGTCTCAAGAATATTTTCAATTTTAGAGAGTCAGAAAAGAGGTGAAAGATGACTCTATTAGTGACTTTTTCGTGTTTTTACCGAGTCCGAAAAAGTATAAAATATAACTCGTTACTACATCACTATGGCCTGAAAAAACCGTCGCTGCACAAGAGACTCATGTAAAACTCATTTCTTGAAAACAATATAATAAAATAATAAAAAAACATGTCTTAAAACCTAATTAGGGTTGTGAAAAGTTATAAAAATGCCAAAAATGTTAAATATAATTACTTTTCACTTTTTACCTCTTGTGGAGCAATAGTTACCCATTTTACAGTCATCTTGCGGCAATGATGGCGGACGATTCGGCAGACCAATCTCGAATCCGTCAGTTCCAGGTAAGAGCCGATATCTCTCCCTTCAATTTAAGTCATCTTTTATTGCCTGCAACCATCAATTTTTATTTATGGGGGAGGAAATGCAAAGTTTAAGGCACGACGGTTGGCACGCGTTTCGGGCACAGACTCGCGCCAATCGCCCATTTTTCTGAACTAGGGCATGCCCATTGGCACGACTGTTTGAGAAATAGTCGCGCCAATTGCCTAGACCATTTTTGTTTAAAAAATTCAATTTAAAGACCCATTTTTTTATAAATCCAAGTTTCAAAAATAGCTAATACTATCCATATGAACATGTTTGTAGGTAGAAAGTAGCAAAATGGTAATCAAATGGAAAGAACGGGAACAAAGTGAAGAGGATGAGCTTGCCATGGAAAATGAGAGATGCATGGAAGCTCTCAGAGACTGTAGACTGAAGAAGTTATTCTTGACACTGTGTCTCCAAGCTCAACAAGAGCTGCTACAGTATTTGATCAGCATATGGGATGAGAATCAGGAAAATTTCATCCTTCGAGATCAGGAACTTGAGATTGAAGTTTCTGATGTATACTTCATAACATGATTATCGCGGAGGGGAGTAGCGCCAATCCTAACTGGCACTCGGCCTTGCATGGAGATCATGTCCATGGTAATTGACAAGGTATGTCCAGGGGCACAGAAGAGATCAGGAAGTGGGAAATTCGATATCTAGACTATCCCAAACTTGGAACTAAATGTAGTGCTACATACCATCACACGAGCTGCAGGATTGAAAGCACTGCACGAAGCAACAAAGACACAACTACTTCTTGTTGTAGACTTCTTGACACTAACCATCTACAACTAGGAAGAGGCCGTGAAAATAAATATGAAACGCCAGCTGAAAAAGTGCAAGAAGACCAAATTGAAGCAATCTGGTTATGGGTCTATCCTGGTATCATTCTTCCTAGAATGACTACCAATATTCCAGCGTCAGGAGGTCATAGTCCCGACACCACTAGCGAGAGAACCATGGATGGCTCGATGGGTAGCTCTGATGCCAAGGGCAGGGGGCAGTCAATAGATGTCCATGAGACCGAAGTTCTTTGATTGGCTCAATCGACAGTTGATTGTTGTGGAGGACTAGCCCTACTATGGTACAAATTTTATTGGTGATCTGGACCTCCCACTCCCAGAGGGAAAGGATTGGGATGAAGATTTGGGTAAGACTCATTTTTTAATTTTCATGAGTGTTATGATTTTTTATGTTATGTATGTTCTGATGTTAAATCCATGCACTTGCAGATGTTGGCCCAAAGAGACCCGCAAGCATGTCTCCGATAGCGAGGCAAATCCCTCGTGATTTTGACCCTCATGGCGAGGGAGGCGAGGAGGAGGATATCGTGCGCAACCTAGAGGGAAGAACATGTGGAGTCCTGGAATATGCACGATTTGACGACGTTCCTTGTGCCTACCAGAGACGTACCATATGGGTGCCAAGCCACATTCACCGCTTACTGAGGCAGCTTGTATGGGCAGTACATGCTACCATGAGCATCACGCTGATTAGACACCTAGGTTTTATATCTGCATATTTTGAGTGACATGGTGTCTCCGGATGTAACAAAAACACACATATTTTTTGAGTTTATGATGCACACTGAGGAAAACATTCGATATATATATATATATACATCTATTTTCCTACATGGATCTTTTTCATATGATGATGATTTTATATATTACGCAAATGTCTATCTAATACAATGTTAGCCACTGTATCAGTTAATGCATTCATTCTTCTAGGAATATGTTGATATGTGATAAAATCAAAATGTATTTCTAGCAAACGAACACGTAAATAAAATCTCAGAATGTATGGGTTTCTGACCAAATAATGCCCATTGAGTTGAAGAACAAAAAGCTGTGAATCTAGATTTACAAGCAATGCGTGTATGCCGAGGTTAATTGCCTCGGTTAATAGTTCAAGAACAACACTATACTCAACGACATTGTTTGTAGTCCTTCCTAGAAAAATACCTACAAGTTGTAGATCTATCAACTCATCAGCAGGATTATAAATTACCTAGGTTGTTGAAGACAAATTCCTAGTACTACAGGAAGCACCATCCGTGAAACCGACATAGGGAGTAATAAAAATATACACAATAATCAAGACCCAATAAGCAAGCATAACACTCATAAAGCACACCAAAACAAAAAATGTACAGAAATGAAAACAACACCTATGTACACAAATCATGCATGAATGACTCATGCATAATATTTTTTGAGATACAACCCATTTCTGGGCTGTTCTATAGGATGACCTTCATAATCAATGAGCTCATAGGCATCATTCTGCAACACACGTTTAATAATGTAGGGCCCATGCCACATGGGTTGAAATTTTCCTGCCCCCAGCTTATTATGAGCTTGGTCATACAGGAGGACGAGGTCTCCTTCAACGAAAGAACAAGGGGAAACTGATTGGTCAAAATGAGCTTTGACCCACTTTTTCTGTGCTTCAATAACTAGAGCAGCAAAGCAGCAGGTTTCATCCAACCTTTCCAAGTAAAGGAGACACTCTTATTCTGGTGAATTGTTCAGCAGTAATTCAATAGCCAACTTGAGTGAAGGTATTTCACACTCAATCAGGAGAGTAGCTTCTAGACCATAAACTAACTGAAAAGGGGTGAATTCGGTTGCATTCTTAATTGAGGTTCGGTATGCCCAAAGAGCCAAAAATAACATGATATGCCAATTGGACTTGTGGATCCTAATCGTATGCTGAAGCATGGTGACAAGAACTTTGTTCACGGCTTCAACCTGGCCATTGGCCTGAGGATAGTATGGCGTTGAGCTGTCATGACGCAGACCCAACTTAGAAGTAAACTCTGCCACCATATAATGCTGAAAATGGGAACCATGATTGGTAACGATGGCTTCAGGGACACCAAACCTAGAAATGATGCGATTGAATATGAATTGAGCAGTTGTCTTACCGTCAGCGGAAAGTGTAGGCATTGCTTTGGCCCATTTGGTGAAGTAGTCCATGGCTATGATAGTATAAGCATGCCCCCCAGTCGAGTGAGGTTTACACATCATAAAATCGATTCCCCACTTCGCAAAGGGTCCAATGGTAACGACAGGATGAAGAGGTATAGGCGGTGCATGCATCTTGCGCTGGTAGATCTAGAAATCATGAAATTTGCGAACCGCGACAATGTAGTCCTTGAAGATAGAAGGCCAAAAATAACCAGCACGAAGAATATTTTGTGCAGTGGAATAACTAGACATGTGACCACCATAGGCACCACTGTGACAATCATTCAGGGCTTTCTCAGCTTCCTCGAGAGTCAAACATCAGCGAAGTATGGAATCCACTCTGACGCGATAGAGTGTATCTCCGACTATATGATAAGGTTGTGATTAGTGCCGGATGCATAGGAAGGCATCCTTCGTCAAATCAGATCTGAAAGTAGAAGTCTGTAGATAGACGATGATATCACCATACCATGGATCGAGGGTGCTAATCATGAAAAATGTATCGTTTGGAATGTATTCCTAAAAATGATATGGAGCACAGTCGGAAGGGAGGGAACAAATCAAGTCAGCAAAGACTAGTGATTTCTTCGACTTGGAAGCTATAAATTCCAAAGCTAACTCTTGGAGAATGACAATCCACTTCGATTATTTTCCCCCCCAAAAATTTTCAAGACAATATATAGGTCATAGGGTTGCAATCAGAAATCACAGTCACAGTACGTAAAAGAATATAATGACAAAAATGTTGAACTGCTTGAACTACAGCTAACACCAATTTCTAGACATGTGCAAAGCGTGTCTTAGGATCGAGAAGGTTACGATATAAGTAATAGATAACATGCTCATTACCATCATGATCATCTTGTACTAGAACCATGGCAATCGTGCTGAAAGCGGTGACTAAATAGAGGGAAAAATCACGATGATAGTTGGGAGGATGCAACAAAGGAGCATTGACAAGCAACATCTTCAGTGCCTCAAAAGACTTCTAAGTAATCTCATCCCAAAAGAATGGGATGCCCTGCTTTATCAATCATGTGAATCCTTTAGCCACTTCTACATAGTTAGGTATGAAACGACGTAGAAAATTATCCTTCCCTTGCAAACTCTGCAACTGATGTAACAAGGAGGGAGAGGGGAGATTGATAATAGCCTCAACGTTGAGTGGATCGAGGCAAATTCCTTCTTTGGACAAGATAAACCCCAAGAGTCTACTGGAATCAACGCATAAGACACACTTGTGCGGATTAAGCTGAATGTTGTGACATCGAAAACGAAGAAAAATCTGACGAAGATGTTCAGGATGGTCCATACGCTTAGCTGAATGAGCGAGAAGGTCATTCAGATAAGGTTGAATGATATGACGTATATCATGAAATGAATACGACATCGCCCGCTGAAAGGTGGCCCCAACATTCTTTAAGCAAAAGGGAGCTTCTTATATGCGAACATACCCCAAGGACAGATGAAGGTAGTCTTACGTTGATCGGTCAGGAGAATGTTAATCTGATTATAACCAGAAAAACCGTCCATGAGGGAAAAAATCTCACTCTTGGCATAGTCATTAATGATTTGATCAATAAAGGGAGTAGGATAATTATCCTTAGGACAAGCTCAATTAATATCACGATAATCAATGCAGACCCGAATTGTTCCCTGTTTCTTATCTACGGAACAATATTAGAGACCCATTCTGTCAAGGGAATCGGATAAATGAAACTAACTCTGAGAAGCTTTTCAACTTCACCTTTAATGGAAACAAATTTTCTAGGGTGCACAAGACGAAGACGCTGGCGAACAGGCTTTGAACCAGGGTAGGTAGGAATTTCATGCACCACTATACTAGGATCAATGCCAGACATTTCTTCGTAAGACAATGCAAAGACATCACGGAACTCGCAGAAAAGGCTAGTGTAAACTTGGACTTCATCGAAGAACAAGTGACCCCGATATGGATGTTCTCGATGATTCCCGGTTTAACAGAAATGTCAATAAGCATCGTCTGTGTAATATTACTCAAGTTACCTTCCGTAAAAATGTCATGCATCAGAAGCAGCAGTTGAAGCGGAGGAGAAGGAACCTGAGATGCAAATCACTCAAGACAAGTAGACATGGCCCCAAGGCCAGGCATGAACGAGGAACGATGATGACCATTGTCCCACGACATATCCTCGAGAGACATAGTTTCCATGATGGCCTCAATAGAGGGAAACACTTCTTTCAAAGGATCAAGTGAATCTGAATCACCAAGCCAGGGGGATTGAGAATAAATGTCAAGAGACATGTTCAAAGGAGCATGATCAGAGGAAGAATTTTCTGAAGCCGCAATGAGTTCACAATAATCAATCTCAATCAGAATCAACGACATCGAATCTCCAAAGGACTCGATCTGTTCAGGTGAAGGGATAATCCATGGGTCATCAGACCGAGAGATCATATTGATCTGAATAGTGTTTGGTGGAGGAAGAGGAAAAATACCCATGAGGGCAGGATCCTTGAAAAAGCCTGGCCCTATGCTCTCGTATGGAGTAAGAATCTTATCCACATATGGAACGTTGTTCTCGGAAGAAGAGGTGAAGAAGGACAATTGATCAATAGTAACAATATTTCCTTTGTGTGGAAATTTCAAAACAAGAAAGAGTGTGGACGGAACACAAAACATGGCATGAGTCCTTCTGCGACTGAGGAGAAGATTATAATTGAGTTTGGCATCAACTAATTCTACCTTACCATTAACTATCTTCCCTTTCAAATCAATCGGTAAACTAGCGAGAACCCCTAAAGGCTTTGATTCCCTTCCATCAAATGCTTCAAGGGCAGTTGGCGTTGAATTCAGGGCTGGAGAACCATTAGGTTTCCAGCAAGAAGATGACACGACATAGGTTGATGCATCCTCGTCCACAACTGCTCGATGGATATCGAGACCATTAATAACCACTTGGATAATAAGCGCAATCTGATGCGGAAGTCATGGTATGAAATTCTCTAAATCAAAAGCGAGAAGGCTAGTATCGAAAGGATCAACCCCACCAATCGCAGACAACAAAGCGTTCCATTGAGACAGAAAAATATGAAGTACTTCTAATGCGGAAATTGCAGACGACGCCTGAGCCAAATATTCAACAATACTATAATGTTGAGCGGCTTGGGCGTTGGGATTGTAAGAAGACTTACGGAGTACACCTTTGGAAGGTTTTCATACAATGGATTCAGCACTGGGCCTTTCAATATCAAGAGGGCCAAAAACAGGCAGAGGAAGAGGATCATTAGTGATTTCTTTCCCTGTTGCCTGACACGATTCGGTATAATATTTTGAACAAGTAGCAATAGAAACGACTGCAGAACCATTCATCATGAACACCTGAGAGACAAATGGGGCAGAGGACTGAGGTTGCTCTACCATCTGGGTCTGCTGAGATGGGAAAGGTTCTTTAAGAACGGAAAAAGTTCTCTGGGTGCCTTTGAGCAGCCAACTCACTTTGGACCGTCGAGGATAGTCCTTGGTGAAGTGCTCTTCATCACAAATCAAACAAGGGTACTTCGGTTTACGTTGAGAACCATCACTAGTACAAGGTTTTCGAGAATCATATTTCGCGGTATCGGATTTGGCCTTACCTTTACCCTTATTTTTACCTTTAGAAGCATTATCTGGCAGATTGGCCTAAACGACATTAACTTCTGCGGGCTTACTAGAATTCAAGGTGGACTGAGAAGTAACATTGTTGGAAGAAGTAGACTTCAGCTTCCCAGAGTTTGAGGAAGAATATTTCTGAGAAGTCTAAGACACATAACCAATAATACCATCGATGGATGGAGTCGCTGGTGGTTTAGAAGTTCTAGGTTAGGGAGCATCAGGCAAGATACCATATAATGCCAGACTGAGAGTACTCAAGATCAAGGTACTGGGCGTAAGCAATGGCTTGTTCCTCGGTTACACATGCCCCCATAGCTATGTATTTTTCAATCTGATTGACAAAGGAGGTGGTGAACAAATGAGTCAGAAGCTGATCAGGAATTTCAAATTTGATCATGCGACAACGGCGTCGCCACTCATGAATATGATATGAGATATGAGTAGCTCGGTCTTGTTTCAATGAAGTGAGGAGGTGCGTCTCAGTCTCATAGCAGATCGGTAACTGAAAATGCATAAGGAATGACATGGCTAAAGAATTGAAGTCTTGGAAGATGCCACAAGATAGCTCAATGTACCACTTTGCAGCAGCACCAGTAAGAGTTCGTTGGAAAAGACAGAGCCGAATAGATTCGTCAACCCAAGAGTTAGAGGAACACCACAAATGGTAAGTCATAACATGTGCTTGGGGGTCTTCGCCAGACTTGCCCTCAAATTTAGGACAATCACCAGGAATCTTGGTCGAAACCAAAGGCCAATACTGGTTATGAAGAATAGGATCGTTTGTTAACTTTGACACATCCGGTAACTCCAACGTAGCAAGAAATGATAATTGAGGATTGAAAGTCATTGGAGGTCTCTGATAAGGACCCGTGTTTACATTCCACCTAGTCCGAGAGGAATTCTGCCCCCACATATTCTACCTCGGAGGATTATGACCATAGGGTTTAGAAGCAGGATAATTTTGTTGATACTGGGGTTGAGGACCAAGATATTGAGGTCCATGTTAAGCAACATATGGATTCTGTTGCAGAATGTAAGCATGGCTTTGAGGTTGATTATATACCAATGAAGGTTGATTTTGAGGGAAAATACTTTGGGGCACACTATATATTGGCTGATATTTATATTGAGGGTAATAAGCACCTTGTGGTTGAGCAGGCAGGCCCTGCTGAGCAGGTTGAGCGGGTTGCTGAGCAGGTGGACTTGGCTGAATTGGATAAACAGGTAGAACCAGCTGTTGAACTGATTGAACCGGCTGAGGAGCAGGTTGAACCGGATGCTGAGCTAGTTGAACTAAATACTGAGGCCCACAGGGTTTCCCTTGCGGGAGGGGTTTGCTCGATGGTTGTGATGGACCAGGTTGTCCCTGATAACCAGGTTGACCCAGAGGAGGACCGTAGGGTTTTCCTTGTTGCACAAAGTTTGGCCATACATAACGTGTGGCGACGGTTGTGGTGCAAAAGGTTGTACCTGTGGTGGATAAATTTTCCCCCTAGGAGCATAAGATGGTCCTAGTTGATTCCAAGGTTGACCATACAGATCGTAGGGTTGACCTTGTGGACCATAAGGTTGTCCCTAATGACCAGAGGCAAAGCCCTGCTGAGCCAAAGGTTGTCCCGATGAGGGTTGTCCTTGCAAGCCAGAGGGTTGCATAGGTAAGGTGGGTCTAAGATGAGAAACAATATGATAAGGATCATGAACAGCTTGATGAGGATCAATAGGAGGAAAATAGACAATATTACCATATACATCATAATGATGTGGTAATGAATAAATGAGATAAATGACATCATCATAATGATTGAATCGAGGATTGCTAGGAGCTTGGAGCTGCTAAGAACCCTGAGAGCTATGCTGCTGAACAGCCAATATATACTCTTCAAAAGTAAGGCCTCCAGGAATCAACGGGGCAGTGGAAACTGCACTAGAAGCAGGTGGGGCCTATGCGACACTAGATTGTGATCTACTAGGAGATTAACAGGCCACGTAGGATTGAGAAAAATAGACCTGCAAGTATGAAAAGAGCCTGATGACTTAGTCGTAAAAACCAGTGTGGATGAAGCCACACAGACAATCGGTTGGATTGGGACAGTTGTAACAGTAACCGATGAACCAGGTGTCGAAGGTGATAGTCCTAACGAAGGGAGGACCAAACTCTGAGGAGGAGTTAATGTGTTGGATTGCGCTGTAGAGGCAACACCAGACATAATATGACTCAAGGACCTATATCCAAGCAGAAGTGACACCGATGGTGGAGAACACTGAGTAGAAACATGAGGGACATCTTTAGGAAAAAGATGATATTCTCTTGTAGAAACAGGTGTTCCTTCACTACCAACAGGATTGGATGAATCCATGTCTAACTCTGCCTTAATATCTTCGAAAAGACTACGGGGACTAGGAGTTACAGCAACAACAAAAAATGGTGAGCCCAGTGTAAGAGGAGGAAAATCTCTATCTTCCCCAAAACCAGACAAAGCACTTGAAGGAGGCTAATTTTACTCAACTGACTCTTTAGGAGGAGATTGAGTAGCAAGAGGTTGGACAGACGGGAGAATAGGCTGCGGAAAATCGATAGACCTAGTGGATTGAGGGGTTTCAAAAGAAACGTTCGGAAAAGAACTACCACTAGGAGGTAGTGAGGACGACGAAACTGGTGGTTCTGCCACTATGAATGTATTTACAAACAGGAAGGAAAAAAGAAAACCAATCGAAGGCTCCAAGATCAAAATCTAAGGAAAACAAAACAAGCCAAGTAATAAAAATTTTAACGGGTGTGTGATCGCAGGTGATTAATTTTATGATACTGAAACCAGATTTTGTTGTTTCATGTTTTAAGAGTCGAGAAACAGGAAAAAGATGACTCTAGTCACTTTCAATTTTAAACGAGCGTGAAAGGACAAGTGCTCGAAAATCTCTTCTCTTTTTAAAGAGTCATGAAAAGATCAAAATGACTACTCAGGTACTCTAAGCAAGAGGGTGTACAAGGTTTTCGTGAATTGCCATATACAACTTGGTGATCAAATGAAAAATAAATGTCCAAGGACTTAATGTACGCACATGTAGTCTCCCTGAATGTTGTGTTCGGTGTATCACGGTTACAAGGTGGCAGAATCGGCTTCCTATGGATAAAAGGATTTCAACCTAGAGGGGTCTCCCTTTATATACTCGACGGTACGGGGAGGACAAGTCTGTACTAGTGCTGTCTAAAGCTGGATGGCAAACGACAACTACTAGGTTTTAAGACGCTGAAACATGTCTCTAGCCTAGACCACTAAAAATGTTGCATTAGGTTTCAATGCTTCCTAAGGTTAATTGAATGAATTTTAAAGTGGATCTTGGATTATGTTTCAGTTTCAAGGCCTTATCAAGTTTGGATCTCAAATTTCCTAAATGAAAACTATATGCAAATGAACATCATATTTGATTCAATGAATGCTAGTTACGAGAAGGATAGATATATTTCAAACAATAGCAAATAGTGAGAATATGCAAATAAATCCACTAATGCATATAATGTAATCAAATGAAAATGAAAAACTCTTTCCTAGATTATCAAATGCTAGTTATGCAAAGGAACTTTTCACTTTCAATGCAAAGGAAAGAATGCAAAATGTTTTTTTTTTTGGTTTTCCAATGAAAAAGAGTACACAAAGAACTAATTACATGAAAAACAAAATAAACACTAGCTTGAGTATTGCTAATGTAAGAACTGAAATTTAATAACTCAATTAATGCAAAACCATCACAAGAAAGCACTCAAACTAATGCCGCAATCTTCCAAATCAAAAGAAAGTTTTCAAAACGACCCAAAAAAAGCAATGTAATCTATACTTGGAGCAACAAGGAGAATAATCAATCGAAAACAAAATGATCATTCAGCCAAAGCAAATACTCAAAAGGATCAAGAAAACTAAGCACAATCGACCCAAGAATGAGAGTGAAAAAAATCAACGAGACTTGATTTCCAAACAAAAGGCTTAGTGCACAAAGACACTTAGAAACCCTAAGGCCTTAATCTACATTGATAGGAAAATAGACAAACGATTGAGAAAAACAAGCCCACAGTAGTCAAAACAGTATCAAAGGCTTAATTACACACAAAAAATAACCCAGAGTCAATAAAAACTGACCAAAAGACTCATCAAGGAGGCAAACCAAATCCTACAAGATTCAGTGCGACTGTGAGGCGGTATTCAGTGCCAAACAGGGGTTGGCGCAACTGCACCAAAAGCAACCTGTGCCAATCGGCGCGACTGTTCAAACGAAAAGCGCGCCAAACTGAATAACTATGGGAAAATGGAAAACTTAATGAGTAGAGGTCAATCTTGAAACTTTGGAGCTGAACAGGGGATGGAAAACAAGCAAGGAAACCAGAAAATGACAAACAAGCAAGCCAACGACCGAAGTCGACCCAAACAAGCTAAAAACGACAAACTCACACTCTTCCCCTGTGGAGTCGCCAATTTTTTAAGTAGGTAAATCCCCTCTGTGGATAGAGGCAATCCCTCTAGCCCTAGATTGGGTCTAGAAACAAGAGACATGCTAGAGTGTTGATTCCTAATTACTGAATGAAAAGAGGACACGGTATATTGACTTACTTGGAATCCAATGATGTCGTCGTAGTTGTAGTGATGGTAACCTCTCGCTCCTACCTCGACAAGTAATAATCCTTCTGCATTCATGCTCAGATACCTAGACATAGAACAAAAAATAAGAACAAAATACGACATAATAACTTCATTCATAACTACTGTTTGGTCAATTTAGTGTGTCCTAAATTGCTGCATTTAATTGTCAATCCGGGAATCGTAAGCTGATGAAGTGCGGCGCACTATATGTGCAAGATAACCTCTTTCTTAACTTTTTGTCGTTTGTGGTCTTTCTAAGGTAAAATGGAAATTCTAAAGTGAAAAACAAGCTTGGTTACATTTATTCAAGGAAGTGATATCCCCTATAATGATTTACCAATCTCGAAACTTTAAAAGCAAATTGAAATTACAACCTCTTTCTTAACTTTTTGTCGTTTGTGGTCTTTCTAAGGTAAAATGGAAATTCTAAAGTGAAAATCAAGCTTGGTTATATTTATTCAAGGAAGTGATATCCCCTATAATGATTTACCAATCTCGAAACTTTAAAAGCAAATTGAAATTACAATGACAAAAGAAAGTAAAAGTGTACTGCTGAAATGAAAAGTGCTGCTAATCTAATGAATCAAAACAAGAAACTAGTGAACATGAAAACTAAACTATTCTTGCTGCCAACTGAACACAACAGAAACTACTCTTATGGAAATTCAAAATTGCAATGAAATAAATCTAAATCAGATTACATCAATTCATTTTCTGACCCTTCATCATTAGACCAGCTATGACTTGCGGAAGTAATCATAAACAACTTGTGTAACTGATTATTTAATTTGCAGAAAGTAAACTAATGCTAAACCATACACACATAATTCAATCCCTCGCCATCAGTCCAGCTGTGGCTTTCGGAGGCAACTGAAGATGTCATACATGATTTAATATATCTAAATTTGCAGAAAAGGAACTAATACTAAACTACACATTTCACCATGCAGCCCCTCACCATCAGTCCAGCTGTGGCTTTCGGAGGTAACTGAAGACGCTATGAGCAGCTTAATATATCTAATTTTGCAGAAAAGAAACTAATACTAAACTACACATTTCATCATACAGTCCCTCACCATCAGTCCAGCTGTGGCTTTCGGAGGCAACTGAAGACACTATGAGCAGCTTAATATATTTAAATTTAACTACTGAATCAGATAAACAAAACTGAAATGTACAAAGCAAGACTGAAGTTAAACAAATGCTATGAAGAGGAAACTAGCAGCAGAATAATGTTAGTCTCATATCATTAGCCAAAATACTATGAAAATGCCCGGGCTGTCTACCTAAAACCTGCACAAGAAAACTGATCAGTGACTTGACAATCATAAAAACATGAAAGACAAGAATGCAATGGAAATTATTGAAATGTATGAACAGAAATGAAGCAACTATGAAATATGAACATGTAATGGATTATGATACAATGACTGTTTAAAGAAATGAAATAAAATATATATACATTAATACACAGAACCTCGGCTGAGCAGGGGCCCTCTACGCAGCTTTGGTAATGATCCTCAACACAAATTAAGTTGAAAACAGAGTTTTTCACATTAAAAAGCAGTTCATTACAGACTGGTAGTATTACGGCTCAAGGCAGCGTAATCACTACATAACAGAGTACGCACATCAACTATCAATTAACAACTCAACAGCTATGATCTACTAACAACTAACTCTACGTGCGTATGCAAACGCTCTTTATAAAACAATAAAATGTAATTGTCTCCTGAAGTTTATGATAGCAGCCAGCACGTAGACCACTAAGGCCACGGATATACGAGTATGGCCATGTTGGAAAACGGATCTATGGAAGGTGGGCGCTTGAATTCAACTCCAGAACTTTGCACAGATGTCGATTAACCTCCGCAAGCTTGGAAACGGCCGTATGGATGTTTATATGCCACGAAACAGAGTCCAGCCGACATAGAACTCCATAGTTGACTTCCACGTGGATGGCTTTGACCGCGGCTTTCTTTAACGAATTTACTTGAACCAATAGGACACGAACCATGTCCTTGTCATTCCTAGCCTGCCCATGTGGCTCGTTTCCTTCGTAGACACCTGTAACATCGATTTCCACAAAATAGCTGCGGAAAGTTGCAGCAGCTGCGGAAAGTGACAAGTTTACGCAGCTGTATGAACAAAATCTAAATCAAATAGAAAACACACAAACATAATTAAAAACCATGTTAGATACCCTTTTGCACATGATATTGACAATTTTGGAGGTTTAGGTGAGTGGAAGAGATATGGAAAAGTGTATGGAAAAGAGACAAATTCGGGACTCAACATACCCCCGCGCGAGTGTTTGTGTCCTCATGCCTTCAAATTACAACACTCTTTATTTCAATTCCTTGTGTGATAACTGTGGCATCAACCCCTTCTCTTCTTCTTTGGTATGCATCTCGTCTGGGTTTCTGCCAGAGCTTTGAATTTGATATTCCTAAGTGCTACAACAGATTTTGGCATTTCTTTTAAGCTGATTCTTCTTCTTTGCCAAATACCCCAAATGTAACATAATGTTGTCATGGATAATCTTGTCCGATTTTGTGCTCTTTAGTGTTTCAGTTTTCATTTTTGATATCAGATTCAAAAAACTCAGGCTCAAAAATCTCATTATGAGAGCGAACCAAATCATCCTGAGATGTATGAGGCCTGAATAGAAAATTACTTGGGCTTGTGTTGCCTTCTCCAAGGATTCTATATAATCCTTACACCTCCTGCTGTTTGGGGTCTACTTCCGGTGTCTTTTTCATTGGACTGTCCTCAAAATGCTGCAAGGGAGAATTATGTTCAAAATTTGGGTGAGGAGAACTTTCATCAATATTTTGCTGAGAATAAGATGGAGTACGCTCATTGTCTGATTGGGAGTGAAAGGAGTCAGGTTCACTAACTGACTGAAATGGACTATGGTCAGTTGGAGACTGTTCAGATGTCTCCTCACCCAAATCAATGAAATGAGGACCTTTAATTTGTGTTTTTCTCAATTTTCCCTTAAGCCTGCTGCTTCTCCTCACATGATGTGGTACACTACCCTTTTGTTCTTGTTTTCCTGTCTCTGCCTTCTTGGATGGAGATGACTGTTTTTGAAGAAAAACTAATCTTTCAGATAGAATTTGGTGATCTTCTTCTTCAGAAGAAGGAGTTTTATGGACAGCCTCAATAATTTCTTTCCCTTTTGGTATTATTGGCTTCTTAGTTTTGATTTCCTTCTTCTTCCTTTTTACCAATCTCTCTTCCCTATCATTTTTCTTCATAGTAATAGTAGAAGTATGGATTTCATCTACTGTTATTTTCCTTCTACTTCTTTTTGCTGTGCTAGCTGCGGAAATTTCCTGTGTAGGAGCAACTTGGGTTTCAACATCCATTTTCTTTCTTCTACTCCTTCTAATTGGATTACCTTCAGGAATTTCCTGAGCTTCTTCAAAGAAGTTTCTAACTAGGAATTGTTCCCATGTATCTTTTCTTTCTTTTAGCTCCTTTTCAATCAAAATTTTTATAAACCCATGATGATATAAATGAGGCTCTACATCTCCTAGGTGTTTTTGCACAGTCACAGCCATTTTCTTCAAGCTATTGAATAGGAAATAAGGAAGATTGAGAGTTTGGTTTTCAAGAAAATTCATCAATAGCCTAGTATGATACATGTACATGGAGCCAAAACGGCCTTCACATGTAATAAATTTCTGAACAATGAGTAATAAAGTGGCCCATTCATCTTTTATTGCATGCACAGGGATTCCTCTTTTGAAAATAGTGATATCCATACCTTGATTTCGGAGGATTGTTCTCCATGCCTCATCACTGATACTTTTGTTTTTGAACCAACGTTCTCCTTCCTGAAGAAGCTCTGTGGCTGCTGCTATTGATGCTTCATTGACTAAAAACTTGAGGTCTCCCACTTCTGCTTCCGAGCCATCAAATGATCTTGCAAACGCTTTGGTAACTTCTCTATGGTAACCCCTGAATTTCTGAATAAAACGTAGCCATTTAGCTTTGCTCAACATCTCTTTTGCTTGTGGAAATCCCTCTATAAATTTCTGTCCTTCCGGCTCTGCCCTTAATAATTTTCCCATTTTACTTCTCTGTGCTTCACAGGCTTGCCTTTGTGAGGGTTTAAGCGGAAATGGAACGATGGAATACACAGAATCTAGCACAATACTGTGGGGATGTTATCACAAAACGGAAATGAGCACCATAAACAGAATGGAATAAGACTGTGGGTGGATATACGAGAATGAGAGTGAGCAAAAGGAACGGAATGGAATGAAACAGAGAGTGAGAATGAGTAGAGTGGGGTTTTGTAAACACGACAGAGAAATGACAAAGAGGTTAACAAAGTATAATGCATTCGGCCGCATTTTGAATTTTTGGTGGCTATGTCATAAATATGAACACGTTTCAATCAATGATTATGGAGTTATGCGGCTTGTAAGAGTCCTTTGTCAACTCAAATACGTATCATTATCTTCGGTGGGCTATTTGAACATGAGTAAGAGTCGGAATTTCAATAATGAAGCCATTTGTGAATAAATGCAAGAGGATAACATAGAGATCGTGGAGGGTTACGGACTGTCAATAGAATCATTGCGCGTTATGGGTAGAGCTCATAGTTTTAAAATTACATAAAAATGTGTCTTTTATACTATTTGAAATAAACTTTATTCATACCTTTGGAATCCTTGCTTTTGCCCTTGGTCTTCAACTGATTGATCTTCATTAGTGTCTTGAATGTCCCATTGATCCTCTCCTGCATTTTATTTCATAATTTATGAAAATAACAACTAACTGTACATTCTTTTTGAAAACAGAGTAGTAGTAGCTGCGGAATCTGCTCCTGGCTGCGGAAACTGGAGTCAGCTGCGGAAACAGATGTCAGCTGCGGAAACTGACACAGCTATTACTTGGCTGAAATAGAAATGAACAAATGACAAATGACCAGGTGGAAATGGCCATAAAAAGATTTTTATTGATGGAATGGATGAAATGAAGTGGAATGAAATGAAATGAAGTGGAATGAAATGGAGTGGGTGGTGAATCTGGTCTATGCCTTGAAGAAGATGGAGTTGTGAAAATCGAACTCTTGGCTTTAGCTATAAACCTTCCCCTAGAATCTCTTGCTCTATGCATGTCATTTTTTATTCTTTTTTTTTAAAAAGTTGGGCTAATAATTCTCTTTCTGATCTTCCAGATCACACTAGGTGCAAGAAGAGAGCATACTTAAGAAATTACTAAACCAATAACTCTCTTTTCTGATCCTCCAGATCACACTAGGTGCAAGAGGAGAGCATACTTCAAGAAGTTATCAAGTTTTCCCTTCTTTTATGATTTTATGTTTTTTTTTTTTAGAAATTGGCTACCTAGTTACACTTCCCCGGCAACGGCGCCAAAATGTTTGGTCAATTTAGTGTGTCCTAAATTGCTGCATTTAATTGTCAATCCGGGAATCGTAAGCTGATGAAGTGCGGCGCACTATATGTGAAAGATAACCTCTTTCTTAACTTTTTGTCGTTTGTGGTCTTTCTAAGGTAAAATGGAAATTCTAAAGTGAAAAACAAGCTTGGTTATATTTATTCAAGGAAGTGATATCCCCTATAATGATTTACCAATCTCGAAACTTTAAAAGCAAATTGAAATTACAATGACAAAAGAAAGTAAAAGTGTACTTCTAAAATGAAAAGTGCTGCTAATCTAATGAATCAAAACAAGAAACTAGTGAACATGAAAACTAAACTATTCTTGCTGCCAACTGAACACAAAAGAAACTACTCTTATGGAAATTCAAAATTGCAATGAAATAAATCTAAATCAGATTACATCAATTCATTTTCTGACCCTTCATCATTAGACCGGCTATGACTTGCGGAAGTAATCATAAACAACTTGTGTAACTGATTATTTAATTTGCAGAAAGTAAACTAATACTAAACCATACACACATAATTCAATCCCTCACCATCAGTCCAGCTGTGGCTTTCGGAGGCAAGTGAAGATGTCATACATGATTTAATATATCTAAATTTGCAGAAAAGGAACTAATACTAAACTACACATTTCATCATGCAGCCCCTCACCATCAGTCCAGCTGTGGTTTTCGGAGGTAACTGAAGACGCTATGAGCAGCTTAATATATCTAATTTTACAGAAAGGAAACTAATACTAAACTAAACATTTCATCATGCAGCCCCTCACCATCAGTCCAGCTGTGGCTTTCGGAGGTAACCGAAGACACTATGAGTAGCTTAATATATTTAAATTTAACTACTGAATCAGATAAACAAAACTGAAATGTACAAAGCAAGACTGAATTAAACAAATGCTATGAAAAGGAAACTAGCAGCAGAATAATGTCAGTCTCATATCATTAGCTAAAATACTATGAAAATGCCCCGGGCTGTCTACCTAAAACCTGTACAAGAAAACTGATCAGTGATTTAACAATCATAAAAACATGAAAGACAAGAATGCAATGGAAATTATAGAAATGTATGAACAGAAATGAAGAAACTATGAAATATGAACATGTAATGGATTATGATACAATGACTTTTAAAAGAAATGAAATGAAATATATATACATTAATACACAGAACCTCGGCTGAGCAGGGGCCCTCTACACAGCTCTGGTACGATCCTCAACACGAATTAAATTGAAAACAGAGTCTTTTCACATTAAGAAGCAGTTCATTACGGACTGGTAGTATTACGGCTCAAGGCAGCGTAATCACTACATAACAGAGTACGCACATCAACTATCAATTAACAACTCAACAGCTATGATCAACTAACAACTAACTCTACGTGCGTATGCAAACGCTCTTTATAAAACAATAAAATGTAACTGTCTCCTGAAGTTTATGATAGCAACCAGCACGTAGACCACTAAGGCCACGGATATAGGAGTATGGCCATGTTGGAAAACGGATCTATGGAAGGTGGGTGCTTGAATTCAACTCCAGAACTTTGCACAGATGTCAATTAACCTCCGCAAGCTTAGAAACGGCCGTATGTATGTTTATATGCCACGAAACAGAGTCCAGCCGACATAGAACTCCATAGTTGACTTCCACGTGGATGGCTTTGACCGCGGCTTTCTTTGACGAATTTACTTGAACCAATAGGACACGAACCATGTCCTTGTCATTCCTAGCCTTCCCATGTGGCTCGTTTCCTTCGTGGACACCTGTAACATAGATTTCCACAAAATAGCTGCGGAAAGTTGCAGCAGCTGCGGAAAGTGACAAGTTTCCGCAGCTGTGTGAACAAAATCTAAATCAAATAGAAAACACAAAAACATAATTAAAAACCATGTTAGATACCCTTTTGCACATGATATTGACAATTTTGGAGGTTTAGGTGAGTGGAAAAGATATGGAAAAGTGTATGGAAAAGAGGCAAATTCGGGACTCAACAACTACTAGCGAGTCAAAGAGGGCTAAGCATATTGCATTAAACAAATGACATAACAAAAAATGGGAACCAAGCAATAGTCATGTGTATGTATTGAGAGAAGGAAGAGGTACAACCAAAGCTTTGATTTCACAGTCTCCTCCAACAAGGATCAATCGAAGCGCGTCTCAGATACTCGTTAGGGGATTCAGATGGGATGAAGGCATGAGCTTAAGCTCTCTCAATAAAGTTATTCCTTGTTCTATCTCTTCTACAATTCAGCTATAGTGTACTCAATTCTCCATGTTCAACTAGCTTATGCAAGGAGAGATAAATTCTTTTTATAGGGGAAAAGGAGGAGGTTAGGATCCCTAAAAAGGTGGGAGGGAGGCCTATCCTTTAGGAGGTTCCCATAAGAGGTGGAAAACATAAACTAAAGGAGGGAGTCCATGGTTATTCAGTCCAACCACTCCCAATGACTCATCCTCGAAGTTGTTGGAGTGGAATTTCTGCCTTTATTTTTAAAAAACATTCGATAAACAGCACGGCGCGGGTGGCTAATTGAGACAGAGTGCCAACTGGCGTGGGGCCCAGTGTTAATCTTCCTCATCAGCGCGAGGGCATAACTGACTACTCGTGCCAAGGAAAAAACAAGGGTTTTTCAATCTCTGCTCAGGGAATTGTCAATAGAAGGAATATTTCTCTCATGTAAAGGGATGCAATGATGGTATTTGCAAGGCATGACACTGCTTATTGATCATAGAAATGACCCTCCAATGGGCGAGATGGGGATTGCAGGGACAGTGACAAAATGTTGTGTAGCAAATACCAACTCTTTTTTTTTCACAACAATCCTTATGGTTGCTTCATGTAGATTATTTCTTCCAAATCCCCATGTAGTAATGTTGTATTCACATCCATATGTTCTATTTAAAAATCGAAAGTAGTAGCAACAGATAAAAGAAATCTAATAGAAGTTAACTCGGAAACAATAGATAAAATATCACCAAAGTCAATTCTCTCTACCTAGGAATAACCTTTTGTTACTAACCAAGCTTAATATTTCTCTACTCTACCTTTTTCATTAATTTTCTTCTTAAACACCCAATTTCTACCAATGGGATTTCTTCCAACTAATGACTCCACTAGATTCCAAGCCTCATTCTTATCCAAGGTTTCCATGTCTTCAACCATGACCTTTTTCTAAAGTTTTCATTATTTTGAATCCAATGCCTCCTTAACAATTCTAGGATCATCAATAGTAATAAATAAAACAAAATTTGAATAGAAATCTGGTGGGGCATACATTTCTAGATGCCTTCTTTATTTAACTAATATCCTGAATGTTAGAGTATGTGGTTATTCTTCTTCTTATGCCTATTATTCTATAGAGTTCGGTTTATCATCCTTCAATTCAAATTCTATATTCTCTGGTTCTTTCTCCCTTGGTAGGGCTTCCTCTTTGACATCTTTGATCTCTCTAAATACCACATCTCTACTATACATAACCTTCTTAGTTTATGGGTTCCAAATCTTGTAACCTTTTATACCATCTTTATATCCAATAAAGATACAATTTTCAACTTTCTTATCTAGATTACTCGTATTCTCCTTTGGAACATGTGCATAAGCTTCATAGCCTAATACCATAAGATTTTTAGGAGAAGGTTTCTTCCAATTGACACCTCATGTGGAGTCTTGCCATCCAATGTTGATGAGCGTTATATACTTACCAAATAATAGACAATGTCCATTGCCTCAACACAAAATCCATGTCTTAACTTGGCACCAACGAGAATGCTCATTGCTTTCTCCATAAATATCCTATTCATCCTTTTTGTAACTCATTTTTTACAGGGTGTGTATGGGGTAGTTTTCTGCCTTGCTAAATTTCACTTCTTAGAGATTTTTTAAAATTCATTCATGCATAATTATCCACCATTATTTTCCTCAACACCTTAATTTTTTTCTTTATCTTTTTTTCCATAAGAGCCTTAAACTCTTTGAATGTGTAAAAAACTTAAAATTTATTCTTGAGGAAATAAATCCATATATTCCTTGAGAAGTCATATACAAATGAGACATAGTGCACAAATTTTACTAATGATGGAATTAACATAGGTCCAAACACGTTATTGTGCAACAACTGTGATATTCCCGCTGCCTTCATAGTGCCATAAGATAATCTTACCTAATTATGCTTCCCATATAAACAATGTTCACAAAAATAAAAATCCAGAGAAAAAATAGACATACCTTCTACCATACCATTACCATGCAATACTTGAAGGTTGTTCTCTCTAACATGTACCAATATTTGATGCCACACCATAATATTTTTTCCAGTTACCATAGGAGATTTTCCTTATTCATACCCACTCTTAACAACAATGGAACTGTTGCACGCATCGATAAAATTGCTTCCCATAATCTTATACAAAGTTCCAACCCAAACTCCCCCTTAGTAATAACATTGCTCTATAAGATCCCTTTTTCTAACCACTATTTTTGTAATGTAGTTAAATGATTATAATGTTGGAAGGCCAACATGGATATCTTTCCATGAATATTTTGTAGAAATTTATATAAATGATATGTTATACATCCGATATTCTCCTGATCACACACTATTTGACTTCATGCACAATATAGAATCTCTTCTACCATTGATCATTAATTGCGGAAATAAAAACAATCGCATGCGCACATTAAAACCATATACATTCACACATATGAACACAGTATTTTATGGGAAAGCTTAAAGCTGAAAACCCCCAACTATCTGTATATTATATGTCATAGATATCATGTAAAAATCATTATACAAAGCTACTCACAAGCTCTCAGTACAATCTCCAATTGCTACACACTAATCAGGTCCGATCTAGCAAAACACATGCTCCAATCTCTGCCACCTGCTAGCCTGCCTCTACTGTGCAATCACTGCTGAATAATGGCTCTGAATGAACTCGAATTGGTCTAGCCTTGCTCACACAATCCTCATTGGCATCTCCAACCACTGTGTGTTGAAAATCATGCAACACTATAGTCACAACTGATAGTCACATTGCTCTTTCACCTACCTCTTCACTGGTCTCCACTGAAATTGTCCATGCACTATAGTTAACTGATGTATTATTTATTTGATTAATGAGTAAATAATTAGTGAATTAATTAATAATTAATTCACACCACTCTCACTAGTGTATCAATCAGTTAGACTAGATACAACTAGCTCAACTATGTTTAACTCAGTTAAACTGAACACAACTCCGTCAACTACCTCAATAACTCCACCAAACTCTGTCACATGAGTTCTAACTGAAGTATCCATGCAATAGCTCCACTTAACCCTCAAGAATAGCATAATTACTTCTGTCAGCTCCTATGCCACATCTGTGCACTTAACTGAAGTGCTCCAAGAGAATAAGATAATGTTTATAGTCCAAATATTATTAAGAGCTAATAATATTCGACCTATCTATTTTTAGATTGGCAATATAAAAATAGATTCCGCCCAATATGTCTAAAAATAAAAGTCCATATATTTTTCCAACTTGACCAACCATCCACAAATAGCATCCTGCAACTCATAGAATATGATTGACATGTCTAAAAATGGACATAGTCTAAAAATAGACTGTGCGCCAAAAATAGCCCGCGGGCCCACTTAGTGAAGGTGACTTCTTTCCACTAAGCTCATCATCTTGTTGCAATCTCAACACTCCCTCTCAACAAGATAAGGATTATCTGCAACCCCGATCCTGCCCCTATGGTATTCGAATTTTCTCCTGGTGAGTGCCTTCGTCAAGATATCAACATTCTGATCCTCTGTGGGAATGTATGAAAGTAAGATGATCTTCTGCGGCACAAAATCTCTGATATGATGATACCGGATGTCAATGTGTTTAGATCTATCATGAAATACTGGATTAATCGAGAGTTTGATGCAACTATGATTATCACAATATATCACAGTAGGATCTAAGTGTGAACCGAACAACCCGACCGGGATCTTCCTCATTCATATAGCCTCGCATGCAGCCAAAATTGCTGCCATATACTCGGCCTCCACTGAACTGAGTGCCACGGATCTCTGCTTCCTTCTATACCAAGAAACTGCTGTCAACCCGATACTGAAAATCGCTCTAGATGTGCTCTTTCTGTCCGTTGGGCTCCCTGCCCAATCTGCATCCGTGAAGCCACACAGCTTCACCTTATTCGACTGTCTGTACCATAATCCATATCCCGATGTGCCTCTGAGATATCTCAATAGATGCTTGCCTACCTTCCAAAAGAGCTTGGTAGGCTTAACCATAGCTTATGAAAGCTGGTTAACAGCATAGCATATGTCGGGTCGTGTATTGACCAGATACATAAGCGACCCCACCAACTGTCGGTAAACAGTGGCATCCACTACCTCTGCTGATGTAGCATCCTCTTTCCTCCAACCACCAGGAAGAGGAGTGTCGATAGGCTTGCAGCCATGCATGTTTAACTTCTCCAGTATCTCCCGAGCATACTTGCCTTGAGACACAAACAATCCATCACTACGCTGCCAAATTTCCAATCCCAAGAAATAATGAAGGAGGCCCAAGTCCTTCATCTCAAACTCCTTTGCAAGATCAGCCTTGCATGAGTGTATCAAAAGTTCATCACCCATCAAAATCAAATCATCTACATAAAGTACAATGATCAACAACTTACCCTCCACCACAATCTGGTATAGGTTCGGATCCGAATCACTCTTGGAGAATCCAAGTTCGATGAAATAACTATCTATCCGTGTGTACCAAGCACGAGGTGATTTTTTCAACCCATACAACGCTCTTTTGAGCCTGCACACATGCGACTCACTACTGAAGATCTCGAAACCTTCAGGCTGCTCTATGTACACCTCCTCCTCAATCACTCCGTTGAGGAACGCAGTCTTCACATCCATCTAATGAATGTGCCACCCCATCTGCGTTGAGAGAGCAAGAATATTCTATATGGAAGAATCCCTTGCGACAAGTGTAAAGGTTTCCTCATAATCGATCCCCTAAATCTGTGAGAAGCCTCGGGCAACAAATCTTGCCTTGTACTTCTCCACACTCTCGTCAGCTTCTTGCTTCACTTTGTAGATCCATCTCGAACCTACCACTGATTTCCTTTCTGGCCTTGGGACAATCTCCCATGCACTTTTTCTGACAATCGAATATACTCTTCCACCATGGCATCTACCCATGCGGGATCCTCCACAGCTTCCTCGAAAGAGGATGGCTCTGTCACGATACACTTGCTCATAAGAGCCATGTATCCATTATACCACTCAGGTGACTATCTCTGTCTACGCTATGATGTAGGTGCTCCTACAACCTTCTCTGCATCGTGAATCAGTCGCTCAAATTCTGTAGTGCGCTTCCGCCCTCTGATGGTTGGCGCTGCATGAGTGGTCTCTTACACTCCATGAACCTCCTCTTGTGGCTGATCCACATCCTGAGGCTCATCCTTAGGAACTAATAGCTCCTCATCTACATGTAAGTGTGGCTCCTTCTTAAGTGAACACTTCATGGCTTTCTCCTCATGAAATTTGATATCCCGTCGCACAACAGTCTTGCAAATTTCTGTAAAATGCACATGATAGTTGTGGGGTGTATTAGTGTACCCCAAAAATATCCCAACCTCTGCGGTCGGCTCCAGCTTCTTCTTGGCATCCTTCGTCACATGAATGTAAATAGGTGAACCAAAAATCCTCAAATGGGAAATATCAGGCCTCTTACCAGAAAACGCTTCCTCGGGTGTACTCATGCCAAGTATCCTATGAGGACAACGATTTTGCACATAAACCGCAGTATTGCATGCCTCAGCCCACAAGTTTATGGGAAGGCCTTGATCATGCAACATCGCCTGTGCAACACCCACGATCGTTCTATTCTTCCACTTAGTGACCCCATTCTGCTGTGGGTTATGAGGTGCTATGAGTTCTCTTCGAATTCCTTTTGCGCTGCAAAAGTCCTTGAATTCTCTAGAGATGAATTAACCACCATTTTTGCTCCTAAGAGCCTTCACCTGCTTCCCCAATTGTTTCTCAACCAGTGCCTTGAACTCACAAAACTTTAAGTATGTCTTGATCTTCTTCTGCATGAAGAAGATCCAGCACTTACGAGAAAAATCATCAACAAATATCACATAATACCTGTGCTTTGCTGTCGAAGCTACTGAGAAAGTCCCACACACGTCTGTGTGAATTCTCTCAAGGATCATCGTGGCGCGACTATCCTTCTCGTGAAAGGTGGCTTTCACAAATTTTCACAAAGTAAATCCCTTGCACTGATCTAACTGCGCAAGTGTACCTTTGGCAAGCCCGATAGAAATCTGCTGCAAAATTTTCAAAGCACCATGGTGAAGATGGCCCAATCTCCTATGCCATAGCTCGCCCTCATCTCGGCTCACCACTCCTTCTGCCTTGCCTACCATTGCTGTGTAGCCATCTACCTACAATTGATAAAGGTTCTTAACTCGAACCCCTATCCTCCGGGTTTCACCAGTTGCCTTATTGCGCAGGAAAGCCTTTCCCTCGCTAAATAAAACATCATATCCCTTTTCTTCTAACATGGTCACCAAGATCAGATTCTTCTTCAATCCTGGAACATGCATCACTTCTTTCAATATGAAGGGTTTACCAGGCTCCCTCTTAAAGGAAATGGTACCAATATCGGTCGCATTGTATCTACCATCATCGCCCATATCGATGTGCACTCCAAGATCTTTCTCATACAGATCAGTAAACAAATATTTGTCTTTGGTCATATGAAAAGATGCACCACTGTCAAGAAACCACACTGAACCCATCATACTTGAGACCAAGCATGCGATCAGTGAAAAATCCAGCTCAAACTCCGAGGCTAAGGCCTCTCCAGCTACAGATCCAGCAGCCTGCTTATTTTTCTTCTTCTGTGGAAAATTAGTGGCGTAATGTCCGTGTTGGTGACAGTGAAAGCACTTCACCTTGGACATGTCCTGCTTCTTGCATTTCGCACCGGATTGAGAAGCATTATTCTTGCTCTTCCCCTTCCTTGCTTTGGCAGCCAAAGCATAATTTTCTTCATCTGCACTCTTCGATGAAGATCCGTCCCTGGTATTCCGCCTTATCTCCTCTTGCACAAGATCCGACCAAAGTCGCTCCCATCTTGGCAATTTCTCCCGACCATTGACAAAGTCCTGATAGGAATGCCAACTCTTCGGAAACCTAAGGAGAGCCAAGCTCACCAAGTCCTCATCATCTACAGTAACCCCCACACTTCCTAGCTCATCCCTGCACTGGACAAAATTTGTGAGGTACTTGGGTATACTATCGCCTTTCTCCATTTTTATGTTCCTGAGTTTATCCTTGAGCGCCAACTTCCTCTAGTTGCTCTTGCTTTGAAATAAATCTGTCAAAGCTTTCCAAATCAAGAATGGAGAAGCTTTACTATGAATTCTGGACACTATGTGATCCTACACACCTTCCAACAGAACCCTTCAACATTTTTCTGTCTTCTTTTACCATGCGTCAAGTGCGGCAGCATCGCTAGAAGCAAGTTTTGGAATTTCTGCATCTATGAACTCCTTCAACCCATTGTCATCCAGCACTGCCTCCATCTTGTCCTTCCATGAAATATAATTCAAGCTTCCCTCAAAGGCATACTCCAATTGCAATCTGTTGTAAGACATCTCAACTTCGACACCAAGAAAACACTGCTGCAAATTCGAATTCCACCAACACAAAACCACTTCAATGTTTTGCAATTGCTCCAATGATAAATATCCCTCTGATACCATGTAGAAATTTATATAACTGATATGTTATACATCCGATATTCTCCTGATCACACACTATTTGAATTCATGCACAATACAGAATCTCTTCTACCATTGATCACTAATTGCGGAAATAAAAACAATCGCATGCGCACATTAAAACCATATACATTCACACATATGAACACAGTATTTTATGGGAAAGATTAAAGCTGAAAACCCCCAACTATCTGTATATTATATGTCATAGAGATCATGCAACAATCATTATACAAATCTCCTCACAAGCTCTCAGTACAATCTCCAATTGCTACACACTAATCAGGTCCGATCTAGCAAAACACATGCTCCAATCTCTGCCACCTGCTAGCCTGCCTCTACTGCGCAATCATTGCTGAAGAATGGATTTGAATGAACTCGAATTGGTCCAGCCTTGCTCACACAATCCTCATTGGCATCTCCAACCACTGTGTGTTGCAAATCATGCAACACTATAGTCACAACTAATAGTCACATTTCTCTTTCACCTACCTCTTCACTGGTCTCCACTGAAACTTTCCATGCACTGTAGTTAACTGATGTATTCTTTAGTTGATTAATGAGTTAATAATTAGTGAATTAATTAATAATTAATTCACACCACTCTCACTAGTGTATCAATTAGTTAGACTAGATACAACTAGCTCAACTATGTTTAACTTAGTTAAACTGAACACAACTCCACCAACTACCTCAATAACTCCACCAAACTCTGTCACATGAGTTCTAACTGAAGTATCCATGCAATAGCTCCACTTAACCCTTAGGAATAGCATAATTCCTTCTGTCAGCTTCTGTGCCACATCTGTGCACTTAACTGAAGTGCTCCAAGAGAATAAGATAATGTTTATAGTCCAAATATTATTAAGAGCTAATAATATTCGACATATCTATTTTTAGACTGGAAATCTAAAAATAGATTCCGCCCAATATGTCTAAAAATAGAATTCCATCTATTTTTCCAACTTTAACAACCATCCACAAATATCATCCTGCAACTTATAGAATATGATCAACATTTCTAAAAATAGACGTAGTCTAAAAATAGATTGTGCGCCAAAAATAGCCTGCAGGACTACTTAGTGAAGGCGACTTCTTTCCACTAAGCTCATCATCTTGTTGCAATATCAACATATTTGATGTAAATTTCCTATTTAATTTAATTATAAACTACTAAAGTTGAAAAATAAGGACAACTTATATAGATCCCAAGGCTTGAAAGGATAACTTACCTAGGAATCTCATAAGGGAGATTTGGGAATTTAATGTTCCTAACCTCTGATGTTATAGCTGAACCACCCATTTTATAAAAAAATAGGAATGAGGTAGTAAGTAGTGGATTTTCCCAAGCATGGGCTATGTACCTTACAAAGATTCTTAGTCAACTTCGTAGCCCGAGAAGGGATCTCAAACCCCTCATACATGAGGAAACACTTGTGGGGGTGATTTTTGTAGAAAATGAAAAAATATGATGTGTGAGACGATGGGAGGAGACTGTGATTGTGAATCAAAGGAACCCATGGGTGCGCCTACAAATGGTGATGCTAGAATTAGTGTGAACCAATGACCTGTGATTTGTGTATGTGTATTTTGAGCACAAGAATAATTGGAAGAGGGAGGATTGCCATGGAAACTATGTGAAGTGGAGAAGGGGTATTCTTTTGTGCTATGAAAAACCTTGTTGTCAATACCTTATTGCATGAAATAGTTAATTGTGTTAACTAAGGAAACCAGTAAGGAGCCCTCGACCTTACTTAGGTAACTAGAAAACAAGTCCATTTTTTGTTGTTTTGTACATGGAAAGCATAGGAAAAAGGGAGTATCATTGAGGGAACCATAGGAAGTGGTGACATGGTCTCCCTTTCTGCCATGTGGACCCTATTGGCCATACTTTTCTATGTTAATAACCCAAACTTAGTGATTGAGAGGCAACAATCCTATTTCCTATTTCCCATTTCCTGTAAGTGAAGGAGAGTAACCTTTATACCCTCTACCTTGAATTGAACCTTTGGTGAATTCCTTGAGTTAAGCATCCTTAGATTTTGGATCTTGTTCAGGGTGGCCAATTGGAATAAATTTGTAGCGTATATATGCCTGCGATTGGGTGGAGAGCAACAATCCCTTCTTCAATTTCTAGAAATTTTAAGAGGAAATCTTAAAGTATATTTTCCTTCCTTGTGAATGAAATGATAAAAATGTTCAATGATTTATGTTTAAACATTATTATGGAATTCACTATATATTTATGTTACAACAAGGTGAAGGTTTCTCTAATGCTATATTAGATAATTATGAAGAATAATGGGTTGAGTAGATAACCCACCTTGCTTGAATGTGCAATGGAAAATTATTTTATGAATATGTATATTGTATGCTATGGAGGTATTTCCCTTTTGTGATGTGGGAATTATTATATGCTGCATGCTCTTGAATGGAGATGTTTTTCCGTGGTTGCAATGGTTGTATTTATCCAATTTTATGAAAGCTACCTGGATAAAGGAGATGGGTTGAATGTTGAAGGAAATTAAAGACAATTGTGTTAACAAAGGTGAAACTAGAAAATATCCTTGTATTTCTTTGGAAATTTGGATTTTTGGGAGACCTTAATCCTAGTCCATACTCACATTGTCGACACAAGGGTTGTGGCAGAGTGATAATATGGAAGGGGGCTTATCGGAATATCATCCCCTGGATGCTGTGACCTGGGTGATGGACCTTCACTTGATAGCCCTATTTATGTTATCAAGGTCCATCCAATAATGATATTGAATATCAACATACTGGGAGTTCTGAGAGGGTGATATCATTATGACATCATAAGTGGTGATGTTGAAATGCCACTAGTCACTTATATTTGGCATATTTGGGCATGCAAGTTGTACAAAAATGAATGACACATGGCACATGTTAGTAAGGCGAAATGGAAGCAGACATGTCAGTGATTTCCATGTGTAAGGTGGTGATTAGATGTGTATAATTGATGTGGTATTTTAATTTTCCATATTGACATATTGGGAGTTCAGGATTACTATGTCCAAAAACCCACCAATATCTATATATCTCAATATACATGTCAGAAAAGGTTACGTGCCATACATGTTATCCTTTTCCATGCGGGGAGATGTGATTGGAAAATAGAGTTATGAATGGCATGATGATTTGGACACTAGCTTATTGGTTTATAAGTTTTTTCTAGTGATTTTTAGTTATAAATAAATCTGTTAATAACTAGTTAATTATACAAATATATTGGCATATCAGAAGATATCAACCATATCACCATATTATAAATACCGACTGTATCAACATATCAATGGATAGGGAGATTTGTGTTCATATCAGATATTGACATATCAAAGGAACATCACTTTATCACCATACTGACTTTATCGACGATGTGGCCTACTAGTCATATCATATATTGGAACTCCTAAGAGAGAAGAAAATGTAGATATATGGAAAATGTTGATATGATGAGGGCTTTGTATGATACATGTGTGAGGGGAATGTACCAGTATGGAGGTGCCACATGGGAAGGGACTACCATATGTTAGCCACATAACCATGTACAAAGTATGAGGTGGCCCTTTAAAGGATGAAACATCAAATTAGCATATTTTTGTGCCTGTAATAAATGAGATAAAATTATATCGTTAGAGATATCTCGTTGAATAGGAGTTGATGGTGATGTCAGAATTTTGGTTTGAGGTATGATAGGAGGATGAATATTGATAACCCTATTTTCATAATAAACCTTGAATATTAGATCTAGATTATGCCTCACAATGATAATTAGGTATTAGGGGGTTGGGTGTGTTACATGCTCCTTGAAAATCCTACAAGTATCCTTTCAAACACTATTTTTACACCTGCATTGCTCATCTTACTTGCAAAAATTAAAATTTTTTCCAATCCTAGGATATGAAAACTACCAAGGAATTTTGTAATCCTTCCACGCTTGAGCTTCAACTTGAATTATTCTAATCCTATACTTTTGGTTGTTGGGTCATCTCCTAGGAGAACATCACCACCATCATGTATTTCATGCTCACAAAACCACTCTCTATGAGGATTCATATCAAAGGATGCACCTATTTGTTATAATTTACCATAGAAATAATAAACAATTTACCGAGAGGAATAAACATAAAAACCCAATAAAAAATCATTAACATAAACATATTTGTTTATCCGGGAAAACCCCAAATATAGGGCAAAACCCAACCAATGAAATTTCATTAAGCATTGGCTAAAACCCTGGTCAATCCGGCCAAGTGAGCCTTCACCGCTCACCTCCAGGCCTTCCTTACAATGAAGTCTTCCCAACCTTTTATAGGCTCCATTACATGAAATACCATGGACTGTAAAACATTGGTGCACAATACCATGTGCCCCAAAACCACTACTATTTACCCTAGTCAACATTGAATCTATCCCGAGTCAAGTTTACCTAACAATTCCCCCCTTAAATTTGACTTGGGGATTATTGACTAAATCCAGCCAAAACTGCTAAGTGAGAAAACCCCGCTCACTCTAGCCCTTCCCCCCCTTCAAAATTTTTACCCAAGGTAATTGTTAACTTAACATCCCCCCTACCACCTAGGTCTAACCCAGAATTTACCAGTGATTACCCAAGGGTACGCATGCCATACAGGTCTTACAACAGTATGCCCATTTACATGGAAAAATTAACTCCATTATAATAATATTTTTTTTTGTTTGTTTCATTATTGTTGTGTTTGTACATATGACATCAATTTCCATATAAAAATAACCCATATATTAGATTACATGGGTCACCAATCACTGTATCCGCTAGTCCTCTAAGAGTTCTCTTTAGATACATGGTACATCAATTAATTCTCTCTTTGATTGCAAAATTATTTGATGCTGCTTCATACTCTCCTCTGTGTGCTTTCCAAAACCCTTGATTGCAACTGCTCTTATATGTCTCAAAAAATTGCAGTCAATAATGGATCTCTTTCACTACACCATCTCATTAAGGCAAAAGCTCACTATCAATGGATGTAGACCCATGTGCAACAACAGTTACATACACCACCTTTTCACTTCACAAGAGTGTGGATCACCTACAATGCATCCCATGCATGGATATTACCTTAGCCAACAAAAAAAATTGTTTATTAGATATAGACAAGTCTTCTTGCGTCAGATCGCAAACTCGATCATCGAACCTTTGGGCACAAGGACAATTTTGGCTCCGCCTTCGACCGACTCTGTCACTACCTATATGACACATTTTTCTTGTATGACCCTGATCTGTAGCTCGTTGTTCTCAGGTATATCATAATCTACGTGTCCCACCTCATCTCTGACACCCACTCCAGCCGGGATCCCCTCGCTGGATTCGAGGTGATTCTCTTGGTTCTTTACTGCGGCAAAGTGAAGGCAAGGGGCGATAGGGATTTTCTTCTCCACATTCCCATAGCCCTCTCTCTACCACACACCCGCAATCCTATTTCACATGACCTGTCTCGTTTTTTCCATGCTCTCGATGCTTGCTACCTTGAAAAAAATAAATCTGCAGCTCGTTAGCAATATTCCAAGCCAAAACCACTCACAGATCCAAATCTCTTTCGCCTTTTCCACAATCGTCGTTCTCCTTGCTGCTTGCAAATCTGACCTCCGCCTTTAAATATTCTCCAACCTTTAGATTCCGTAACTTAGATTCAAGCACCCAATTCAATATTTTCTAACAAATCTGGAAATTTTCCCATAGGCTCCATGTACAGCACCGTGCCAACTCTCCTCTTATGACACTCTTGAGCACTTGTTTACATTATTACATGTAACACATTGATCCATATTATATATTCAATCACCACTCGCTTCTCAGCTACATGGATATAGAGATTTAATTTGAGATCTAGATCTGCATCAGTACAACAAATCGATTTTCCTGTCATCGCTACCTTCACCCAAGAATAAGAAACTCTGATCAGCTCTCTGTATCTTGAACCCCGTGAGAATCATATTAGTCCTCAGGTTTGCATCGTGCTTCTATATTAGTAAGTGTCTGAAGGGGCTATGCAGCCCATGAAGGGGATAACGAACCTCTCCAATTGGAGATTGATCTCCCTGTAAAAGTCTTGCATCCGTGAGCACTCCATCACAACTTGACTGCTAGTCACATAACCATCTCACAACCAAGCTACCTTTTCTCGGTTACTAGAGACATTTTCTAGCTCTTCTAAACCCTTACATTCCATATCTAGATCTGCATGAGTTGCAACAAATCACCCTTGGCAACAAAGCATCCCTCTGAAAATATAGCTTTGATACCAGTTGTCAGAATTTACCATAGAAATAATAAACAATTTACCTAGAGGAATAAATATAAAAACCCAGCAACAAATCATTAACATAAATATAGATGTTTATCTGGGAAAACCCCAAATCTGGGGCAAAACCCAACCAATGAAATTTCATTAAGCATTGGCCAAAACCCTGGCCAATCTAGCCAAGTGAGCCTTCACCGCTCACCTCCAGGCCTTCCTTACAATGAAGTCTTCCCAACCTTTTATAGGCTCCATTACATGCAATACCATAGGCTGAAAAACAAGGGTGCACAATACCATGTGCCCCAAAACCACTACTATTTACCCTAGTCAACATTGACTCTATCCCGAGTCAAGTTTACCCAACACTAAGTTGACCAACCATGCCTCATGATTTACATGTGTACTTGATGACACCAAGTAAACATCCCCTCCTTCATCCAAGGAGGATTTTTCTTCTACAGAAGAATGATCTTCAAATCCCTTTCATTTCTTATTAATTTTGGATATACAATATTTCTTGTATTTCTTTCTTTCCCACTTGTCAAACACACCTTAATGAATTTTCTTAAATATTTAGATATTCCTCTAGATTTAGATATTCCACTGAAGGAATTATTCTAATTTTAATTTTGGGAGCATCATCTTACAAACAAGGCATTTGTGTTCAAGCTTTCCATATTTTTTAGGCACATTTCCTTGATAACAAGGATGAGACTATTACATCAAAACTTAAAGTAGTCACACTACTCCCTATGGAAAAACCTAGTTATTGCACAAGTTTGGTAACGAACAAAACAAATTGATCCACTTATATTAATTTTAAATCTTAATATCAATAGATAAAAGTTAGGCTTAACACACTATTGAAGGTGTTCAAATGCTCTGTCATCGAGTCTCCATACTCTGTTCTTAGGTTATATAGCTTATTCCACATAAACAATTTGTTCACCAGGGACTTAAAATGATACAATGCCTAGATCTTGTTCCACAAAGTTAGTCTTAGATTTAGTATTTTTTGTAGGGACCCATGAAACATTCATTAATACTGAATTTGAGAGACACAATTATATTGTGCTCTTAGCCTTTCAATCCAAATTGGCCCAATATTCAGTTGACATCGCCATTGGTGCAAAACTTAGACCCACAAAAATCCTTTGATCTCTTTCCACCAGTAAATCTTCCATTTTGAGCTTCCACAACTCAAATATCTACCTTTTGAACTTCTTAATCTTTATCTTTGAATTGCTCACCATTTCCTTTCACCACAAGAATTAATTTCATAGAGATCCCACTACAATAGGGTCTACTATAGGCTTAATGAAAACCCCTTATCCACAATGGCGTCCCTTGAAGCCAAACCTACTTAGATACAAAATGTAAGCTTTAAACCTATATAATTAATTACTGCAAATATATCCTTAATTAAAATAGAAAAGATGCAATGGAAAACACATAAATTAACACAAATATTTTATCTTGGAAACCTAAAACTGGGAAAACCAAGAACATTTTTCAATATATTCTTCTGTATTGTATTAAAATAATATACACACACACACACACACACACACACACACACATATATATATATATATATATTGAAACATCCATAAACCACCATTCCATTTACCATGGATTATAATAAAATCATGGTTCATTAATTAAAAGTAGAAAACCATCGAAAAAACCACCATTCACCATAAAACTACTAAAGGAAAAAATCATCTGCTGAAAACCATAAAAGATGGACACAAAAAACTACCAAAAAAGGTGGGCATTGCCTCTAAACCTCCATGCAAGGGGTTTCCACCCCCCTATGAATCCCCCAAATAGGGGGGATACCACCCCCTTGTGATCCTCCTAGTTGCATCTGGTGCGATGTACAATCCATGGTGATAGTCATGCAAATAATATAACACATACCTGAAAATTCCGACCCAAGCTTGCTAACCAGATTGTTTGCTATGAGGATGGACTGTGACCCAAAATGGAATGAGAATGTACCTTGATTTTTTTATTATTATATATTAATAGGCAATATTTCTATCATATCATTCTCCTCCTTATGCTAAAGGCCACTCAAAATCACCTCCTTTTTCACCAAAGTGAAAACAATATTCTCATCCACATCTGAGTTTCTCACTACTAGATTTTTTGAATCCACACCTCTTCTTTTTAGATGCATTCTTATGATATTTTGGATTCAATGTTGGATGTTGCCTTTGACACTTATTTTTGGTGTGACTATTTTTCAACACTATCGATATTAAAATGGTTGTATTAGTTGTTTGGATCCTTGCACTAATGCACAATGATTATCATTTTCTTATCTTTTCCTTTCCACATTTTCTTCCCCTCCTTGGAAGCATCTTGGTGATATTTCTATTCAGAACCACTTAACAATTATTTCTTATATCCTATGTTCTTTAATGATTGTGCTTGCATACATTCCTGATAAATTTTCCTTGGTTTGAATAACACCACTTGCATTTTCAAATGACCATGTAAACTCTCCCAATACTTAAGGAGAATGCCTAGGTTCATGGGAATGATACCGAAAACGATCACCATCTTCCTAAGATCAATGCTATACTTTTGAACACTCTTACCCTTACCTCTAAATGAAGTGATTCCAATGGATCTAATAGTCCTATACATACTCAATAAGGTAAAACTAGGACTTGTTGGGGTTTTAAACTCCTCCTACTTTGTTTCTAGGGGATCACCTTTCAGCGTAAGTGTCTCTGAGTGGATTTTACACAAGTTTAGTGCATGGACCTCTAGTCTTAGTCACAAAAATTAAATTTCCTACTCTTCAGCTATATTATGTATAGTAAAACACACTTCTAACTATTGCATAAAATGATTCAACTTAACAACATTAATCTCACCTTAGTAGGGCTTTAAGTCCACTTTCACTTCCATTTTAAATAGAGGTTGTGGAGGAGTGGTCGTACTAGAACTTAGTTACTCTCTCATGATTTTTTTTATTCCCTTGATTGGTCTTCACTATATTTTTGTTTGTCATACAATATGACTTATAAGTTAGAGCCAATAATATCTCTATAAAGGTTTGAAATTATTTGCTAGAATTTCTATGAATAGTGCCTTGTTGTAAGAGATGTCAATGACTTGTTCTTCCAACCTTGCAAATTTCTCTTCAACTACATCTCAATGGTTGTTATGGCTAGACCCATCCACCATGGTTATGGTTCTATGAATTCATTCTGAAGACAATTCCTATGCCTCGTAACTTACCATAAATACCCTAATGAAAAATGCTCTGACACCAATATGATTTCTAAATTATTGTGGATATTCACTGGAATAGTTCATCACAACAAATCTTAAAATAATATGAAATATGTTATCATTAATTATTTTCCTTAGAATCCACATTTATTATTGCTATCCTATTATTTGAATCTATGCAAATAATTGAAATATGAAAACAAAAGAACAAGAAAAATACCATACCATCCACACAAATGAACATAAGATGCATCTTGGGAAACCTAATAAAGTATAAATCCCAACTAGAAGGTGAGGCCTATTCTCTTCTCTCTTTTCTTTATTTATGAAAATGAAAATAAAATGAAAGGGGCATTCACTATGTAGTTATCGTTAACAATGTAGCATGAATGGCCATTACATAGCCTTCTTCCTCAACTTTTATGCTCTCAAATCCAATTCCTATATTCTCTACTCAACTATGGAATAAATACAATGCCAAAAGAATGGAACCCCTCTATTCCTTGTGACTCAATATTTAACATAGCATGATAGTTATCTAGGGTTAGGGTTTTATGTGACCTAACCCTAAATTAGTTTTAGGTTTTGGACCTTCTAGAATCCCCTTGAAATTACAGACATGACTAGCCACACATGTGTGAGTAACAAGCACTGATGTTGCATCTACTTGTACCATGGTTTTCAACAAGGTAGGTCAACTTGTGGGAGACATAACTTTCATATATGAACTCTAATTGAGGTAAATTTTGTGTCATTGAAATTTCAAAATGTGTAGAACAACATCAATGGGATAATAGCAATGCGTTCAAAGTTTCTACTTCAAAAATTCCCATTTGATGCCTCAAAATGACTCTAAAAGGTTCCACACCCCAAATTTCTACATCAGGACCTACTAGTAAAAATAGGCATTGCAAGCCAATTCCTTGAATTTTTCCACCTAAAAAATACCAATATAGATGAAAAATAATATAATAATTCATTAAGAATCACACAAAACTAGGAACAAATATTCAATTAATCCCAAGAATCTAATAATATATGAAAAATAAAACATACTCATGGTTCAAGTGAAACTAGCATATGAGCCCATGGGGCATAAACAAGTCAGTGATAGTGTGTATTCTTAAGGCAATTATCATGTGAAGGTTGTTAGAAAAATCCCCATGGGTCTACTAACAAAAAAAACGTAAAACTAACATATGGAAACTTTGACTCAAACAAATTCACTTTTAAAGCAAATATGTAATATTTTTGACAAATTCTTGAAAAAAATACTAGTTGGTAGAAAATTAAGGAGAAATATCTAACCTTAGACTAATTATTCATTTTGGATTCTAAATTTAAAATGAAAAGTATTAAAAAATTGGAGATTTGATGTCCCCAATGAAAGGCTAATTGTATCAACTTGTTGACAGAAACAACATTAGTACAGATTCAAGAAACAATGCTCTAATATGTCTCAACCACCACTTCCTTTGAGAATTTAAAAGTTGTTTCACCATTTTATTTGAAGTTGAAAAATGGTTTAGAAATAAAATATATTTGTTTTCCCCTCAAAATTTTATGGGTTGGAGAAAAAATGGAGTGTTTTCTCAATCCATCTAATTGTTATGTTTAAATTTCTACCAATACTAATAAAACATTAAGCCACTAAACGTAATCTCATTGAAATCATATAAATTTAGTCATTAACTATTACATTTGAGTAAACAAAAATACACAACAAAACTTCTCTTCATGGAATACGTCATATTACCACCCTTGAGTTGTCTACGACTAATATATAATAATCCACATATTTGGACATTCTATGATTGGGTGTCAGGCCATGTATTGAAAAAACATCACGACATAAATGAAAAATTATGGTGTATATAATATGAGTGTGGATCTCAAGCCAAGGTATCGCTAAGATTCCCGAATGACAATTTGGATGGTAGATTCTCTCTCCTAGATCAGCACTTAGTATACTTATATTTTCTTAAGTGAAGTAAAATGGGTGTATGACATAATGTAATATGAGAAAAGTAATATTAGAAAAAAATGGACATACAAAGATATTATTGAAGAGAAATGATGATCATATCCTTTAATTTTAACTAGAAATGAGGAGATCATATCATGTGATGAGGTGTGAGTGGGAAAGAAGGAATGTCCATCAATGTGAGATGTGTCATCTCTATCCAGACTTCCTCCACATAAATATAGGTGGACTTTTTAAGAGACCATGTGTTATGTTTCTATTAGGGTACTATGATATAGGTAATATGTTTGTTTACTTATCTATTTTGGGAATCTGCAGGTAAAGTTTAGCCTATGAATCACTAGGTGTCATAGACTAAAGGTTTGCTTGTCCAAGGCGCCATTTAGTTCTTGAAGTCTAGTGTCCAAGATAAAGTATGGATGTTTGGGAGATTTTTCGCATATAAACTTTGGGTCAAATACTATGGTAGGTGTTTTCATGGTAAAGTGCTCAGAAGCATATTTCTAACGGTATATCTGGTGCTTCAAATGGACTTCCGATTTAAGAGATAGAGCAAGTTGAAGTCTGCTCGTCAAAACCACAAAAAAAAGAATAAATTTAAAACCTTATGAAAAAATAAAAATCATGCTTGCAAGTCGAAAAAGAATAATTAGAGGTTAATTAAGAATGTTTAAGTTAACAATCACTGCTTTTAATTACGATTAATCAAATTGTAATAAATATTTGATTGACATGACACTTTTTGGCACATGTAATAATGCGGGCGCACCTCTCAACCAGCACGATCCACCCCACTCAGAACAATGACAGGGATCGTTTTTCGGCCCCCTTGAGCTCCTTCATGCTTTATTTCTTGGGGGGAGTAGGTTCGAAAAGGAAAGAACTATGAGGCAATGTGGAAGTGCCACATCATTCCCCCCCCACCCCCCCCATTTTCTGCTCATCTACCACCCCATCCCCCCTCCGAAAACTGCCATCCACCTTCCCGCTAACAAAAAATAGCGTTGACTCTCATGTCACTCATCCTGTCCACTCACCGACTGCCACATACCCTCCATCATTCCCCACCTCCATGTCACCTCCCGAATCCACGTCATATATCTATTTCATCCCACTCCCACCAAATCAATAGTGAACATTGGAAATTAATGTCAGCACCAAGTTGGAAAAATAGTCAGTTAAAACTATATTTTTTCCTATACATCACAGTAATTTCAAGCATGGTTTACAAACAAATTAGAACACATTTCTAAAAAAAAAAAGAGGTTTTTTTTCCATAATGGACCCATTTTGAAAAACCTCTCTCTGTTTTTTAACAACTATAATGGTTTGGGATTTTCAAATGCATCTTTGAAGGCACACTTTCCATAAATTTACTGTTTTGGTCACATTTTTCAAATGCGGTTTCTGAACAGGTGGAAATGAATTTTAAAAAAGTGAAAGAGGTTTTTGTTGGTAACGTACTCATCTACAAAAAAATCTCTTAGTTTTTATACAACTATCTTTTATTGATATATATAAAGGGACCACTAGACCCTATTTTTAGAATTTCGTGAGGAAAAAGCTCATCGACAGTTAGTGACTTGGATTCCACCTCATCAAATTAGGCTTGCTATCAAATTGAAATTTTTGTTCCTTACCACCAATAATCCTCAAAGATAGTGCCAAGCATCTACAACAGGTTAAAATCTCCTATACTTTTTTTCTATCTTTGTAAAATAGTTTTTGATATCTTGTAAAAGATCTTGAGATTTTCACTGAAGATATATTTGATAGTTATTGTATAAATACTTCCAAATTAGAAGTATTATGTGTGGAAACTGTATGAAGAAAGCAGAACTTTGAATTAAAGTTGTGCTCTGAGCTGAAAGTGATAAATTTCCATTAATACAAAGAGTGCTCCATGATTCCAGTGTCAGGCTTAACTGGTGATGGTCATTCTACTTGTAACTTTGTAATTGCTCTATTTTCCATATGTATTTATGTTCTTTATTGTTCTTAAGAAGATTAAGTTCAGAATTTGTTTCAATACACTCTATTATGGATTAAAACAATATTAATTGTTTCCACTGAAGTTTAAATATATAATTCAGGTTATAATTCTCTATATTTAAATTGATCCCAATATTTTCTTCTCTTTCACACCACAAAGCTTCGAAGATTCAATGGTCTGCCTACCTTTCCTTGTTACTTATGATATGATATTTATGGATTTGATCACTCCAAATCTCTTTTAAATCCATTTCCGAATGGCATTTCTTTGCAGTTTCAACCAAACCATTCAAAAAAATAAACCCTAAATTTCACATCTAGCCTAAAATTCTAAAATCAACAAAGTTAAATCTGATAGAGAGATCCCTCTTTGAATCTGGAAGGGCTAGATCCCAGCTTCCAAAGTGGTTTTGTGGTTATCTCTGGGTTTCCTTCATAGCCTTGAGAAATTACAGAGTGATAACATTCTTGCGACCATACTGGGGAAGAAAGGTTTAATTTTTCCCAGAGAAGACTATTAAGTTCAGATTTGACTTTTGATGGTGGAAAACAGTTAGACACAGAAAGGATGAATCTTTTCACCCGACGACTCCATGTTCAAGAATTGATAGCTCAAAGCTTTCATGGCGACTCCATTTTCAAAGAATCCAGATTGTAGAACACTCATGGTGACTCCACTATGTGAATATTTGTAATTTCATCAATTATTAATGATTGTTTTCAAGATGAGTTCAAGAATAGAATGCATGTATGCTCCTATGGATAGATCTAGTATCCATGGATGTTCACATCACATGCCTTGCATAGATTGGAAATCATATTTTCTAGAGTTCAAATATGAGAAAGGAAATAATTTTGCTTTACATCTTATAAAATTCCATATGCATTTACAAAGGCTTGAGGTTGAATGACATGAAGATTGTCTTATGAAGATGTACATGCTTACTTTGGAAGGAAATGCCAAGTATTGGTATGAAAATTTTCCAACTGCTAGAATATGTTCTTTAAAGAATTTCCATAGTGTATTTTTTGAGAAATACAAAGAAGTTATCCATGTTTGTTGTTGGTTCAAAACTATTGTGATCATTTTGAAATTTTTATTAAATACTTGGTAGGTTACTATGAAGAAGATCAATTTATGGATGATGAGATTATAGAGGCTATTCATGAGAGATCTTTCAACCATGAAGAAGTTGAAGAAGCTTGTTGCTATGACACTCGAGAATATTTTCAGCAAGTAGTTATTTCTCACATGATTGAAAATAAAGCAAATCTGCATTTCAATGACTTAACTTCACATGAACTTGTTGATGACATTTCACAGCATCTATACATTTCAGAAGAACGAGAGAACAAACGACCCAATTTTAATGAAGAAACAAAGCTTACAGATGATAGTTTGCAACAATCTTCTCAGATTTTCAGAAATACAAATGATCATTCTAGTTACCTTGCATTCCCTTCTTCTCATGGTTTTTTAATTCAAGAAAAAAATTATGAAAATTAGAATTATGAGTTTGCTAGCATAGAAACTCAAGAAATCCATGATCCATCCATTATTTTCAACAATAATATGCAGAAAGTTTGTTCCTTTAAACTTAATGCAATTTTTTTTGAAGAGTAGATTGTTTTATACCCCATGGGTGTAGACCTTTTTGTTATTCTAGATGTGGCTACCTTAATTGAAAATCTCCCTCCAGTTTTAGATAATGAATATTTTACTGATGAAGAACAAGTTTTCCCAAAGCCTATGGATGTTATTGTTGTGGATGAATTGGTTGTTTCAAATGAATATTGTAATATTGATGAACAAATTAATCCCTTTCCCTTAGAAAGCATTCCTTTTACAGATCATCAAAATGTAACTTTCCATGTTATTCAAGATCCTTTGGCCAATCTATTATGAACATCAAGGAAACTGGTTGTTCTTATGTTTGTGGATTATGGTCAACAATTTTAGTAGCAGTTTGGGTATCTGATATCAAATATTTTATGCCTTCTCATGAGAAGTATGAGCAGAATTCAGTTAAGTATCCATTTTCTTGATTGGTTGCATTGGAAATTTGTTATTTTTTGATATTTCAATCATTCCAACAGATTAGAGTGAGCAGGTATGATGAATAAACTCTATGTTTTGATCATTCTTTTCAATTTTAGTTTGCAAAATAGATTTCAGTTTTTAGTGTACAGTTCATATTTCAATTTGAATAATGAATTTGATTCAATTTGAGGATTGGAACATATTAACAATGGGTTTTAGTTGTATAGGTTTCATGGTAAAGCATGTTGCAGGCTTGGTATCAGCTCAATGGATCAGGCTACTAGTCTAAAAATTTTTTTGGCACCTCACTGGGAGGATGCCATCCCCATTGGAGCCACTGTTAGGGTCATGCAATATAGGTAATCTGTTTGTCTAGTTATCTTTTTTTGCAATTAGCTAGTAAATTTTAGCCTATGAATCACTAGGTTTCATTGGCTAAATGTTTGCTTGTCCAAGGAGCCATTTAGTTCTTGAAGTCTGGCATCCAAGATAAAGTATGGATGTTTGGGAGATTTTTTGCATATAAAATCTGGGTCAAATCATATGATAGGTGTTTTCATAGTAAAGTGCTAAGAATAAAATTTCCAACGGTATATCTGGTGCTTCAAATCGACTTCCAGATTAAGAGGTAGAGCAAGTTGAAGTATTCTCCTCAAAACCACAAAACAAAGAAGAAATTTAAAACCTTGTGAAAAATCAAAATAATGCTTGCAAGTCAAAAAACAACATTAGAGGTTAATTAAGCATGTTTAAGTTAATAATTGTTGTTTTTAATTGTGATTAATCAAATTTTAATAAAGCTTTTGTTGATATGACACTTTTTGGCACATGTAATAATGTGGGCGCACTTCTCAACGAGCGCGATCCACCCCACTCGGATCAACGACGGGGGATCATTCCCCCCCGAGCTCCTTCATGCTTTATTTGCAACCGAGGGGGGGGGGGTCCGAAAATTTGGGACCTACCAGGAAATGTGGCAGAGCCACATCATTTTGCACCCCCCCCTCGGCCCCTCCGAAAACTTCCATCCACCTTCCTGCCAACAAAAAATACTGTTGACTCTCACGTCACTCATCCCACCCACTCACCGACTACCACATACCCTCCATCATTCCCCGCCTCCATGTCACCTCCCGACTCCACGTCATATATCCATTTCATCCCACTCCCACCAAATAAATATTGAACGTTGGCAATTAAAGTCAACACCAAGTTGGAAAAATGGCCAGTTAAAACTACGTTTTTTCCTATACAACACAATAATTTCAAGCATGTTTTAAAAACAAATTAGAAAAAATTTCTCAAAACAAAAAGAGGTTTTTTTCTAGAACAAAATATTTTTGAAAAACCTCTCTTAGTGTTCTAACAACTATTATGTTTTGGGAGATCCAAATTGTTATGAAACCAACTCCAGAAATAGAAGAAAAGAGAGATCAACGCTTTATAAATCAGCCACTTTGAGGGGGAAACCTCCAATACATTACATAAATGAAAAATTATTATATGATACAAATGACAAAACCTCCTTCTATATATAGGGGTCCATGGGGTCACACTATAATCCTAGCCGACCTAACAATAATAATGTAAGGGAACAACAATAATGATATGGGGGTTACAGGGGTACAACAATAACAATAAGGGGGCTACACTAATAACAATAAGGGACTACACTGGTAATGTGGGGACCTAACATTCCCCTCTCCTTCAAAAAAGTGTTGTCCTCAATGCTTGAGTAGCTCTGGATGCTTCTGTATAAAATTCTCATCCTCCCATGTAGAATATTCAGTGGGTAATTTCTTCCACTTGATGAGATACTCTGGAATTGATCGATTTCGTAGCTGTCGAGTTCTTATTTCCGTGACTGTTTTAGGTTCCAATATGATTTTTCCTTCCTCATCAAGTTTTGGAAATATTGTTTGAAATGGAAGTTTGTCACCTATAACTTTCTTTAAGCATGAAACATGGAAAACTGGATGCACTCGCGAAGAAGTAGGAAGCTTCAATTTGTATGCCATAGTACCAATATTTTGCAACACCTTGTAAGGACCATAGTATTTTGGCAATAATTTATTATCCTTCTTAGCTTGTTTGAGGGACATTTGTTTGTATGGTTGTAGCCGCACAAATACCCAGTCTCCTACATCAAAACTTCTCTCTCTGCGATGTTGGTCTACTTGTTGTTTCATTCAATTTTGTGCCAAATTGAGGTTATCCTTTAAGAGTTGGAGAACTTGTTGTTGATGCTCGATGTGATCTTCCACTGCTTGCACCTTATAATTTTCTCTTAAAGATGATCTGATGGACGATGGATGATATCCATAAAGTGCCATAAATGGGGTCATTTTTTCTGTAGTATGGAAGGAAGTGTTATACCACCATTCAACCAGAGGTAACCACTTGACCCATTGTGTTTGCTTATCAGATACAAAACAATGAAGATATCCTTCCAAACATTTATTCACCATCTCAGTTTGAACATTGGATTGAGGATGATAAGATGAGCTATGAGCTAGTTGAGTACCCAAACAAGAAAATATTTCTGTCCAAAAATTTCCAGTAACAATGGGATATCTGTCGCTTACCATAATCTTTGGGTTTCCATGTAGCTTTTGAATTATTTCCATAAATGCAGTAGCAACAGTACTTGCTTTAAATGGATGAGATAATGCACAAAAGTGTGCATACTTGGTAAGTCTATCAACTACCACCATGATGACACTCTTTCCTTCGGACTTAGGTAAACCTGTGATAAAATCCATTGAAATCTCCTCCCAACGTTGACTTGGAATGGATAAAAGTTGTAGAAGACCTGGGGTCTTAATTGTCTCAACTTTATTTTGCTAGCAAACCAAAAAAATTTCCATAAACTTTTGAATATCAGATTTAAGGCCATCCTAAAAAATACTTTCTTCACCTTGTGGTAAGTTTTTAAAAATCCCGAGTGTCCTCCTAAAGAAGAAGTGTGAAATTATAAAAGAATATTTTGTTTTATTTGGGAATTATTACAAATATATAAGAAATATTTGTACAATACAAAATCATTTTTCCAAATAAATGTATCAGATGTACTAGGATCTTGCTTCAACTTTTGAATGAGTGTCCACACTTCTTTGTCCTTCTTCCATTCATCCCTTGCTTCGGTTATCCAATTTGGTTGGATAATAGAAATTACACAAAGAAATGCTGCCACCTCTTCGTCCTTTGTTGAGAGTGCATTTGCAACAACATTTAGCTTCCCTTTTTTGTAGATGATTTCAAATTCGTAACCCAGCATCTTTGTGACCCATTTTTGTTGCTCTTTTGAAGAAATTCTTTGTTCCAAAAAGTGTTTAAGACTATGATGATCATTTTTTACCTTGAAATGCCTTCCCATTAGGTAAGGTCGTCATTTCTTTAGTGCATGTAGTATTGCCAACATTTCCTTCTCATAAATAGATTTCTTTAAATACTTTACTTTGACTAGATGACTTTCAAAAGAAATGGGTCTTCCTTCTTGCATTAAAACAAAACCAATTCCATTTCCCGAGGCATCACATTCCATAATAAAGGTTTTTGTGAAGTTTTGCGTAGCTAAGACTGGTGCTAGGAACATTGTCTCTTTAATATGTTCAAAGGCCTTATTTTCTTCAGGAGTCCATGAAAATGTATCTTTCTTCAATAATGTTGTTAGAGGTGTTGCTATTCTCCCATAATTCTTAAAAAAATTGCGATAATACCCTGTTAACCCGAGAAATCCTCGCATCTTCTTTATGGTTGTGGGGACTTTCCATTCCTTAATGGATTTTATTTTGTTAGGGTCTACCTCAACACCCTTGTGAGATACAATATGACCGAGATATTCCACCTCTTGTACTCCAAAGAAACATTTGGATGTTTTCTCATATAATTTTTTCTCCTCCAATAGTTTGAGCACCCTGTCAACATGTTGAACATGATCCTTCCAAGTCCTGTTGTAGATTAGTATTTCATCAAAAAATACTAGCACAAATTTTCTAAGGAAGGGTTTGAAAATGGAATTCATCAACCCTTGAAATGTAGAAGATGCATTGGTAATAAGGCCAAAAGGCATGACCAAACATTCATAATGACCCTCATGAGTCCAAAATGTTGTTTTCAGAATATCTTCTGTCTTCATTCTAATTTGATGATGTCCTGAACGAAGATCCAACTTGGTAAAATAATTTTCGCCATGTAATTCATCCAATAATTCATCAATCAAAGGAATTGGAAATTTATCTTTAATAGTGATCTTATTGAGCTCCCTCTAATCTGGACACATGCGCCATGATCCATCCTTCTTGTGAACCAATACTACTGGAGCAGAGAAAAAACTTTTACTAGGTTGAATTATACCAACCTCTAACATTTCTGCAATCATACGTTCAATTTCGCTCTTTTGGACATAAGGATATCTGTAAGGCCTGATGTTTGGAGGAAAACTTCCTGGAACCAAATTAATAGCATGATCATGATCACGAATAGGTGGGAGCCCTTTGGGAGTTTCAAACACCTTGGAATGATTGTCCAAGATTTTTTGGAGATCTGGAGAAATAGATGATTTTGATGTTGTAACTTCTAGTGAAAATAATTGTGCAATTATGCCTCATTGTTTTTTCTTCAGAAGCTTTGTCATGACATTAGAGATTATTATCTTTCCTAGCTTCCCTGGGATACCCTGTAATTCGATTTCCTTTCCTTTCGAAACAAATTTCAAGAAAGTTCTTGAAAATTAAAAGGTACCGTCCCCAAAGATTGTAACCATTGTAATCCTAGTACAATATCATCACCTCACATTAGAATGGAAAGAATTGGACTATTCAATACATATTACCCCATGGTTAGCTTGATATTATGGCATTTTCTAGAGCAATTTATAGTTCCTCCATTTGCAACCATCAATTGAAATTCTGGTGCTGGGTATAGGAAACAATTCAATTCCTTGGCTACCTTGCAATGAATAAAATTATGTGTACTACCCGAATCAATCAAAACTATTACCTTTTTCTTCTTGATATGTCCTTCTATCTTGAGAGTTTGAGGAGTGGTAATTCCTGCCAATGCATTACACGATATGGTCAGAATCATTTCTTCTTCTTCTAGGGTTGGTTCCTGGTGTATATCCTCTTCTTTTGAAGTTTCTTGTTCATTTTCTTCCTCCTCTTCAAAATCTATGTAAAGTAATTTCTTCTCAGCACACTTATGACCTTTAGTGTATTTTCTATCACAACTGTAGCAATGCCCTTTTGCTATTTTTTCTTCCAATTGTTGTGGTGTCAACCTTGTAGGTTGTGGAAGTATAGGAGTAGAAACACTTCCATCTTTATAGATGTGAGTGGTAGGCTTCCTTGTCGCCATAATTTTACATTCAATTTTTCTTGCCAACCTGAATGCTTTCTCCAATGAATTAGGTTCCCAAACACGAACTTCATGTTGGATGTTATCCTTTAAAGTCCCTATGAAGACATCAATTCTATGTTCCTCTGGAATATCAGTTACCCTTATATTCAATTTTTGGAAGTCCTCAATGTGCTCCACCACTCAACCCCTTTGTTTGAGATTTATCAATTGGCTAAATAAGGTGTTGCTCTTTGTATCCTCATAATGTGCTATCATTTCCTCGGTAAAAATTGACCAAGTGACAATTTTTTTACGGGAGAAAAGCCATCGATACCATACAAATGTATTTTGTTCTAAATGTAAAGTTGCAATGCGTACCTTTTGTATATTTTGCACATTATTGAGATCAAAATATTACTCCATATGTAGTATCCATGTTACGAGATCCTTGCCATCAAACTTCCTCATATCCATCTTTGGAATATGGTGGTTCTTCCATCCAAAATTAGAGTTTATGAAATCATGATTAATATTTATTTTTTTCTTATCATGAGTTTCCTATACTATATTTTCGCCATTAGGAAACATTCCTTGTATCAGCTTTGTCAAACCTTCCATGTCTGATTTTAACTCATTCTTCATGTTTTCCATGTTTTCTTTCATGTCATCCATCTTAGCTTCCATGCCATCCATCTTAGCTTCCATGCCTTTCTTCAAAACTTCCATTTCATTTTTTGTTTCTCTTTGCGAGAGCGAAATTTGGTGCACTTGCTCTTGTAATTTGATAGATCATGTTGCAATTATTCATCTTCATGAGTCATATTAGAGTATTCTGAGGGCTTAATGGGTGTTGAATTATTTTTAGGGGGAATTTTAGAACCCAATACTAATATCTATGCTCAATAGGCCCTTGGAATCACTTAAAACTGATTTTTCAAACAAGACTTATGCAATTTGAAAAAAATACACACCTTTTTAGGAGCTCGATATTGAAACTGAATTATCTATGTGATTTTGGAACTTCAATATCTGAAATTTGGCCTTGCTGTATCCCTATGAATCTTCTTTCGAATTCCATAAGTCTGACCTGATTTGGATTCTTTAAGTCAAAGTTATGCCCAATCTCCCACAATGACCTAATTGTGGACTGGTTCAGTAGAGAGAAATTGTATTACGTGTCATGTGTCACTGTTTCCTCCTTTGGCTCTGAAATTGATAAAATGGAAACTAAATTCTGTGTACTTGCCTCCAATTTTTACAGAATTCCAATCCGATACTCAGAGAGAGAGTTATGACGATTTTCCCAAGGTCACCTCTTTGAGATGAAATTCGGGATCCTGAACAAACCCTAACTTCCATAGATCATATCTTCGAAAATATTTCGGACCAAGATCGAACATTTTTATAGGAAGTGCTTATAGATTTCAGCTTCGCTCTGTAAAAATTTCAGCTTCTGAAATTTTTTAGAACAAAATTTATAGCGAACATTCCACAATGATCTGTTTAGGTGAAATTCGGGAGCCTGAAAAACCCTAACTTCCACAGATCATATCTCTGAAAATATTGTGAACCAATATCTGAAATGTTTACAAGAGGTTTCTCAAGATTTCAGCTTCCCTTTGTAAAAATTTCAATTACTGAACCTTTGTAGAAGAAAAGTTATAGCGAAAATTCCATGATGACCTATTTGGAGCAGCAAAACCCTAGAATCCAAAGCTCTGATACCAACAGTTATGAAACCAGCTCCAAAAATAGAAGAAAAGAGAGATCAATGCCTTAGAAATAAGCTACTTTGAAGGGAGAACTTACAATACATTACATAAATGAATAATTCTTGGATGATACAAATGAAAAAACCTCCTTCTTTATATAGGGGTCCATGGGGTCACAATATAATCCTAACCGACCTAACAATAATAATGTAAGGGAACAATAACAACAATATGGGGGTTACAGGTGTACAAAAATAAAGGGGCTACACTAATAACAATAAGGGACTACACTAGTAATGTAGGGTCCTAACAAAAATGCATCTTTGAAGGCATATTTTCTATAAATTACCTGTTTTAGCCACAGTTTTCAAATGCGGTTTCTGAACAGGTGGAAATGAACGTTAAAAAAATGAAAGGGTTTTTGTTGGTAACATACTCATATACAAAAAAAAATTTCAGTTCTTACACAACTATCTTGGATTGATATATTCAAAGGGATCACTGGACCCTATTTTTCAGAATTTCGTGAGGAAAAATATCATAGACATTTAGTGACTTGGATGCCACCTCATCAAATTAGACTTGCTATCAAATTCGAATTGTTTTTCCTTACCAACATAAATCATCAAAGATAGTTCCAAGTAGGTACAAAAATTTCAGATCTCCTATAATTTTGTTCTATCTTTGTAAAACAATTTTTGATATTTTCTAAAAGAACTTGAGGTTTTCACTCAAGATATTTTTAATAGTTTTTATATAAATACTTCCAAATTCGAAGAATTATGTGTCAAAACTGTATGAAGAAATAAAAAAATTTAATTCAAGTTGTTCTCTAAGTCGAAAGAGATCAATTTCCATTAATACAGAGAGTGTTCCAGGATTCCAGTGTCAGGCTTAATTGGTGATGTTCATTCTACTTGTAACTTTGTAATTGCTCTGTTTTCCATATGTATTTCTGTTCTTTATTGTTCTTAAGAAGATTAAGTTCATAATTTGTTTCAATACACTTTGTTATGGCTTGAAACAATATTAATGTTTTCCACTTAATTTTAAATATGGAATTTAGGTTACAATGCTCTATATTTAAATTGATCCCAATCTTTTCTTCTCTTTCACACCACAAAGCTTCGAAGATCCAATGGCCTGCCTACCTTTCCCTGTTACTTCTAATCTAATATTTTTGTACTTGATCACTCCAAAACTCTTTTGACTCCATTTCCCAATGGCCTTTCTTTGTAGTTTCAACCAAACTATTCAAAAAACCAAACCATGAACTTCACATATAGCCTAAAATTCTAAAATCAACAAAGATAAATCTGACAGAGAGATCCCTCTCTGAAGCTAGCAGGGTTATATCCAAATTTCCAAAGAGGTTTTGTGGTTACCTCTGGGTTTCCTTCACAGCCTTGGGAAATTAAAGAGTGATAACAGTTTAAAACTCCCTTCCCATTCAAATGAAAAGTGTAAATTTGACCAAATTCCATATGGATTTTAAGATTGTGACACCTCTTCCTACCATGCATAAGTCAACCCATATGTACCATTTCTTAAGTTTATAAGAGGTTTTCTTTACTTGTCTTCTCTTGGTTATTATTCTCTTTACATAGTATCCTTGCACTCATATGCTATTGGTCTATTTTGTTGGTTTTAATTGATAAATAAAGTAGTCAAGCTAGTCTATGTGAGCTTAAGTTTATGCAGAAGTAAACGATTATTGAGATATTACTTAGGAGAAGCATAAAATTTAGAAGTACACCATGGAGATTCCATGTTTGAAGTGTAACGTAGTTGTCAAGGGTTCCATAGGAATTAATAATTATAGTAGAATCAATAAATATTTTAGGGAATTTGAGACTAAAATTACCATCAAATCGAGTCCAAAATATTTTAAAGTCAAGTTCCACCATTTTTCCTACCTCTTACCATATTGGACATAGTTTGGGTGGTAATTAAGGACTCTATTGTCATGTTTTAATGGCATATAGAGTTGCATCACAAAAGAAATGGTTTTAGAGATGATATTATCATACATGTGACCCCTTTTATAACCACAATTACATCCTTTTGGAGGTGGATGCTATAACATTGACATTATTAACATTGATAGTGGCATCAATAATAAAATTGATAGTAGCTTTGATAGTAGTGTCAATCATGGAATTAATATTAACATGGACAATAACATTAATAATTGCATCAAATTATTCATCAAAAATAACATTCATCATTGCATCAATTTTTGCATCAACAATAATGTCAACTTTAACATTGACTAAATTTATATAATCATAATACCCTTGCATATTTAATAACAACAAAAAAAATGCTTACTTTAAAGGTGGTTATATGAGATACAATTATAATATTAATCACACCCAAAGAAAGAAACATAACACAAAAATATGGTGGAAATGGTTCTGTAGTTCCCCATACTTATTGCATATTAAATACATTATTATTAAATTTAATGGTTATTGTTTGTTATTTATTAAATAAGTTTTTAATGAATTGTATTTTCACTAAAGTAAAAATTTGTTGCATGTGCTCATTATTATTATTTTATATGTCATATTATTATATTATTCACATTTATGTCTAGTTTTCACATTGCAATGAAGGAACTAGTATAATTGAGACTACTAATATATACATTTCATATTATTATTATTCAAGTTTATGGGGCATTTTCATATTGAAATGAAGGAAATATTACGTTTGAGAGAAGAACCTTGTGATCTTACAATGTTGCATTGCAATAATCAATGTTGTATTCTTGCAAAGAATCAAAGATTTCATGGAAGAAGTAAACACATATACACAAGAAGATCCCATGAGAGACAGTTGTCGCAAAACAATTATAACTAAAATTAATGATATGCTTCCAAAAATTTTCACTAAAGTTATATCTTGTACAAAATTTGAATTATGAAGGAGGCAACTAAATGTAAAGGTTTTGTTGTTGACCTGGTAGTTTAGGGGAATTAGTTAACGATATGAGAAAATTAAAGTATGCGTTACATAATCTAATCCTAATAAAATAGGAATGGAAAGTATTATATGAAACAAAGGGATAATAAACAAGGATAACTCGTGAAGGAGGAATACTACCACTTGGTAATCATAGAATGCAACTCAAAATAGTGAGGCAACTTGTCAAGGCAGGGAGGTGCAATGTCACACATGGGGCGGGGTGGTGGTGGGTAAGCATCAAAATGGCTTAATGAAATATAAGATTAAGGTAATATTATGTATAAATTCTAGTTTAAAGAAGTATACCTATAGAGGGTAATACCTTTGAAAAATGGCAAGAAAAAGGCTAACAAATTGATCTTGATTAGAGCTTTATTAAACTTCTTATAAATTTGTAATAAGTACTAAATTATTTTCCCTTTTGTAATGTTGTCTTTTTTTTATTTTATTTTATCTTTTGGCAAAAATTGGAAGTGGAAACGAACCATTGTAATGGTCAACTTTTAAAGGTAGTCTATTAAAAATGAAGGCTATAGTGAAGAAGGATTAATGAGGAGATGCAAGGAGAAGTGGAGAGGACAATAACAAAAATGAGAGCTCGAAGATGGTAACTTCAAGTTGAGTGGATGGAGTTAATGTGCTTGTCCATGTTGAGTAAAGATTCTTTTGAGCCATAATGTTCTACAATTTTGTATTGTAGTGAGTAATAATGCACAAGTTCTATGTATAACTCACCCCTTTCATAATTTTCTCCCATTCTTAATTAAAATGGACATTAAAGGTTGAAATATTTGTGTAATGGTTTCACTTTCATGTTTGTTGTAATTTTTTATGTTTTGATATGAGTTACAACAACTAAGGCACAACCTATTGTCATGAGTTTTTAGCTCATGGCACCAATCCACAACCAACTTTGGTTGTTGGGCATTTTACCCACACCCTAGGAATTTTATTTACATTTTGGGTTAATTTGCAATCCCTTGGGTGTCTTACCCCGTGCCTAGGTAAATTAATTATAAAGCACTGGGAAATTTTATACATTGTTGGGAGTCTAAATCAATCCCTGTGGGGTTTTCTCCATCAATGAGAGTGTAAATCTATTCTTGGGTGATTTTCTACATTACTCGATGTCTAAATTTTCCCTTGAGGAGTTTTCTATATTGATGGGAGGATAAAATTTCCCTTGTAATTTTCCTCTCTTGTTGAGTTTATAAATATAATCTAACCAACTAAGATCTCATTTTTTGATGGTTGTTGATATAATTTTTTTTTTTCTCACATGATAGTCAATTATATACAAAATTTAATATATACATATGTTGTTACACTTGCAAAAATATTTCCTTTTTTGCATAAAACCAAATATTAGTGTCCTCTATCATTGTAAAGTCCCCATTATTTGTAAACTGGCTATAAAGTCCCTAACCACTATGGGTTGTAAACTGATAACAATGCTTATTCTTGAATCCATTATTGTAATTGTATAAGTTCTTTCTGATTGATATGTTTGTATCATTGTAAAATCCCTTTGATCCCTGGTGACTATAAACTGACAACTCTGTGATGCCCTTGACCTTGGTTGGTTGTAAATTGTATAGTTTCTCTTGCTGGTATGTTTTGGATTGTTTCTAGCTTAAGTTTTTTTATACTATTTCATGGTTTTCTTTTCTTTCAATTTACTTTTGCATGCAAAATATATCTGAGCTAACACACAAAAAAAGTAATAGATGTATAAACAATACTATGAAACTTTATTGCAAGAAATAAAACTAGGGAAACATGCATGTGAAGGCCTCAACTGAAGTAAAAGCAGAGTTATAAAGTTGTCAACTTGACATGGATTCTCATGTCTACTTAGACAAGTCTCAGGTTTTCTGAGCTTAATATGTCACCAATAACTTGCATGCAACACATGAAATGAATCCCTGATTGTTAGCTTCTAGTTAGAACTTGTTGCTATAAGATTGGTAGATTCCCACGTTGGCCCTTTAGAGTAGCACTGGCCTTCCTTTAGCGTCTAATTCATTGATGAGAGTCCGATTTTACTTTTAGGTCCTCACAAACACCCATTTCTAACTGACCTAATGTCCTTCCACTTAATCAGTAATTGGGCCTTACAAAGGATTTTACAAGGGTATTAGGGCCGTGTTTCGAAAATACTAGTGATGTTTCCAGTAGCCAAAAAACCAACCAAGTTATGGAAAATGGTTTTAACGAGAATTATTGGGGCCGCGTCTTAAAGAAACTTGCGATGCTTCCAAAAACCATTCGAAATCGGATCCAGGGGCATGTGCTCCCACACCTGCGACCTATAGGGAAATATGCCCTATAATTTGGCCACTAAGCTGCCTACGCCTAGTGGGAATGAGTGAATCTCAACTTCTGGTTAGCAACCCTAGACCTAGATCCTCTTCCAAGCATCAATAGACACAAGGGGGCCTGTGATAATCCATTATCTAGGCCTTACCCCGTTCATGGGTTTCTTCTCATTACTGACTATTTACACTAGCTTCTTTAGATTTAGAATAATTTATAGGGCCTCATCAACATGTTATTCACTTTGGTCAAAATTAAACTCCTTTCCATTAGTGATACATCTCCCAACTTGGTTTCTTGAAATTCCACCACCTTAACTTTTGGGTCACTAGATCTATTAGATCAAGGGAATCCAAGCCTATTATATCCTAGGTATGCTTTAACTTTTTCATATGTCAATCTCTCCTTAAACTTATCCTCCCAAGTCTCACTTCTTGATCCAACCCCCTTTCCCTGGAACTTGCCATAAAATTATTCGACCAAGTTTGAACATTGTCCTTAGTGTCCACTTAGCCTAAGCCAAAGTCCACTAATTCTCTATCCCATGTGAATATATTTATATTTTTTATAATATCTATTTTGTCACTAGAAAATCTACAGCTTAAGTTTTTCCCATAATCATCCATGACACCTCTCCCCATCTTTTATTGAAACATACACGTATCTCATTTATCATTATTATTATATCATTGTAAGTTATATATTTATATATTACTAACATAATTTTAATATCAACAGGTTTGGTTTTAATTATTTATTTATTTATTTATTCATGATACATGATTTGGAATTGGTAATTAAGGAACCTTATTTATTCTCTCTCCTCGCCATGTCGACCAACTTACTACCATGGATTCGATAATTGGGAAATTGAGAGGAATCCAGACCAACCTGGATATCCTAAGGGAACACAAATATGAATACATGAACAAGTTAGTGGGCTATATGAATGGTATTCAATATAGCCACACAAAGATCCTGGCACAATTGGCCAATATGCGCAAAAGCCAACGACAAACTAATGACCGCATGCATGAACTTGAGGCCATAATCAAGCATATCAATTTTCATATGCACGAAGGTTTTAAGATTTATTTTTCAACTATAATTATGTTTTTAAGATCGTTCTTATGCACTAAATGTTGTAATGGTTTCACTTGTCACTTAAAGAACAATGATGTATTACAAAATACATACTATGTGGATTATGACATTGTTTATGGACATTCATCTCTAAATGATTCATCTAGGATCAAAGGGTCTTATTGACCTCCCTTAACCATGATTAATGATTTAAAATCCATGCCTAGCATGTAAGACCTCATAATGGTACCCATATTCCCCTTGGAGATAAATCATCCCTTTAAAATTCTTGTGTTATGGTTTAAGTTCATACTGATGGCTAATTAACCTTAAAAATATATTTTATATTGCAATGCCCTTATTTTTTTCCCTTAACTATGGCCAATGCCTACCCACCATTATTTCACAAAGACTCCTCATCACGGTCATATCACAATTGTACGTTGGAGATCCACTTTAAATGGTCTATGTTGTGGTTCAAGGCCTTGACCATGGCTCATTAACTTAAGAACCTTAATTTAGGTCTTAATTCCATCAATTTCTCCCCACCCATGGTTTTATACCTATCTGTAATGAACAAAACTTCATATGAGTGTCCATATTCAACTCCAAAGGTAATGATCTCCTATTCAAGGCATGCTATATAGTTTGTGTCCTTATTCAATATCCTTGGTCCCTAAAAGTTTCACCTTGGGCATAAAGGCCTTAATTCCCCCTTGCACCCATTATCAAGGCCTTGAGACCCATCCTATATCCAAAGCATTAGAGGAGAAACAAGTTGCTAAGTAAATTGATTTAAATCAATCCTTGGATGGCATAAACATATGATTGAATCAAGGGATTGATGGTTTTGATTCCAATATAGTTTTGAAAGTGGCATACTCTAGTCTTCCAAATATAATTCCACTCTTCTATTGGAAGGTTTCATGTGGAGGGTTCATAATATCAAAGAGTCATCTAATTTACTATTGAGGAATGACCAATAGTCTCCACCAGGGACATAAATATTGAGAAGGAAGAGTGGCCTATGAACTGCGTTAACACCATGGTGGGCAATGGATAGGTTCCATTAAGGCACTATGATGGATTGTTCAATAACAATTACATTTCTCATAGAAAAATTATTATGAAGTCAATATGATTATGACATTGGTGATGCATGCATAATGGATTGTTGATCTTTTTGGATTTTGTTATGGGGAATAAATAGAAGAAATAATATATTATTAAGGGGTTCAATAGAGAGTTTGTAAACCCTAGTACAAAGTAGAGAACTATTAAAGAAGTAGACATTTAAGAAAATTAATAGAATATTGTGGTTCTAAATAAGATAAGTTTTTGTGAAGGTTATTGTATTAGAGTAGAAGATGAATCGCACATTATAATTTGATTATTTTCACAATGTATAAAATCTCTCATAAAGTCCCTTCATAATATGTTTACCTAATATTAAATAAAGAGACAAGGAAGCTATTTCAAACTTATGTTTTGTCACCTTATTTTTTTTGTAAAATAATTCAATGTTTAGAGCATCTTATATCTAATTAATACCTATTATACTAAGTTTTTCCTTCAAATAATTAATTCAAAACAACATATTAAACATACAAAATACATAAATTAAACAAAATAATATAAATTCCATAATTTAAATGATTACCAATTTAAAAATAAACAATTAAATAATAAAATTTAAAAATTAAATAAGCAACTTAAAAAAAAAACTATTAATATCTAAATACTTTAAAGAATAAAATATTTAAAAAAACTAGATATTTGAGAGTGTAAACTTTTGTGATCTATATCTGTTTACACAAATCTTCTGGAAAATCACATTATCATTTAAAGGACCGAGTAATGTTGATGAACTACAATGAGTATTTCAAAAAGAAACTTCAACCCTTTAAATGATAAGGTAAATTTTCGAATTTTTTTTGTAAACTAAATATTTTTTAAAATATAAAATTTAAATAATTTATAATAATATAATTTCAAAAATTAAATAATAATACAAAAAAACATTTAACAATAATTATATTAATTTTTATATTTACTTTCATTTCATGATGTGAACTCAATTAGTATTAATTTTTTATATTTACTTTCATGATGTTAACTCAATCCCTTTTGTCTGTATATCATCAAAATCAATAAAAAAAACCTACAATGTTTCATCATTATGTTAAGTAAAGCTATAGTGGCCTTCATTAACAAGTAAACACTTAATCTTCTCCCAAAGACCACATAAAAGTTTTCTATTTTATGTGGTTTGTTTGTTATTTATAATGTTTTTAAATATTATTTAGAAATAAAAAATTAATAATAATAATAATAAAATTTTAAATAATTTTTTTTTTCAAATAAAAAAAATTAAATAAAAAACAGTTACAAATATATATTAAAAAAAAAAACCCATAACAAAATGAATAAAGCAATCGTATGAGTAATTGCCTATAGGTTGAAAATAACCCGAACCTATCTTTTTAATAAGCAAGTTTGAAGTTATTCACAAAATATTATTTTCAAATATTTATTTAATATGAAAAAAATAATAATAATAATTTTTTAAATGAGTTTTAGTTTTTGTTGATAATGATGATGAGAATGGTTAATGTCTATTAAGATATTAAAAATATTTATTTATGTGATAATTAGAGTTGTTTTTTAGTGACTTTAAGAGTGAGTGTGGTTTCAGTGGACGTGAATCATCATCATCATTATAAATATTGATAATTGAAAATTTTATAAAATTAGTATTTTTTAAATTATATTTGAATTTTATAAATTATAAGTGTTTTGATTATTTAAGTTTATCCAAATATTTTTTATTTATAAGGTTTTTTAGAATTAGTTGTTTTGATTATTTAAGTTTGATTCAAATATTATTTATAATATTTATTAATTGTTTATTGTTTTGATTATTTAGGTTTGACTTAAATATTATTTTTATTTTAGACATTCATTTCATAATTTTTTATTTATTTATTTTGATTAATTTATTTCCTTAATTTAATATTAACAACTATATTCTAACAATTATTTTCTTATATTAAAATATTATTTAATAATAAATATTATTTATTTAGTCAAATCTACCTATTATTTTATAACGACTATTTTTTTTTTTCTCTTTGTCTATTTAACTTGATGTTAAGATCTGGTTCTTCATCTTGTCCCAACATGGATGGTTCCAAACAAACAAAACTCTCATGATGTGATTTTTACAGAAAATTTCTTTACTTTTCATGATATGGATCACAAAAACCTAAATTCAATTAAATCATAAATTTATTATTAAAACATTGTTTAATAATAAATATTATTTATTTAGTCAAATCTACCTATTATATTATAACAACTAAATTTTTTTCTCTTCGTCTATTTAACTTGATGTTAAGATCTGGTTCTTCATGTTGTCCCAACGATGAATCACACTAGATGGTTCCAAACAAACAAAACTCTCATGATGTGATTTATATAGAAAATTTCCTTAATTTTCATGATATGGATCACAAAAGCCTAAATTCAATTAAATCATAAATAATTGTAAAACAACAAACCTTGTGATGTGGGATAAAAATAAGCTCCTCTTTGAAACTTTAGTCACTCCTGTTATCTTGTATGGATGTGAGGTTTGGGGTTGCAGCATCTCTAGAGAATCTTGGAGAAAGATTGAGCAAATCGAGAAGCGTTTTATAACGCATAACCTCAAAATAAAAAACAATACACCCTATCCTATTCTCCTTATAGAAGTGGGTCTTTCCCCTATCGGGAGCCTAGCTATGACTAGGGTTCTGTTGTACACGCACAAAATCAATAACATGGGAGACCATAGACTTCTTAAGCTAGCTTTAAATTCTAGCCAAAACCACCTAAGGCTCAAACGAAGTTGGTATAAAGATACCAGGGCCTGGTTAAACCATTGGGAGATCGACGAAAATGTTGCACTGCAAAATATTAATAACATTAAAAATATTGTTACTTCTAAGTTTAAAGAGAAAATGTGGTGTGAGAAAGATTTAGAGGCTAAAAGAAAATTAAGATATTATAAGGAGGTCATAAACCCTACTCTAGAGGATCAAAATTATCTCTCTTTTTTAACTAGCTCAAAGAAAAAAATTAATATAGCCAAGCTAAGAACAAACTCTCATGAGCTCCATAGTGAAATAGGTCATTGGGCAGTTCCTAAAACACCATGGGTGGGAAGGATCTACCATATCTGTGAGAATATGAACATTGAGGATGAAAATCACTTCCTCTTAGAGTGCCCTACGTACACCCACATTAGATATCAGTTTCATAATCTTTGTTGCAATACCGACCTTCCTTCTCTCCAAGCTCTTTGAGCATAGGAGTACAATTTTAAAGCAACCTAAATAATTCTTTTCTTTAGGTCCGATAGACCAAAGTTGGTCTCAGTGGGCGTTAACCACCACCATCATCATCATCATCTTCTAAAAGCTTTTAAACCCATAACTCTTTCTATTGCGATGCATATTACGATGTAAAGTAACTCTAAAACAATGACGACACAAAACACAAAAATATTTTCTCGATCACAAATTTTGATTCAATTAAAATGAGGCTTTCTTATGATTTGCCGAAAATGAGGCATGCTTTTTATTTGCCAAAAATGAGGCATTCTTCTTATTTGCAAATATAATTTCAAATCAAAGCAATCCATTGCCAAAGCAATAAAAATGGCTACTACTATCGAAATAATTCTACCTTCAGAGGGTGGCGTAGAGAAAAAAATGATACCATTTGTGAGTGCCTCCCTCCTTTTCCAATAGCACCATCCAACCAATACAAAAAATGCAGGCCGAACAATGCCATAAAGAGGTGAGTATGGAAATTTTAACAAAAGGTCTAAAGAACAACACTTGGCATACATTGGTGTTATAACATTAAACTTCATGTTGGCCCTGGTTAGAAAATTAGGGGGGAAATTAAACCGAAGACCGTATGAAGAATGATAAATTTCAACAACCATATTGTGACCATACTGCTTGAGAAACCATCCACTTTGAGCATGAAATTTAGTAGAAAATTGATTAATGGTGCTGTCAGATATGGCATTGTTGTTAATGGATGTTACTAGTTCCATGCACTAAGCCAATGATTGGATTAGTGCATGGTTCTTAATGTTTACCCTTATCTCGTAAGATGGTGAAACCACATCCAATGTATCAGGCCCCACAACTATGGATCTAATGCGCAGGGGATGGTTACGACACCTATAAATCAACGAGACTCTCTCCCGAGGCAATATTTCCATGACCTTTCAATAAAAATCCGTAACTTGTGAAAAGGGTTTTTCTAACCACATAAATCAATTCAATGGGTACCTTAGTAATGTTAGTCCTCACTGTAAGCAGTGATAAGAGATCAAGTCCCAAGGATGTCATCCAATGGTTAGGTGGGGAGGTTTGGTCTCCACAGGTCATGTGGTCCAATCCTGGGCAGGACTACATATGCCTGAGAGTTTCTTAAGGCATGATTTCTTCGATTGAAAAAAAAATAGTGATATGAGATCTAAATGACCTATTTTTCAATACCAACAGGTAGGATGGATGATCATCTGTCGAAATTGGTTCTCACTATGAGGTTTTTCGTCCAAGGAAGAGTTCAGATGCCATGCTCTCCCATCCATACTCCACAATCAACAATGCATCCTCCTTAGCCAAAAACAATTTCTCTTTTTAAGACTCCCTGCCCTTTTTAAGATTGTCACATAAACTATCTTTATCCTCTTGGACGTTAAAATAACTTCTTATTCTTCTTCTTCTTTCCCCCCTCTGTTTTGGATTTCAAATTACTTTTCCACTCACTCATTTTGATTTTTAAATGACTCATAAATTTTTATGCTTTTTGTCAATTTCACTTTATAATGTATCCTTTAATAATGATTTGATATCGTTTAATAAAAGTATCTTTAGAGACATTGACATTAAATAATTAATATATTCCTTCACTTTTTCCATTGCCTTGTGCAGTGCTAAAAAATGGTTACAAATATAGACTCTATGTTTGCCTTGGTATGATTAGTAACTTGTGACTGAAGAACCATGAGGTGTATCATCCCTTCAACAATAGAGTATTTATTTTTCTAACATAGAGTTAGAGTGTAGAGTGGAATACTTTATTGTTGCTATATAAATGTTTTCTTTAAAAACTATTTTCTATTTTGGTGTTGCTACAAATTCTATTATAGAGCTACAAAATTTGTTGACACAATTGAAGAAGCATCCACATTAATAATATGGATGGGTCATAAGATTATCATTTATGGATAAAAATTAAATATCTTAAACATAAAAAACAAATACTACATCATGAAATATCTTGAGATAATGAATCCAATAATGTAAACAATACAAAAAAATGGGATTGTGAAGCTCCTATAAATGGAAAAATATTTTTTAACTCAAAAAAATATAATTTTATTTATTTATTTATTTATTTTTATTTTTATTTTTGTGACTAGAATAATCGGCAATGGCACCGATATCGTACTCGCGTGACATGGAGTCAAATCTCGCTGGCTACCCCTATACTCCTAGGAGGAATTGCCGCACCTGCCGAAACAACTCCTCGGGTTATCTGGGACTCGATCTCGTGACTTGCACAGCGGCACGAAGGCCTTAACAGTGCGTCCATTGGCCACTTGACCACCCCCGACGGGTAACTCAAAAAAATATAATTAGAGCTTGATACGTATTCCAAATTCATTTATGCTACATGAAGTATGAGTGAAGCAAATTTGACCCATAACTTCTAGAGTTGATTATGGGAGATTGATTAAGATGAAATCAGATCTTATGACTACTAGGCCAATCTTCTCATCCTCTTGGTCATTTGTAGTCATTTTTTTTATCACATGGAGTTTTGCTAGAATAGAACCATGCAAGGGTTTTCATTGGGTCACATAGTTTTTGAATGAAAAAAAAGTTATAACAGCTTACATTCCTTCAAGATACATGCCATTGCACTCTAGGGAACCTCCTCAATCATGTATGGAGTTTGCATAACTATTTTTTACTAACCATACAAAATTAGGCAAACTTTCATGGAATAGTTAAGCCTTGGATGCTTGGTAGTTGCATCACTCATGTGAGAAATGATCCTACAACTAAAAGGTCTATAATGGAAAAACAATTAAGGGAAAAATTGCACACTATGATATGATAAAGGGTGAAAAAATCACGCTATGTTGACAAGGGTTTCTAATACCTATACATTGAATGGAGTGAGACTATGAAAAATTTATTACCAAGGTGATAGTGATTCGTTAGTGTAGAATATAATAATGATATATGAGTCACTAAAGCACCTTCATTCCCAATTGATGTGAATGAGAGTGGAGCTATTAGAGAGGATATTCAAGATGTGGAATCTTGAGACTATTTTGTTATGTTTAAAGGGAGCGATTGGTGCTTACCATCCTTCATTTATAATTCTTTACTAGTCTCCCCATTTGAGGGAAGAGAACTGAATTTTGATCCCCACTATGGGGGTTTATGATAGTGAATACATTAATAGTGAATTGTAAGAAGGGGACCCATAAATTTTGATGGGGCGATTATGGTAGACCAAATCACCAACCCGGGGGTGAGGGATGTGGGCATGGTTTTGAGCATGGTGTTACACCATTTTTTGGTCATCTAACCTATTATCATTAGATGGACCCAAGTACACCATGTAAGACCAATTTTACCCTAAGTAAAATTGCTTTCACTATGAAAAATAACTTAATAAAACACATTTATTAGGTTGTTTATGGTCTAAACAGGAACCCCCGAAGGGAAATATTAAACAAATCTATATTTGTTGGATTTTCCTCATGGAATAATTAATTAAACAATAATTTAATTATTATTCCTGGTCATGTTTAACCCAAAACAAGGAAACTAATTAGATAAATCTTTATTTATCTTATTATTTTCTAGGAATAATTATTTAAATCATATTTAAATAATATTCCTTGTTAAATATGACTAAATCATTTATAAATAATTAAATAAACCATTATTTATTTAATTATCATTCAACCACTTCCTTAAAATAATAAATAAATCATTTATTTATTTATTATTTACAAATAAAGGGATTTGACCCAAGTCAAATACCTTTTCCCTCCAACAAATATAATAAATATTCCTAAAAGGTGGTTCTAGAATTTGGTTAATAATATTTTATTCATGCACCAAATCCTAGACTACCCTAATATTTTGTTATAAATAGAAGGGCTTTTCCATTCATTTGTCACCTTTTGTTGCATATTAGAACACTCTAGATCTATACTCTTGGTCTGACTTTGAGCCATTATCATTGTCACATTCTCCATTATTTTCTTTGTGAGCTCCCTTTGAGTTTTATGTTTGTCTGAGTTTTCTACACCAATAAGAGAGAGAAATGCTAGATCTGAAGCGCTAAGGACTTTCAAGAACCCATCCCATTGAGGAGAATTGGAAACACCTTTCTTGTTTTTCTCTCAAGTGCCCTTAATATAAAAAATTCTTTCAAAAATATTGTTCTTATCTTGTCTATTGGATGCATGGAGCAAAATCTTATTCTCGCTGCTTAATGTCTTTTTATGCATAGATCTGAATTTGTGCAGCTTTTATCTTGATCAACTAACTGCAGATTTGAAGATATTGGCAGCCATATTGGATGTTAGGGCTATTTTTTATGCATAGCTAAAGTGGTCTTTTTTTATACACTTCAACAAAAGATTCATACTAATTAACACATACCTAATAATGTGGTTTTCAATTACGACCGCCGTCGTTTTTCATATTCCCGCATATCCAAATTTCATACTTCGAACCTGTAGGTTTTCTCTTCGCATTTGGGGTTTTTTTCTATTTTTATGTTGTGTTTCCGGCCCTATTGCGTAGGTAACAGACATTAGCCGTAACCGAGACGACAACTTTTTTCCGAACCGCCGCCGAGACACCCGTAGCCGGCAGTCGCACTTTTGACCCGTAACCTACGACCTGGCCTTGCAGGACGCAATTTTCAACCTCAAACGCGACTCCGGATTTTAAAACAAAGCTAGAACTCGCGACTCGCACTTTTTCTCGCAAAATTTCGAAATTTTTTCCGGGTTTGTCCGAAGCCTTGGCTGCATTTTCCAAAATTTCCCTCTGTCTGCACTTGTTTAGACCTCTTTATATTCTGTTTTACTCAACTAAGTGGGAATATAGCCCCCTAGGGCTTTAGTACCCTCCACTTTTTGTGGAAGAGTTTTTAGATGTTGCAGGTGTCTAAATTTTCAGAGTTTCAACCATCCCTTTTCCAAATCTGATACCTCCTCTTCAGATCCCTTTTAGATCAACTATTTTTCCTTTCAAATCACCTCATATATTTTTGTTTGCCTGTCTTTAGGTTCATCTCCTTTCCCCTCCGCCTTTGGTCAGCGGATCCCCTCGGATTTTATGTGAACGCAACAGAATAAACACATAACCATAAATACAGAGATGCAACGGAAATAACACTTCATTTCATTAATATCAAATAACAGAAAGATGCTTACAGACATAATGGAAATAAAATAGCTAGGTTGCTGGTAGCGAATCTCTGAGAAGAGATGTGGTGGCTACAGACCTCTGAACTGTGTTACAATGAGGCTCGAGGGCCTATTTATTGTTGAGAAACAATGTAGAATCTGAAACGTCCAAAAACCTAACCGTAGGAGATGAGGCGCCAAAACCGTGGGCGCCCGTTTGGGTAAATTGGTGGTTCAACTTCCCGGGGGCATAACTTTGGCACCCGATCTCCGTTTGACGCGCTCAATAGCTCGTTAGAAAGATCTATCCGAGGACTTTGATTTTTGAATGAGAAATATGGGTCCATGGACACATTTTTCTCTCCGTTTTCCCAAAAAATGTCGTTTAGGGCCTCAAAACGGCTCCGGAAGTTCAGGACCCGAAAAACTGCTAAAAATAGTAAGTTTTGTTGCAACTTGAAAATTGAAAGAACTGAAGATGGGGGTTCAAATGGAATAGGTGGGTGGCCACCAATATCCACCTGGATCATTAAGCCCCAAAACGGCTCCGAGAGTGGAGGACCCGAAAACCTGCTAAAAATAGTAAGTTGTGCTAAATGTGAAAATCTGCAAGAATTGATGGTGCTGGTCCAAATGGAATAGGTGGGTGGCCACCGATATCCACCTGGATCATGTTTACCTCCTCTTTTACAACAACCTTGCCTCTGTCTCTTTGTTTTTTTCTGCACCTCTTTTCAGCAGATTTATCCTTTAGATCTCTGTCCCTCCGGACCTTAGATATATTGGCTTGTTTTTAGTGTGTTTTGATTAGATTTTTTCCTCTGTTATACTATTTTTTGAGAGACCCGCCTCCTTGGGTTAGATTGATGCATTGTTAGCTGTTAATTTTCTATTATTTCAGCATTATATACTGTTCTGTGCAGATTTATTTTCAGTTACGTAGCACAATTTTTATTTTTCTCTCAAAACATCTGGGTTTAAAAATTAAAATTAACAGATGCCACATACTGACCCTAAGAGAAGAAGAGCCTGGTTAACACTGCCAGGAAAAGACTTTAAAACATTGTAAAATCAATTGACACTGCACCTCTCTGCCCTTGTTTCGACATTGTAATCACTTGATTCTGCAACTCCCTGCCCTTGTTGGTCGTTCTTCATCCCTCTGTGTCGTGTTTGTGTTGTCATCATTGTGCCCCCAAGGCATATATCTCGGAGACTTCTTGGTCTTTATCCTCAGTTTCCGGTCGATTGACCTACTCCTTCCCGTCGTCGTCGAGTTAGTCCTCCTCCGAGTCTGCACTCCGAATCCTCTTATGATTCATTGGGTTCTCCTTTTACCTCTGGTTCTCCCCCTGTCACCTTCACTATGTCTGGTCTAGGGCCTAGCGCTAGCGGTAACCCCGGCCCTCATGTCGGGAATGCTACTAGCGGAACCGCCACAGGCACTACCCCGACTGTGCCCTTGCTCCCCTTCATGGCAGGCCTCAGCCTCCCTGATTTGGACCGGTTGATAAATGACCCTATACACCATGACGCTAGTTGGCCTACTATTCCAAGAAAGCTCCCTTCCGACATCCCAAAGTTTGAAGGCCTTGCTGGAGAAGATCCTTCAAATCATGTTCGATCTTTCTACATGTGGTGTTCATCCAATTCCATTACTGATGATTCCATCCGTCTTAGATTGTTCCAATGCACGCTTACAGGTGAAGCTTCTAATTGGTATGTTGATCAAGCCACTTCCTCTCATACCACCTTTGCAACTCTTTCCCAGGCTTTTTTATCTTACTTCCAGCTTCCCCTTCTTTATGACACTGGTATCGAACTTTTGACTTCTTTCCGTCAATCATATGCGACCCGCCTATCCAGTCATGTCTAGGAATGACGGAGAAGAAAGAGCCTATGTAAATCCCTTACCTTCGAAGATCGTGTCTACATGGACTGGTTCCTTAGATCTCTCTAGCCTCCTATCGGGAAAGATGTCACATCACATTTTTCTCAAACCAAAGAAGCCGCCTTCCAAATGGTGTTAAAATATGACCTGATCTACACTCATGGGGTTATGTTTATACCGTTCTACCTGATCTCCCTAGACCCGGTGGTGCCAATGCACCGGGGGCACCTCATGCTGCCGACGGTATCGTTGGAGCTCTCTCTCATCCATGCGCCCAACCTCCCATGGGTTATGGTTTTCCTTGGGGGGGGGGTAGCACCTCCCGCACTTTTTCCCCTCCCGGTAGCACGTATCCAGGATACGACATGCCTCCTCTTTTGGCCCAACCACCTGCTTACCACACTGTTACCCAACCCCCTTATTATCCGTATCTGTAGCTTGGTGCTCCAGCTCCTCCAGCATCAGCACCTCTGCCTCCCTTGCCTTCTCAACCCCCACCACAGCAGTCACCGCCCCCTCAAGAGCCGGTGGATGCATAGTAGGGATTTGTGGCTACTCAACCACCTAAAGGTCAGGTGGCCACTCAACCTCTTCCATCTGGTTCCTCCAATTACCAAATCCTCATGATGAACTCTGATCAACCTCTAAACGTCGACCTTAACCTTCAAACTCGATCCCGTCAGTACCCCAAGCCTCCCGCTTCTTCTATCCCTGAGTCACCTTCTTCCGGTTCTACAGAGCCTCTTTCGACATCCAATGGTCCCTTGCATATCCCTCAGCCCAAAGTTGAGGTTCATACCAAGATTCCTAAGGGACCATTACGCTGAAAAGCTGCTTCTGGTCGAGTTGCTCATTCGTATAGCATAGTAGATGATTTGGCGCAGTCTCCTGCTGCCATTTCAACACTGGAATTCCTCCAGTCATGCCATTCTCAAAAGAAGGCTCTACTATCCACCATGGGTGTTGTAGATCCTGCTGATGACCAATTGCTTATTTTCTACACCCATCAATCAGAACATCCTCCTCTTCCTGCTTCCGTATCTTTCCAAATCCCAGTGAAAATCTGGAACGCTAACGTTTCTTGGTGTATTATTGATGAGGGGGCATCTCCTGTGTGATGTCCAATTTGGTTTGGAATCAACTCGGATCTCCTGATTTGGCCCCTTCCATGATCACCCTTCGAGCGTGGGATGGCCACACCTCCCAGCCCATTGGCCTATTCCGTAATTGTCCTATCACTCTTGCATGCAAGACGGTTTGCGTTGACATTGAAGTCATCGATGCCCCTCTTGATTATAACATTATTTTTGGGCATAGCTACACCTATTCCATGTCTGTTGTCCCATCCTCGGTACACCGCAAGATGTTTTTCCCTCATAATGGAAAGATAGTCACCATTGACCAGTTGACATATCATGAGCCAAAATATCAGACCTCCCCTGAGACGACCATCTCTTCTGTATCCAATAAGAAAACCATCGATTCTTTGACCAGTGTCTCTCTCGGCGTCTACAAAGACTCCTCTTTTCTTGTAACCTTCCCTGGTCTTCCTCCTCCCCCTATCTCTGATCCCAGCTTATCGAATGTTTTCATGATGCAATCGTCTCGGGCTGCCCTTAAGCGGCCCGCTTCGGCTAGTCAGCAACCTCACCTCACCCGTCGAAACCCGCTCCTAGCCCTTTGTCTCACCTAGTCAGTCCTCCTCCTTCTGGCCCTTCTCCTACAGTTGGTACCCATGAGCCCCTTTATCCTCCTGGGTCGATTCCACCAGGCCTCAACCATCTTGGCGCCATCCCTCCTGGTCATTACCCCACTGGTCAGATACCTTTCCTTGCTCCCCCTCCCAGAGTCTATTCGGTTCCCATCATGGCCACCCTTTCTCTCCCCAACTTGACCCTAGGTATACCCGTCTGGTACCTTGACCCTCCAGCCGCTACCCCTCCTGCTCACCCCCAACCCTACCTTGCTTTGACACCGGTTCACCTGGTTCCCCTAGCTTCTTCCGTTACCACAGTGCCTCACACACCTTAATAGGAACCATCTCCTATTGCGATGGTATCGGGAAAAGGGGGCAAAGCTCACACAAAAGCACCTAAGAACAAAGCTGCCCCGACAAACCCTGTCCCTCCTCAGCGACCAAAGCGCGCTATCCAGTGTGCCTTGTGCGATGTTGTTGGTCATGCCACCCATACATGTCCTGAATTTCCGCATCTCAAGACCATGGTCAATGAGACGTTTCTGGAATTTGATATCCCTAACGTCTATGTCAATATACCTGATTCAATCTAGAAACTCAAAACCTTGCGCACAAATCACCGCTGTGGTTTTTGCGATTTCCATGGCCACTATACTCACCTTTGTCCCTGCCCTGAAGAGTACCGCTCATCTTTGGAAGCGGTTCGCCACTTCGTGGCCAAGCGCAATGAGTCCACCACTCCCTTATTTGTGCATTTTTCTTCGGCAAAACCAGAGGACACAAATTCTCCCATTGAAATTCCCCCTTCTGATGTGGAGATGACAGAGCCTTCGTCCACCATTTTCTACCTATCATCATCCATGAGACCCATGGTGCAAGTCCCCTTGGAGACTTCCAATGATATTTTTCTTGCCCTCCCTTCAGCGATCACCCTGGGCTCAACATCGGTAGATCCTTAATCTGCTTACTCTTCTGTCACCCCTTGTGATGATGCGCATGTGACCCTCTCTTCTATGATGATGAGTCAGGTAGCTTCGCCACGTCAGGTGGTCTTTCTTCCACCAGTCACCCCATATTTTATCACGATGATGACATTATGGAAGGAATCACCACCCATGAATTTATCTATTCCCCCTTACATCGAACCCATGCATTCGAACCACATACACCTTGCGGCCATTACATTGACACCCAATGTTTGGGTAAAGGGGCACCCATAGTTGAGAGACTAAGAGAAGCAATTCTCCACAACTCTCCTAGTGTATCTGGTCATGTTGAATCTAGTACCATTATACTTCCACATTTAGAAGAACCTCTAGAGTCCCATTTCACTTCAGATCACTCTAGGGACGATACCCCTTATTGTTCCTTCATCTTACATCAGCAACCTAGTCTCTTAGTCATTGTTGTTGACCAACCTATAGGTTTTCTAGGAGAGCATCAGTTCATTATCTCCAAATCCTCTTTTTGGGATAGTGACACCAGGTATGCCAACCCAAAAACTTAAAGTCCATTTGATTCATATATACAATACTAAAAGAGATTGGTAATCCTCCATTTCCTTTATCAAACTGCATAACCATAATGAAAATAAATGGCGCACCACATCATTAAAATGTGTTTAGATTCCCCTTTTTCTAAATACATTTTGGCATGACCACAACATGCTTGGGGGCACCTATGCCCCTCAACCATACAAATCCCAGCTCTCAGCAAAAAACAACACTGAAATCCCCTTTCTCTGACAGGTCACACTTTTCAGGTCATTTCCTGGGACAGGTCATAGATTTCTGCCCAGTACCTGCTACCCAGGTCGCAGAACAGAACCCAAAAAGTGCGACCTAGCCTGTTCATGAGCTCTAGGTACCTGTTAGTTTTTAGTACCTTCATACTACACCAGGACACATTTTGTCCATGAAGGGTCTATTCACCTCTCCTCCAAATCAGATTTCCTCACTTACAACACTTGTACTTGGGGCACCACTTTGCCTCCTTACTTGTCCTTGTTCGTGTTGATTTTCGTCATGAGATACCCTCTTGTGCTCATGTTTTTATGGTCCCCCATTGGACCTTTACTGTGTGGTATCACCATTGAGTCACCCTTGTTTAGAGCATCCGAGTTGAGTCATCATTTCATTCATGGAGTCTATCCCGAGTCCCTTTGTATCCTGCTATAGTCCTCCATCCTTCATTACTTGGTCCCTCTCTTGTGTCGCACATTATGGCCTTCAGTCCCATTGTCCCCTATCTCTCATGATATTGTGTCAGTCGCTGCCAAGTCATCCATGCCCTTTATGCTCTAACAAGGGAAGTCGTCCATTCGCTACTCAGTATCTCCCATTTCATCATCATCATTAGTATTAGTCTATCAGTTGCTCTACTATTTTATCTTGTGCCTTAGTTGAGGATCCCTTATTACCTCACCCACAGCGGACCTCCTTCTGTCGACATCAGCTCATTCATTCTAGAAGACAGGTCTAGAGGGCGGTGTACCTTGATTCCAGCTTCCATTCTTGTTCAGTGCCTCAGATTAGGCAAAGGGAATCTTTATTTCCTTTTGACTTGGCTGTTTATTAGCTCCATCTCCTTTCAGCATGATTGAGATCCATATACTTGATGGTTCAGTGATGCAGCATCCGATATCGGTGATTCCCAGGTATGTGTGAGATGTCTCAACCCTCATGAGGGGGTGGCCCTGCAAGTAGTCCCCCACATGCCTGGATGACCTCTTCATTGCAGCTTTCGATGCAGCTCCATATATTTGATGATGTCGGCCTTAGCCGCTTACAGCGCCTCTTTGATTTGCATGTATCAGTCAGATTTTGTGAGCCCTTCCCCACTTATAGGGGGCATTTTGGGTTGTATTTGTATCTCATGTACTCAGATATTATTGTATAAGTCCTGGCTGTTATCCCAGGCACAACATGTATGTGGGATTCCTCATTGTATTCTTATCTGGCTCATGTTTATGCCGGTTGTACTTTATGGTTCGGTCCCTTGTTTACTGGACACACTATTATTTTGTACTTTGTCTCGGCGGGCATAGGTATGCCTCCCCCGCCGCCTTTAGCACAGGTACCCTCTCATAAAAAGAGACTTGTTGCACCTGCGAGTCTCGTCTCCTCAGGGTCTAGTTCTTTAGCACACTCGTCTACCTTACATTTCTCTCTCTGACTTCCCTCTTGATGTCTGGTGATTGAGTTCTTACAAAGTACTTCGGTCATACAATTTGCTCCTAACACTCGCACGCTGGGGGGCAATCTGTTACACCATTTTTTGGTCATCTAACCTATTATCATTAGATGGACCCAAGTACACCATGTAAGACCAATTTTACCCTAAGTAAAATTGATTTCACTATGTAAAATAACTTAATAAACCACATTTATTAGGTTGTTTATGGTCTAAACAGGAAACCCCAAAAGGAAATATTAAACAAATCTATATTTGTTTGATTTTCCTCATGGAATAATTAATTAAAAAATAATTTAATTATTATTCCTGGTCATGTTTAACCCAAAACAAGGAAATCAATTAGATAAATCCTTATTTATCTTATTATTTTCTAGGAATAATTATTTAAATCTTATTTAAATAATATTCCTTGTTAAATATGACTAAATCATTTATAAATAATTAAATAAATCATTATTTATTTAATTGTCATTCAACCACTTCCTTAAAATAATAAATAAATCATTTATTTATTTATTATTTATAAATAAAGGGATTTGACCCAAGTCAAATTCCTTTCCCCTCCAACAAATATAATAAAATATTCCATAAAAGGTGGATCTAGATTTGGTTAATATTATTTTAATCATGCACCAAGATCTAGAATGACCTAATATTTTGTTATAAATAGAAGGGTTTTCCCATTCATTTGTCACCTTTTGTTACCTATTAAATCACTCTGGATCTATACTCTTGGTCTGACTTTGAGCCATTATCATTGTCACATTTTCCATTATTTGCTTTGTGAGCTCCCTTTGAGTTCTATGTTTGTCTAAGTTTTCTACACCAACAAGAGAGAGAAATGCTAGATCTGAAGTGCTGAGGACTTTCAAGAACCCATCCCATTGAGGAGAATTGGAAACACCTTTCTTGTTTTCCTCCCAGGCGCCCTTAATATAAAATTCTTTCAAAAATATTGTTCTTGTCTTGTCTATCGGATGTATGGAGAAAAACCTTATTTTCATTGCTTAATGTCTTTTTATGCATAGATCTAGATTTGTGCAAAATTTTTCTTGATCAACTAACTGCAGATCTGAAGATATTGGTAGCCATATTTGATGTTAGGGCTATAAGTTATGTGTAGCTAAAGTGGTCTTTTTTCGTACACTTCGACAAAATATTCATACTAACACATGTGAAAGAGTTTCAAGTCCCACTAGATATTTAGTTGCAAACTAAGTAATTAAGAGAATGATAGGATAGATCCAACATGCATGGGGTTGTATATTTATAGGTGTTCTGTAGAAAAAATTGATTAATATTTGGAGTAGAGGGGATGCAAGTTTACCTTTAACGCATTGATATATGCCTTCATTTTTTAGTGGGTGCCCTCTATGTAATCTCACTACACCATCATGGTTGGATTAATGAGGGAGTCATGGATGGGATCGTGGGGAGAGCTCATGACATGTCTTGGTAGTGGAGTAATGGGTAGGACCTTCATTGTTGACTTATTTACTACTAGGGATTAATAAATCATGGTGTTCTAGGAGTACCCTTATTTTGGTGTTAACTTTCAAGGATATTCAAATATGTCAATACCCTTAGGGGATGTTAGGAGACCCATTGGTTACATATTTTATGTCATAATTTAGTGTCTTGTATTTCAATACATGTATGTGCGTAGATTTATATATTTTTTGTTGAAACATATGTTGATTTATGTCATTACTACTATATCACATGCATGTGCATACATGTTGGGCCAAAATTAATACTATTAGAGAATCATCAACACTAACCACGATAGGATAGTAAAGGGTGAGTGATACAAGGGAGGGTGTTGAGCTAGGAATCCCTCGTTAATTGAATAAGAATAGAGGTTGAAACAATGGTTCTATTGGTGGAAATATACCTCTAATAGTAAATCCCTAACTAATATTGATCCCATCATTAATAAGTACCAACGACCTAGTAATCCTTACTTAATAATGATAATCATTTTATGTTAAGAGATTATACTAGAGATTCACCACTACTAGAAAATCCCCAACTATTATTGGCACCATAAATAATGAGTACCAACCACCCAGTTAATAATGACAACCCCTTTACATTAAGGGATTGACCATTAACTAATTGATGGGACTTATTCAAATAAGATTTCCTCATATAATATTTATGAAATTTACAAGCATGCCGAAATAGGGATATCAGAGTAAAAACTTAACATGCCCCCCCCTTTCAAAATGAAGATCATCCTCAAGTTTGGAGGTGTGAAAATTGTTGCAAATAATTTTTGGTTTTTAAGCACTATCTTTGGGTTACACATCCTTTCACTATATCAGGACTTCATAGATAGTGCGCCAACATAATTGAAACTATTAGGTGGCTATTACTTCTTTCAACTATAAGAAAATGAATACTTGTTCTTAAAGTTCTAGAAGGTTAGTATAAACTTGGCAATTTCAACCCACAACCTTCTTTAAATAGGATACATAAAAGACTATATGGATCTTGGAGTGGATAGTAAGATCCAATCTATAAGTAACTTGTCCAATGTGATAAGGTACATCAAACTTCAAAACAATCTTTTGATGGCCTTTGTCTTTGAGTAAATGTCTACTTATAAGGTCAAATATGTAGAAATACTTGATACCCTTCTACACAATAACTCATAAAGTGATGTTGGTTAGCTTGTTACTTCACTCTACTTTGAGCCATACCCATATTGTCTCCAAGTGTGTGGAAAATGGCCTCTCTAAGGTCAAGTGTGTTATCCACCTCTTGAAATTTAGACATGTTGAGTAAATATGCAGTCAACGAGGTGGTTTTTGGCCATAAGCTATTTCATATCATGACATTTTGGTAGTTCTATGGTAAGTGGTATTGTACCACCATTTTATAAGGGGTAGCCACTATGTCCATTGGAGTTTCCTATTCATGGAAAATAATATTAAATATGTTTCCAAGAACTTGTTGATTTATTCTATTTGGCCATTAGTTTGGGGATGGTACGCCATGCTAATTTTCAACTATATACCCATAGTTTAAACAATTATTCATGAATTTTCTAGTGAATGTGGGTTCATGATCCATTATAATGAAAGTGGGCAATCCATGTAACTTAAAAATCCAATCCATGAAAACTTGGGCATTTGTGAAGGGCATAAATGGATGTTATAAGGCACAAAAGTGAGCACATTTGGAAAGGTAGGAAATTTCCACCACAATGACCGATCTTAATTTATTTTAGGAGGCCCACAGTAAAATCCATGGAATTTTTAATCCATATAGTGGTTATAATACCCTGGGAGTATTCACTATCTCACCCTCATTTCATTGGAAATTATTACATTAGATAAATATATTTTTCGGATTAATTGCATTATTAGGATTTGGTCGACGTTTCAAACCAACTAATGTGTTTCATCCTCAAGACAAGGTGAAGAAGCCATTCGATCTTAATGAATAAATAGTGAGGATGCATCATTGCTCGGTATTAGCTAAAAAAACTAGCCATTAGAAATATAGGCGTTTATAAAACTAACCGTTAATGGATTAATTAATTAGTTACTAGGAAGAATATTCAATAATTTTAATTAAAAAAATTTAATTGATTAATTAATAGATATTATAATAAAATATAATATATAATTTTTTTTATGTAATCTATAATATAAAATGGTTATGATAGAGATTTAGATATTTAAATAAGATACACAGGGATTAAAAACAATAAAAGAAATATAAAAATAAAAATAAAATAAATAAAAGAAAATATCAAGGGGAATAAAAATGACCAAAATAGAAGAGAAAAAAAAATTAATCAAGAGAGAGTTGGGGTCTATCTCTTACTAAACTTCCAACCATTATCCCTATTGATATTTTTAGCATGATATGTTGAGCCCCAAAAATGTCCTTCTTTTCCACCACATTTCACTTCATTTCCTTTGTCCCTCATCAATTACAGGCTTGAATGATCAATAGGATTGATTAGGATTACTTTAAGAAAGTATATAATGACTAACTTGCTATGTTTTCATGATTTTGTTGTTGTAGTAATTTTTGACTACACTCGGCTACAAAACGCAGTCATTCTGTAGCCAGTCGCCTATTCCGCAGCTATCTTCATGTTCACGCAGGTTCCAGGTGTCACCTCAAGGAAAAATGCATATGGTCGTATTCCACATCACTCCCCCATCATTTCTTGCTCTCCACGAAGTCTGAGCTCGAGTCTACAGGTGGTTATGCACGTGGGAAACCAAAACTAGGAGATAGACTTCTAATAGGACAAGGACTATACAAATGTCCTTAATCATAGTACGAGACCACCACCAGAGTTCTAGTTTGATTTTAGTTGGGAAAGACATTTATTCTTGTTTTATCTCAAAGGAAGTTATGTAATTTTGTTATAAGGATGGCTCGGGAGACCGAGAGACAACTAGCTAGATTTTGTTTTATTGCTAGATCTCAGAAGACCGTAATACTCTGTTTTTTTTGAAGAATTTCTCCTTTAATGAAAGAAGCATCACTTTATTGCAATATCTGAGTCAATATTGAGTAGATTTGCGTGCTAATCCGGTGGTAGAGGGCCCCTGCTACCTGAGAAGCTTTGTTCATATGGTTTAGATAAGTAACTTAGCCTTGTTTCATTCCTAGTTTAATCAATTTTATGAACTTTGTGTTTTTACACTTACTTGCAGTGGATGCCACAATCACTCTTATCCTTACAAACTATTCCAAAATACCACTAACATTGGATGAGATATAACTGTATTATTTTAGGAGTTAACTACATTTTTTTTCCAAAAATTTATGTTTTATGCTCATTTGCATTGAAAGATACAACCAGACTTGTTTTTACAAACTATTCCAAAATATCACTCATACTGAACGAGATAGGGCTGTAGTATTTCATAGAATTAGTTGCATTTTAGTTCAGTTGAAATACTCTAGAGGTAGATGTCACTCTAGTTTAATTTTGTCACTATATTTCAAGTTTGATAATGTCACTCTAGTTCAACTCTGTTCATTATATTTCAAGTTAGATTAGTGGCATTCTAGTTCAGTTCCAGTTCACTGTATTTCAAGTTAGGTTAATGGCATTCTAGTTTAGTTGTGGTCACTGTGTTTCAAGTTTGATCAATTGCATTCTATTTCAGTGTTATCCATTGTTCTTTAAGTTGTATTAACTGTCAAAATTAGACTTCACGGCCTTCATTGTTTACAAACTACTCTTGTTCTGACTTTCTATTAATGCACCATCATATGGATAGGAATTAGTGATATCAGTTTAAGGCCTTGATTGTTCTGCAATCTTTTGCAATTTCACAAATAAGCCTTTTCCCAAAAACTATTCTAGAAAATCTCTAACTTTCGAATGAGGCTTAGTAGTGACAAGTTGAGCTGCAAAATGGATTAATCTTAGCATTACAAGTTAATTCAGAGTAGAAATCTTATTGTGCTACAAATAATATTTCCCAATTGTGTTCCAATAAACCTCTAGCCATGGATGAGATTCTTTGTAATATTGTAAGATGATTGTTTACTTAGGAGAACCTCATTTGCACTAAAATTGTCCTTTTCTCAAGCTATTCCAACATATTTCTAATGAATGAATTGGATGAGTTCATGTTATGAGTTATTGAGTTCATGTTGTGATTTATTTCCTTGTTATGAGTCATTATCAAGCTTTGCATTTTCTGTTCTTTAGTGCCATACACAGTTTAGAATAGGTTTTGCTCTATTTTAGTGTAACCATCCACTTCTCTTTACCAACACTTGGTTCTTTTCCTTTTTAACATAAAACCATAAAACCAAAAACATCAGAAAAACACTAAACACAACGTAGTGAGAAACAGATACCTAGGCACATATAGTGCACCTCACTTCAGTAGTTTACTAGCCCTGGTTGAAAATTTATGACATCAATTTAGGAACACTAAGTTGAGCACACATTTTGGCGCCGTTGCCGGGGAAGTGAAAACTAGGTAGTTTTGTTTCTTACCTCCCAAAAATAATGACATGCGTAGAGAAAGAGACTCAAGGGGTAGATTCATAAGAAGCAGAAGCTTGATTCCTAGAACACCACTTGTTTCACCAAGACCAAGAGCCAGCACATCTTCAATTCAAACCCACATTCCATCCTTTACTGATCATAGACTCTCATAAAACTTAAGATTAGATATTCCATTAGAAAGACCTTCCACTTCATCCACTGAACTTGTCTTAGAAGAAGATTCAAGGACCCCTGCTAGATATATAAACTTTTCCACTTCCACAGAAGAATCAACTATGGTGGAAGAGGGGGGAGGAAGAGTCTTTAATGGATAACACACACTATTTGGAGGGGGTAGAGGTATAGGTAGAAGAGAAGGAGGTAGAGGTTCAAAAGGAGAAGGAGGCAGAGGAAGAGGTAGAAGATAAATGGGAAGCTCTTTTGGGTTTCCTATAGTAGATGAAGAAACCAATGCAACTATGAAAAAAATTTCACCCTCTGTCCTTCCAAACTTTTATGGACTTAAAACTGAAGATCCTGAAACCTTCCTATTTGAATTTAAAGTCCTATTTAGAACCTATGACTACTTACAAGATGCCCAAAAACTTAAACTGTTCCCTTCAACATTGAAAGGAGCATCATTAAAATGGTTTATGAGTTTGATCAACAGTTCTATTAGGACATGGGAAGACATGAAACAAGAATTTCTAGAGAGGTATTTGGATTACTGTATGCCAGTCAACCATAAGGAGGAAGTGTTTAAAATGTTACAAAAAGAGGATGAAAATTTGGAAGATTTGTTGGAGAGGTTTAACTATAACATCAAAAGGGAAAAAATGGAAAACTTAGACCAAGATACCTTGAAAGCTCCCTTGTTGAAGACAATTAGGGATGAATGGTTAGATATCCTTAACATGATGGGAAAAGGGGATATATCTCAGCTTACATTACCTAAAATAGATGAATTATGTATCAACCTTTCAAGAGGGAAATCTAAAACTGTAAAAGGACCAAGAGACCCCGCTCTTGCAAGGGCAAGTAAGTTTTCTTCTCGGACAGTAAGTAGGGCAGAAATAGGACATATGCTTCATGAATTCAAATCTGATATCTTGGGGAGTCTTAGTGAACAAATAGACACCCTTAAGTTACAAAACAAGCAAAAATATGAATTTGATGCCTTAGCAATTTTTTTTCCCAAATGTAGAAAGAAACATGCCTTGAGAGAGTGCCCTTTGGATGCCAAAGTTGTGGAGACTTGTATAATTTGTTCAGAAAAACATGAGACCAAGAGTTGTCCTTCAATTCCTGGTCTTAAATTTGTCTTTCAAGAAGAAACTCCTACAAGTTCCACAGAATCTCTCAATTTTGTCTCCAGGAGGCCTTGGCAAGGACCTCAAACACAAGGATTTCATGATCCGTTGTATAATCAACCCCCACCAAATTAGAATTCTTGGTAGCAACCTTGGCCCCAATTTCAAAATCAATCAAAAACTTGGGTGCAAGGAGCACAAAATCCCTATGGAAGATACTCTTAGTATTACCAATATCCACCATCCTATCCACCATATCCACATTTTCCTCCTCAACAAAATTTTCAACAAAATCCTCAAAATCCACAACATCAAAATCAACCACTTCCATTACCATTTCCTCAGAAAAAAAATCAGTTGCCTGCCCAACCCATACCAAACCCCAACAATAAAAATCCTCAGAACACATACATGATAGAAGGCCAACCGTTTCCAACTTATTTGATCACTCCTTTAGACCTTAGTGATGTTCAACTTAGGTCTGGAAGAATACTTGAAAAGAGGAAACCTTTTGTAATCATACAAGAGCAAGACAATTCTGAGGAAGATTCTCTATGGGTAAATAAAAGTCTTGAAGAGAACACAACTTTCCAAGACTCAAACATTGAAAAATAAAAACAAAAAGAACCAATAATTTCAACTCCTATATTAGAGCAGCCATCAACATCCACTTCTACACCCCCCTTTCCAGAAAGATTACAAATTGATAGGGGTATAGAAAAACAAATTACGGTGCTTAATTATGATTTCCTAGATGAGATGAGAAATGTTTTTATTAAGATCCCATTATTAAAAGCCATTAAGGAAATTCCAATCTTAGCAAAAACAATAAAGGAGTTGAGCATGAAGAAAACAAGAAAAAGAATAAGAGAGATAAAGAAAATTCAACTGGCAGGAAAAATAGCAGATATCATGATGGGTAAGATTTCTATTCCAAAGTATCTAGACCCAGGAAATCCAGTTGTTAAAATACACATCAATGGAATTGAGATCCAAAACACACTTATTGATTTAGGAGTAGCAATCAATATCATGAGTAGACAAATCATGGATAAACTGAAACTTCCTAATCTTCTTTTTACACCCACATTATTACAATTAGCAGACAGATCTGTGATCAAACTTGATGGGGTAATAGAAGACATTCCAGTGTCCCTATATTCTTGGGAATATCCTGTGGATTTTATGATCCTAACTCCTAAGAATAATCTAGGAGGGCATCCTATTATATTAGGAAGACCTTGGTTAGCTACAACTGATGCTTTCATTAGTTGTAGATCCGGTGATATGTACATCTCTGATGGTAGTTCAACTAAGAAATTTACCTTGTATCCTCCAACAAGAACAATTACAGAATTAGATGATACTCAATGGATAGAGGATGAAGAAGACTTACAACCTCTCTTCACAATTTCAGAAATTAGTGAAGATAGCCAGATTTTGAATACCTTAGAAAACTTTGAATCCTCTTTGGAATATAAGCATGAACAATTTCAAGAAGAATCCAACATTGAGTTTTTATCATCAAGGCAGATGTCTCTTTATTCCATGGATAAATCTGGCAGCTCTACAATTGAGATATTTCCAGGCACAACCTTAAACATAAACAAGAACTTAGAGAAATCTCAAAAAGAAGAGCTAGTCAAGATTTTACAGAGACATTCTTCTGCATATGCATGGGAGTACACTGATATCAAAGGGATAAGCCCAAAGACTTGCACTCATCACATCTACATAGAGGAAAATTGTAAACCAATCAGACAACCTCGGAGACGGATGAATCCAAATCTTAGGGAGATTGTTAAGGAAGAATTGCAGAAATTGTTAAATGTTAACTTCATCTATCGCATTTCAGATAGTCAGTGGGTTTTTCCTTTGGTAATTGTGCCAAATAAAAATGGTAAATAGAGGGTATGTATTGACTACCGGGAATTAAACAAAGCTACTCTTAAAGATCATTTTCCCTTCCCTTTCATAGATAAGGTGTTAGATACATTAGCTGGCAAAAAGTACTTTTCATTTCTAGATGGGTTTAGTGGTTATAACCAAATTTAAGTAGCACTTGAAGATCAAGACAAAACCACATTTACCTATCCCTGGGGTACCTATGCTTACCGAGTATTTCCATTTGGACTATGCAATGCACCCGCAACATTTCAAAGGGCAGTACTAGGAATATTTTCAGATATAATACATGATTGTGTAGAGGTATATATGGATGATTTCACAGTTTATGGAAACACATTTGAATAAGCCTTAAAAAACTTGGAAAAAGTTTTAAAGAGATGTAAAGAAGCAAATCTTTCACTTAGTCATGAGAAGTGTTTTATGATGTTTACTGAAGGAATTGTTTTAGGACATCACATTTCAGGGGATGGGATTAGAGTTGATGAGTCAAAAGTTGAAGTCATCTCTAACTTATCTATTCCAAGTTGTCAAAAAGATGTTAGGATTTTTCTAGGATTTACAGGATATTATCGAAGGTTTATAGAAAACTTCACCAAGATAGAATCTCCACTTTTCAAATTACTTACCAAAGACTGTGAATTCAAGTGGAATCCTGATTTCCAGTTAGCCTTTGAGACCCTGAAAACAAAAATATCTGAAGCACCTATTTTAAGGGGACCTAATTGGAAGTTACCTTTTCATATTTCAACAGATGCCTCGGATACAACTCTAAGAGTAGTATTGGGACAAAAAGACCTGATTCCTTATGCCATTTACTATACCAGTAAAAATTTGACTCCTTCAGAGTTAAACTATACTGTAACTGAAAAAAGAATTTTTAGTTATTGTTCATGCCATAAACAAATTTAGACACTATATAACAGGCTATGAAACTTTTGTTCACATAGATCACTCTGCAATTAGATATCTAATGAACAAATCAATTACTAATGGTAGAGTCATAAGATGGTTATTGCTTTTACAGGAATTCAACATTACCATTCTAGATAGGCCAGGAAAACAAAACACAGTAGCTGATTTCCTATCTAGACTCCAAAACATCAAAGACAGTACTCCAGTTGAAGATCAATTCCCCGATGAATATCTTTTTGCAATTTCTACTCAGATTCCTTGGTTTGCTGACATTGCTAATTATTTAGTTTAAGGGAAATTTCCTTCAATAATGAATGCAAGAGACAAAAGAAGGATCATTTATGACATTGCAAAATATTCATGGGTTTCTAATGAGTTATAAAAAATAGGTCTATATTTTATCATTAGGATATGTGTTAGGGAAGATGAGGTGCCTGAGATCCTCAAGGCATGTCATGATGAACCTTGTGGCGGACACTTTGCTAATAAAAGGACAGCTTATAAGGTCATTCATTTAGGATACTATTGGCCATCCCTTTTTAAAGATGCTAAAGAGTATTTCAAAAGGTGTGACAGTTGCCAAAGGGTAGGGAAACCTTCTCCTTCAGGTGAGATGCCATTGCAGCCTCAGGTACATATTGAACCTTTTGAAAAATGGGCTTTGGATTTTGTAGGACCTATTAGTCCTCCATCAAGACAAAATAAATATATATTATTTTGCACTGATTATGTTACCAAATGGGTAGAGGCCAAGCCATGACTTTCTGCTACTGAAGCATCTGTAGTTAATTTTCTTTTTGAGGATATTTTTACTCATTTTGGTGTCCCAAGGGAAATTTTTACAGATTAAGGAGCTTAATTTACATCAAAGCTAGTGGAACAAATGATGGAGAGGTACAAAATCAGACACATAAAATCTACTCCCTATCATCCACAAGAAAATGGTCAAGTGGAATCTACTAATAAGTTCATTGAAGGGATCCTAACAAAGACTGTTCATTTACATAGAAGAGATTCGGTAGACAGGCTTCCTGAAGCTTTGTGGGCCTATAGAACTACATGGAGAAGCACAATGGGTCATACTCCCTATGAACTTGTTTATGGAAAACAAGTTTTGTTTCCCATAGAGTTTCAGATTCAAACTTTTAGAATGGCAGTTCAGCTAGGACTTGATCTAACAAAGGCACAAAAGCACAGATTGGAGCAGATTAATGAATTGGATGAGATCAGACAAGATGCAGTTCAAAAAACAAGTATAGTCCAGCAGTAGAGGACTAGATGGCATGATAAGTATATCAAGGAAAAGAAGTTCAAAGAAGGTGACTAGGCTCTCTTGTTTGATTCAAAGATCAAAGATTTTCAAGGTAAATTCCAAACACATTGGCTTGGACCATATGAAATTGTGAAATTTTTTGACAATGGAGCAATAAAAATCAGGACAATAGATGAAGAAGAGGTCAATTTTCTTGTAAATGGTCATAGATTTAAGCTATATCATAAGCCACTTTCAAGAGAAGAATTTGTCAAGAGATTTCAGGAAAACAATGATGTGAAGTTTTCTTCTTCATCAACTTAGTTGAATTTTCTGAATTCAAAAGCATATATATATATACATGAAAACTAATCACTGATTAGCATGTTTATACAGAAAAGATAGAGTGAAAATTAGAATCTTTCTGACACTTTAGCTTTTCAAATTTCTTCTTTTTCTACAAGCAGCTATTACAAAATATAAGTGCAAACCCATATTTCACTTATGATCCATTTCATTCCATTCATCCATACTCCATTTCACTCCATTCATCCATACTCCACTTCATTCCATACTTCATTCATTTCATTCCATGTTCCACCTCACTTCCATCTCATATTTAAAAAAAAAAAAAAAATGATCTTTTTCTGCAATTGAATAATACAAATCATAAGTTGCAGGTCACTTTCCATACTTCACCCCACTTCATAATTGTGATTCATTTCATTACATTATTCACTTCACTCATACTCCATTACACCATATTTTATTATCCATTTTTAACTCTTTTCATACAACATTCCATTCATGCTTCAAACCATTCCATTCCATGTTTCAAGACTTCTACAGGTACATTCTGCAATCAGTCAGACATTCTGCAGCCAGAGATCCTGAAGGCACTATCCAGTAATCACTTGATTTAGCAGCAAATTGATCCTGCATATCCAAGACAACAAGCAAAATCAAAGGAGTTATGAGGACTGAAGATCAATGATTTTCAAAGGAGGACAAGGCATATCAAAACCACAAAAAAAATCAAATGAAAGGCAAAGGTAAAAGTTATGAAATTAGTATGGTGACAGATCATGAAAGTTTTAGCATAGTTAAGTTATGTATGATTCAAAAATTTATTTTAATTAGTCGTGTTGATCATGCCTATCAAACCTACCATAAAAAACTTTGGACAAAATCCCTTTCACTCCGCCATTCCAAATCATCATTTAAAACTTAATGGTTAAGTACTGAAGTGACCTAATCAGTCACGTCACTAGCCCGAAGCATTTAGTGATGATTTTGAAATTTACATGAGAATTTTTCTGCGGTCTTTTCTTCTGTGATAACTCTCAACTCATTAATCTGTGTGAATCATCCTCACCACATTATACTCATTTCATAATCACTCCATATCATTTCTTTCCGTAGCCAATTCTTAGCCATTCTGGTCTGTAAAACAGAGGAAACATCTTTGGAGTAAAAACATCTCTTTAACAGCCATTTTTACCGTGAGTAGAGGAACAGTAATTTGAAGGTTGAGAAAGGAAGCTATGGGTCTCATAGTAAGATCCAAACCAGTTGGAACCAAGTACTTGGAAGGTTATCCACAAATCAGAGAAATTCTACAGCAGGCTGGGTGGTTACATTTTTTTGAAAAATTTAATGGTTTTCATAAAGAAGTAACCAAAACATTTGCACGGTCCTTCAATGGAGCAGAGGTCGAAATAGAAGATATTAAATTCACTATTACATAGGCTTTCATTGCAAATGCAACGGAATTACCCAGAGAAGGAGAACGTTGGTTCAAAAATAGGGAATTTCATAATGAGGCATGGAGGCAAATACTCAAAACACCAGGTATGGATGTTTCCATTTTTAAGAAAGGTATTCCTAGCTCGACACTGAAAAATAAATGGAGGAACATGTTGCTCATTTTGCAAAAAATTATCACTTGTGAAGGAAGATTTGGTACCCTCTATGTTTATCATATTCGGTTAATGATGCATTTCTTAGATGAAGAAATCAATTTTCCCTTTTTCCTACTTCATAGTCTGAAAAGAATGGCCTCTAATGTTCAAAAGAGGGTTCAATTTATAGAAACCACTTTGTATCACCATGGTTTAGTCAAAATCCTAATTGAACATCATTTGAGAAAAATGGGAGATAATTGGGATGAGTTTCTAGTGAGGAATCACTTTGAAGAACCCAAGGAGTCTCCATGTGAAGGAAAACCTACAAGAAGAATCAGGAGAAGGGAAATTTCCAAAGCTGTTGAAACTAAAACTGGTAAATCAATACAAGGGGACAGTGAAGAGATGATTTCTGAGAAATTGGCTGAAATTAAGAAGCAACTTAAGAAGGAGAGGATAATAAGAAAATATGCCAAAGAGAGAGGTGAAGGACCATCTCAACCAAGACGGAGCCACAGACTCAGAGGTATATTTAAGAAAACAGGGGTTAGAAAAACGGGAATCATAAACATTGAGGATGAAGAAACACCTACTGCTAGAACACCTGAGTACCAGTACGAGGAGGATCTTGATATAGACCCAGCACAACAACAAATTTATAATTATGTTGAGACATTAGAGAAGAGAGCCTCGGAAAGTAGAGACAGAACTCCTAGCCCACCAAAATCTGCAATTGATGTACTAAGAAGAGAAAAATATCAGTTAGAAGTGCTCAATAGGCATATCAAGAATGAGAATGAAATTTTAAGGGAGCAGGTTAAGCTGAAAGGTGATATGAATACAACTCTGTCTCTACAAATGAAAAAGTTGCACAAGACCAGTGAAAAATTGAAGAAGAAAAACAAAAATTTAAGCAGGGCACTTACAAATTTGAGATTCAAGTTGATCATAAGGAAGCCCAGGAGGCCATTGACTGTCAGAAAAAGAAGAATAAGGGGCCTAGATGTCCTAGAAGAGGTCTCAGAGTACATGGATTAGTTGCATGAGGACATGAAAAAGCCTTGCAGTGGGGGTATGTTGAGCCCCAAAGATGTCCTTCTTTTCCACCACATTTCGCTTCATTTCCTTTGTCCCTCATCAATTACAGGCTTGAATGATCAATAGGATTGATTAGGATTACATTAAGAATGTATATAATGAATAACTTGCTATGTTTTCATGATTTTGTTGTCGTAGTAATTTTTGACTAGACTCGGCTACAGAACGTAGTCATTCTGTAGCCAGTCGCCTATTCCGCAGCTATCTTCATGTTCATGCAGATTCCAGGTGTCACCTCAAGGAAAAAATCATATGGTCATATTCCACATCACTCTTCCATAATTTCTTGCTCTCCACGAAGTCTGAGCTCGAGTCTACAGGTGGTTATGCACGTGGGAAACCAAAACTAGGAGATAGACTTCTAATAGGACAAGGACTGTACAGATGTCCTTAATAATAGTACGAGACCACCACCAGAGTTCTAGTTTGATTTTAGTTGGGAAAGACATTTATTCCTGTTTTATCTCAAAGACAGTTATGTAATTTTGTTATAAGTATGGATCGGGAGATCGAGAGACAACTAGCTAGATTTTGTTTTATTTCTAGATCTCAGAAGACCGTAATACTTTGTTTTTTTTGAAGAATTTATCCTTTAATGAAAGAAGCATCACTTTATTGCAAGAGCTGAGTCAATATTGAGTAGATTTGCGTGCTAATCTGGTGGTAGAGGGCCCCTGCTACCTGAGAAGCTTTGTTCATATGGTTTAGATAAGTAACTTAGCCTTGTTTCATTCCTAGTTTAATCAATTTTCTGAACTTTGTGTTTTTATACTTACTTGTAGTGGATGCCACAGTCAGTCTTATCCTTACAAACTATTCCAAAATACCACTAACATTGGATGAGATATAACTGTAGTATTTTAGGATTTAATTGCATTTTTTTCCGAAACTTTATGTTTTATGCTCATTTGCATTGAATGATACAACCAGACTTGTTTTTACAAAATATTCCAAAATATCACTCATATTGAACGAGATAGGGCTGTAGTATTTCATAGAATTAGTTGCATTTTAGTTCAGTTGAAATACTCCGGAGGTAGATGTCACTCTAGTTTAATTCTGTCACTATATTTCAAGTTTGATAATGGCACTCTAGTTCAACTCTGTTCACTGTATTTCAACTTAGATTAGTGGCATTCTAGTTCAGTTCCAGTTCACTATATTTCAAGTTAGGTTAATGGCATTCTAGTTTAGTTGTGGTCACTGTGTTTCAAGTTTGATCAATTGCATTCTAGTTCAGTGTTATCCATTGTTCTTTAAGTTGTATTAACTGTCAAAATTAGACTTCACGGCCTTCATTGTTTACAAACTACTCTTGTTCTGACTTTCTATTAATGCATCATCATATGGACAGGAATTAGTGACATTAGTTTAAGGCCTTGATTGTTCTGCAATCTTTTGCAATTTCACAAATAAGCCTTTTCCCAAAAACTATTCTATAAAATCTCTAACTTTTGAATGAGGCTTAGTAGTGACAAGTTGAGTTGCAGAATGGATTAATCTTAGCATTACAAGTTAATTCAGAGTAGAAATCTTATTGTGCTACAAATAATCTTTCCCAATTGTGTTCCAATAAACCTCTAGCCACGGATGAGATTCTTTGTAATATTGTAAGATGAGTGTTTACTTAGGAGAACTTCATTTGCACTAAACTTGTCCTTTTCTCAAGCTATTCCAACATATTTCTAATGAATGAATTGGATGAGTTCATGTTATGAGTTATTGAGTTCATGTTGTGATTTATTTCCTTGCTATGAGTCATTATCAAGCTTTTCATTTTCTGTTCTTTAGTGCCATACACAGTTTAGAATAGGTTTTGCTTTGTTTTAGTGTAACCATCCACTTCTCTTTACCAACACTTGGTTCTTTTCCTTTTTAACATAAAACAGTAAAACCAAAAACATTAGAAAAACACTAAACACAATGTAGTGAGAAACAGATACCTAGGCACATATAGTGCACCTCACTTCAGCAGTTTACTAGCCCTGGTTGACAATTTATGACATCAATTTAGGAACACTAAGTTGAGCACACATGACGCTCAATCTCAATGGCTTCCCTAAGCTTCCTATGATGGAAGTGGTCAACCTTAGAAATGGTTTGGAGTCTTCAATGAAACATGGTAACAAGATTTCTCCACATGTTCTGCCAGAGAGGATTTTTTTCCCTCTTCTATTATGGTCTTTTTTATTCCTCTTGATATTTTCTTATATTTATTTATTTATTTTATTTTTATTTTTATATTTATTTTATTATTTTTAATCACTATGCATCTTAGTTAAATATCTAAATCTCTATCATAACCATTTTATATTATAGATTACATAAAACTTTTATATATTATATTTTATTATAATATCTATTAATTAATCAATTATTTTTTTTTAATATTCTTCGTAGTAACTAATTAACTAACCATTAACGTCTAGTTTTTTAAACAGCTAGTTTTTTTTAGCTAATATCGAGCAATGATGCATACTCACTATTTATTCATTAAGATTGAATGGCTTGTTCACCTTGTCTTGAGGATGAACCACATTATTTGGTTCGAAACGTCGACAAATCCTAATAATGTGATCAATTCGAAAAGACATTTATCTATTTTATGGATAAAAAAAGTCTCATATATAAATTATTACATTCTTCGACAAAAGTATGGATGTCCATTTTAATGCATTCCCAAAATAAATATCTCTTAACTCATTCAAAAATTTTCTAAAAGCTAGAGTGATATGATGTAGGAGATGAGTGCAACTCCATGTACACACTTTATATTAAGGTACAATTTGGTACTAGAAAAATGCACCTTTTATATAAAAACGTATCTTTCTACCAAGAATAGACAATAGGAGGATTGGGATCCTTCTTAAGTCATTAGATGAGTGAAACCACCTTTCTTCTCATATTCCTATTAATTTTCCAGTGTTCTATACTTAAAAAAATCACTTATTTCAATTCTTCTTAAATTAGGAATCAATTTATCCAATATAATTCAACCATCCAAAAACAATAAGGAATTGTAGATAGAAAAATAAATCAAATGCACAATAGAAGACAACCAAGAACAAGAGAGACATGGTATTTGGTCAAAGACTAGGGACAAACCCCACAAGGGGGAAAACCCTTTCAAAATTTCTTCTTCTATTATATTTCCATCAAATTTTTGAAAGAGTGATACAATGTTCCAATTTATCAACAATGAGTCAAATTAAAATCTTTAACTTAACCAAAAATAAACTAACAAATATCCAAAATATGAGCCCAAAAGTCAAATCTCGTCAACAAGTCAAATCTACAATTCTGGTCGAAGTCAATAACAATTGTAGTAGCCCTAGTCAATCAATGGTCAATGCTCAAAACTTATCCAAATTAGCTCAGTAAAAAATCAAAATATGCAGCTTTTATTTTTGGTCAAATTTCATTTAAAATAATCCCAAAATAGTTCCTCCAAATATGGTCAAAGTCAAACTTTGACCTGTGAAAACCTTAGGTGTACACCTACGGTTAATGTAGGTCAAAGTTCCCAAAAAAAATCATTCAAAGGAATAGTCAACTTAGCCTCCAAGAACATATACAAATTTGGTCAATCCAAGTCAAAATATGGCAAGTCAACATTGGTCAAAGGTTGGTCAAACTATCCTAATCATAAAGTCAACACAAAAAATAGAAAATGCCTCCTTCCCTTCTCACGCGTGAGCTTAGACCTCCTTATTTCAGACCTGTATGAACCAATCAAATGAAGAGAGAGAAGATGTGATGTTTGACGATGATAATCCAAATTGATGTGACATATGCTCTTCTTATATGTGTCTCAGGGGGACGAATTAGCTTGCTAAATTTGACTTGTACTTTTGTGCACATGTGTGGGTTTCACGTTAAAAATAATATTTTTACTTGAACAAATTAAATTCTTCCAAGGGCTAGTAGGGGTTTTTCTTGATGAGGAAGGCTATATAATAGAGGGAATTTTTCCCTAAGCTACCAACTTAACACTCCCTCTCAGCTAGGGAGAAATTTCTAACTACATCATGAATGTCATCTTAAAATTATCATCATTGTTATCATTGAATCAAGTCATATCTCGTCTTTTCTCATCTCTACTCATCTCTTCTCATTTCTTGAACACTCTTGAATCTAAAGAAGAAGAATCATCATCATAGGGGAGCTCTGACTATCACCGTATATCCACAGACAATAGGCGATATCCACTTACCACAAGGGTAAGGTTCACACACTATCCTATTGGCCTATGAAAATAGGCGATATATATTTACCCTGAGAGGTATAGATCACACTCTCTCCTATTGTCTGTTAACCTTCCCACATGGACCCTAAAGATTCAAGTGGTAGAACACCTCCATCCTTTACAACTTGGTGGAGATACACACTTACCATAAATGGTAAGGATTGCACATGCCCAAGTATCCTCACCCATTGGCGAGATGGGGAGGGAAAATCCAACAAGCCTAACTTGTGGGTAGGATTCTGATTGGGGAATAATTTGCCAAGTCCCAAACTTGATGGTAGGGGGAGATACCCACTTGTCATAAAGGATAATGATCACACACACAACCTATAGTGACAACAAGCGAGATATACTTACCTCAAGGGTAAGGATCACACCCTATCGTATTGTATAGAGTTCCCTCAAACCTAGGAGATCTCCATCTCACTTCCTCTCCCTATGAGCTGAAATAGGGGGGAATAGCATAACTCTGTGTCCTTGATCAGTCAGAACCCTTACTCGGGAGGGTAAAATCCATCAGTCTAAGCTGCTCTCTTAAGACCAAAAGCTTCCCTTTAGACAAAGCCTTGGTGGGTATGTCTTCTATTTGCTCATTGGTCAAAATATGATGGAGTCTTATGGCTCCTCTCTGCACCATGTTCCAGATGTAATGATATATGATCTCAACATGCGTGGATTTGTATTGAAACAATGGATTTTATACAAGAGGGATCCAACTCTTGTTCTCACAACATATAACTGTCGTATCTAGTACCTTCTCAAACAACTCTCCAAAGATATTCTTCAACCATGCAACCTCACAAATCACCATGCTAGCAACAATATACTAAGCCTCAACAATACTAAGGGCAACAAACTTATGTTTCTTGCTCATATAAGATATCATGGTATATCTAAGGCTTCAAAAACATCTTGAAGTACTCTTTTGGTCAATAACATTTCTGGCCTAGTGTATTCATGTAGTCTCACATCTCCGACAATGTGCCTTAGAACAATATTAATCATCCCATGAAAATATATCAACACATGCTTAGCAACAAGCTAATGTGCATTTAGAGGCCGAGTCATAAATTAACGAAGAGTATTTACTACAAAAAAAATATATCTGGTATAATGTTCACAAGGAACATCAATGCCCCAATCAACTGTAGATACTTAGAAGGATTTTCCAAGTCAGGTCCTGCAACATCTTCACACAGCTTCTTGAAGTTCATCTCCATTAGTGTCACCATATATTTACATTACACCATTCCAAACATTTATAGAAACTTCAAAACATATTTTCCTTAAGAAAGGAAAATCGCATCAAGCCTTTGCCACACTTCTAAGCCCAAGAAGTAGTAAATTAATCCTAGGTATTTAATTTCAAACTTAGAGGCTAGCTTCCTCTTACATTCAAGAATAAGAGGCTCACCACCTATCAAGAATAAGTCATCAACATATAAAATCAAAATCAAGGGCATATCTTAAACAAATTTGAATTATAGGTTAGGGTCGACATTGCTTCTTATGAATCCAGGATTTATTAAGTAGCTATCAATACGGGCATACAAAACTCTATGGCTTGCTTCAATCCATAAAGTTTCTTCTTTAGTCTGAAAACATGAATCTTCATGTCATGTACTTTAAAACCCTATGGTTTCTCAACATATACTTCTTCCTCGAGTATTCCATGAAGAAATGCGGTCTTCACATCCATCTGGTGAAGATTCCATCCCTAGCTAGCAGCTAGTGCCACAATAGATATAATAGTTGTATATCAGGAAAAATGTGCAAATATATCATCATAGTCCTCTCCCTCTTTCCGGACAAACATCTAGCCACAAACATCACCTTATATTTCTCAATATTTCTATTAGCTCTATGTTTAGTCTTGTACAACCATTTAAAATTCACAAAAAAATTTCCTTTGGGTCTTAGAACAACTTCACATACAACATTATTCATAATGGATTCATATTCTTCAGCCATAAAATATTTCCAAACATGCTCTTTCACTACTTCTTCAAAGGTGGGAGGCTCAACTTGAATGATGGTGCTCATAGCTACAACATATCCTTGGTATCAGGAAGGTTTCTTACTTTCCTTGAAGCTTCCTCTAGCAGTAACATGTCTTTCAACATCTTGTAAATTATCACAAAGCCAAAGTGGTATCTTCCTAGTATGGGTATCACATGGAGGAGGATCCATTGGGTCCATAGGTTCCATGGGATCATCAACAACATATTTCTTGGGTTCAGGCACAAAAGGAACTTCTAGTAGGTCCATTTCATCATATTTATTTTTGACAAGAGGAGGTGGGGGAATGTCCCTTTCTTTTCCAAGGGTAATATCTTCATTGAAATTCACATCCTTGCTAAACTCAATATTCCTTTGACCTAGCACATATATTCTGAAAGCTTTAGAATTATCACAATAACTAACAAACATACATTTCTTTCTAGTGGCTTCCAAATTATTCCTCTTGTCCTTTAGCACATGAAAGTACATGAGGCAACCAAATATTCTCCAAGTGACCAACATTTGTCTTGATACCCATGAATACTTCTTTGGGAGTATTATCACCCAGAGCTTGATGAGGAGTCTTGTTTTGAACATAGAATGTTGTATTAGTGGCTTCTCCCTAAAGGAACTTTGGTGAATTTTTATCATGCAACATGGCTTGTGAAACTTCTATGAAATTCCTATTCTTTCTTTCATCAACAAAATTATGCTTGGGATTATAAGTTAAATGGTCTCCTTATTGACTCCATATTTCTTGCAAAATTCAACAAACTCATTTGAAGTATATTCTCCACCATTGTCAAACTTGAAGATTTTGATTCTTTTACCTATTTTATTTTCTATCATTTCCTTGAAATACTTGAACACATCAAATGCTTCATCCTTGTGCTTCATGTAGAATATCCATGTCTTCTGGGATAGGTCATCCACATATATTATATAATATAAATAGCCGCCCAGATATTTTACCGACATGAGTCCATATAGATTAAAAGGTATGAATTGTTTAATATCACTGGTCCTACTTTCGCTAGAAGGGAATGATCACCTCGACTTCTTTCCACTGGCACATCCTAGACATACTCCATCATGATTATCTTGAATCTCAGGCATTCTAAGAACTATCCTTCTTACTTTAGGATGGGATTCATAGTGTATATGCTAAAAATTTCAGTGTCATAGCTCACTTTGATGATTGCTATGATGTACCATTGCTCACATATGTATTCCATTAACTCTATAGATTCCTTCAATTCTAGATACCAAGGTGAATGCATCCCTCATGTGATATTCCATAGTCCAAGTGAGAACCTTTCCTCTTATGAAGACAACTCTCATCCCTTTGTCTTCCAAGGAAAATATAGATACAAGGTTCTTCTTCAATTTTGGTACATACATAACATAATGAAGATGGATGATTTCTCCATAATCCAAATGAAATGTAACATAACCAAAACCATTCATAGGATAAGTAGAGTTGTCCCTAATAATTATTTCAATTATTCTCCCTCTCAACCAAATTTAAGAGGACTTCACGATACCCAGAGAAGTGTCTAAAGGCCCCACTATCTACCAACCAACTATCAAATGAATCCAGATGAGAGGAACAAGAAAGTACATAAATAATAATATTTTGATATTGAGTAGCAATTGCATTATTTCCATACCTTGAATTTATTTATCTCTTTTAAGGATGATGGCATTCTTCATGATAATTAGGAGCATATCTTCTTATTTCATCATTGAAATAATATCCTCTCTTATATCATTGTACCTATCGTTTTTGAAGCCATGATTGTTGTTGTAGTGGGACCTTGAACCTCTTCTCTTTTTTATACAGTCTCAGGCATAGTGACCATGTCCGTGATAATTGAAACATCAAATTCTCCCCCCTCTTCTATTGGAGTCCTTTGATTCATGGGAAGACCTTCATGAAACAGATGGTCATCCCTTTCTTTTCCTATTCTTATCCTATGTGGAAAATGCAAAGGGCTCTCCTTCTTCATGCTTTTGAATCCTTCCTCTAGATATCATCCTGGCTTCTTCTTGAGTACATTTTCCAACCAGCTCATCAAATGTTGGGAACCTGCCATTGTTGCTAATATTTGTAATGAATGTCTCCCATATTGGAGGAAGAGCTTGAAGTTCAATGAGAACTAGCTCTCTATCAGACATAGATTCTCCAAAAATCAATGATTGATCCCTGAGTTGTGTTAATCTCATGAAGTATGATTGCATAGTCTATCCCTTGTTTATCTTGATGTCCTTGATTTTAATTTTCAAGGAGAGAATATGATTCAAATTTTTGACCTTATATCCCAACCAAATTGTTATATATATCCTTGGACTTCTTCAACTTTCCAATGTAAGTAATCAAATGATATTTCAAAGAATAAATAATTATTTTCTTGTCTTTGATCTAACCTTTCTTATACTTGGCCTTGGTGGAAATAAGGGAATTTTCCTGAGGCTCAGGTACCTTTCCTTCCACATATTCCAAGACATCATTTTCATCCAATGTCACTTCCAACTTTATATTCCAAGTAGAAAAATTAAATGAGTCATTGAAATTTTCTGCATCTTTGAAGTATAAGGTAGACATATTGACCAAGTAGCTTCTTACAAATAGATTCCTTCAAAGGTGATTTATTTTGTCTCTTGCCTCCTTGGGGTTGCCTTCACCTCATATTTGATACCATGTTAATTTTCCAGTGTTCTATACTTATCGCGATCAATTATTTTAATTATTCTTAAATTAACAACCAATTTATCCAATATAATTCAATATTCTAAAACAATAAGTAATTCTAGATAGAAAAATAAATCCAATGCACAATAGAATATAACCAAGAATAGGAGAGACACATTATTTGGTCAAATACCACCGAAAAATCCCATAAGGGAGAAAATACTGTCAAAAATTATTCTTCTATTAATTGTCATAAAATGTTCAGTGAAGAGATACAATGTTTGAATTCTTCAACAATGAGTCAAATTCAAATATTTGACTTAACCAAAAATCAACTAACCAATATCCAAAAGTTGAGACTAAAAGTAAAATAGGTAACTATGGTCAAATTCAACAATAGTTATAACAGCCCTAGCTAGTCAATGGTCAATGGTTAAAAATTCTCCAAATCAACTCGTTCAACACTCAAAAGATGTGGCCTTGAATGTTGGTCATATTTTAGTTAAAACAATCCCAAAACACTCCCTCCAAATCTAGTCAAAGTCAAACTTTGACCTGCAGAAACCCTAGGTGTAGATGTATGGTCAATGTGGGTCAAAGTGCCTAGAAGAAATCATTTAAAGGAGTAGTCAACTCAGCCTCCAAGAACAAATCTAAATTCGGTCAAACTGAGTTAAAATATGTCAAGCCAACACTAGTCAAAGGCTAGTCAATCTACCCCAATCAGAAAGTCAACGTAGAAAACATAAAATGACTCCTTCTGTTCACACGTGTGAGCTCAAATCTCATTATTTCACACTTGTACGAACCAATCAAATGGAGAGAGAGAATATGTGACGTGTGATGATGATATTCCAAAGTATGTGACATATGCTCTATTTATATTTGTCTTAGGGGGTCAAATTAGCTTTCCCAGGTTGACTTGTACTTTTGTGTACATGTGGGTTTCACCTTAAAAATAATATTTTTCCTTGACCAAATTAAATTCTTCCAAGGTCTAGTAGGGTTTTCTTGATGAGGAAGGTTGTCTAATGGAGGGAATTTGTCCTTGAGCCGCCAAATTAACAGTTCCTAGATAAAGCATCGATGATCACATTTTATTTTCCTTTCTTATATATGATTTAATAATCATACCCATGCATCTTAGCCTACACACTTGAGCTACTCATGGGACAACAACCACTATTCCAAAAAATAATTCAAATTATTATGATACATCATGTATGGATGTTATGTATCACTTGCATGAAGGATGGATATCACTTGTTTCTCACAGGTGGACTTTCCTAAATTTATGTAACACAATTGTTTGCTTGTGAAGGATAAAGGGAACCCTTCTTGCATCAACATAGCTCTAAGATTTATTCCTAAATCATCACATTCCAAGACAAAAATACCAATGGAATTAGTCACGACTGAGATAAGTGTATTATAGATGGATTCCTTTAAGTATATAAAGGCTTGTTCGACAACCTCATTCCATACAAAAGAATTTTTTTTAGTAGGGTAGTTAATAGGATTGTAATTTTTTTATTTTTGTGTAGCTTGGGAGGTACTCTAAGCCCTGGTGATCGCGGGTAGGAGGTCAAAGCGCCAAAAATGGGCTTGTGGGCTTGATATCCAAGCTTGGGGGTTTTTCACTCATAATGATATGGGAAAAAACCATGCTGGATTTATGAAATATGATGGATGAGGATAATAGTGCTTGGCGATATGATTCCAACACAATGAGAATCATTTGAATCCGAGTTGTCATTAGGGAGAAATGGATTTTTGAAGTTGACAAGGTAATTATTGGTTACCAAGTCATGTAGGCTTGGTGTAAAATACTCCAATAGAGTGTCTCTTCATAATTCATGGAGACCCTCATTTAGGCTATAAATTGAGGGTGAAATCTAGTGTTTTTATCATCCAAGAAATGGAAATACATGTCTGAAATTTGAAGGAGCCTTAGCCACAACTAGAAGAGCCAAAGGGACAATGCGAGGAGGCCTAAAAGATAACTTGGGTTATTTATGTTGCTGTAGGTGACATTGAGGTGATATAGGGCTGTTTAAGGGAAAGTTTAAGGGTTTTTCCAAGTGTGGTTTTCTGGGCAGAAAATTCGCAATGCTAGAGAAGAGAACCGTGTTGTGTTAGGGATGTTTGGTGAAGTTTTGGAGGGGGTCGAAGGCTACAACAGTTGTTGTGCTAGGCCGCAAGCTATATCTAGCAGTTGGGCCATCCTTTGGTGATGTGTTTGGGGTGAAAAAAGGCACAAAGAGACAACGTAGTAGTGGAGGTCCTCTCCCTTAGAGGACTGCAACCTTAAAGAGGCTTACTTGCCGATTTGCGTGGAGGTTAAGGTCTGTAGGTGATGCCCTAACCAGTAATGCAGGATTGAAGAAGTGAAGCATGGTGAAACAAGTATTTTGGGCCAGCTTGTGACCAGATTTGATCCTGGAAAGGTAGACGGTGGAAGTCAAGTAGGAGGGGTAGATATGATGATTAGATGCCCTACACTAGTGACAGATTCCATAGTGATTGAGCAACAAACTTGTAACAGAAGCGTGTTGTTCATTGGATCAAGTGTTGACTATTACTTGGGTTAGTTTGATGGGAAGCTTATAGGATGATTTAGGAGTTGGTTGGAGTAGCCCACATGGATTTTTGGGAGGCCTACCAAGAAACCAAGGTGACACATGCACATTATATCATAAGGAAATAGGACATAAACAAGGTATGTTGCAGATGGACCCATGTGTGATGGTATCCTATATGAGGACACATTGAGGTGCCTAGATTTGCGCAATAACTCATCTATTTCAGGGAAAAGGGTGGATTGGTGAAGTCTGTGGGCAACCATGTGTAAGGATTTTTCAAGTGTGGGGATGCCCTAACTAGGAGTAGATGCTACAACATGGAATTGGTCTCTCATGGACTATTGGAGGGAAGCGTGAGAGAGGACCAAGTGTGGATGAGATTGGGAACTTATGGTCTTCTGGAGGACAACATGATAATGTCCATGTTGGAGCCGAAGTGCAACAACTTGGTGGACAAAGGTGACTACTAGCTTGACAGTTGTTGGAGCTTAAGTGTTTGATCAACTAGGAGTAGGTTCGTGGAGCCCAAGACTTGTGTGTGGCGAAGGACTTATACAACAGATGATGGGCAGTCCTCATAGCTCGTGTTCATTGTGATAGATGGATATCTTCATGTGATAGGTGGAAACCGTTCGTTCTCTATGCCAGTCTTCATCGCTGCAACACATGAAGACCTTAGTGGGCTGAAGTCCCTGAGTAGCCGAGGAGAAGTAGTGGAAAGGATTAGAGTTCTTCATAAGTGGAGCTATGAACAAATCGACAAGATTCTCCTCGTGTTGTGCCCTTGATAGAAGAAGGGACAACTAGAGAGCAGATTAGACAATTGAGATTCAGTGGCCAAATGGACTTGGAGCATTGATAAAGGTAGGAGCTACAAACCAGGAGCCGAAGGACTGGGCAGGTACAAGGTACGACCAAGAGGAGCTGATAGAACATGCTACAACCATATGGTCAAAGTATCTTGTTTGTATCTTATACTAGGGGATGTATGAGGGCCATTATCCCTGGTAAGAGAGCTCTAGACTGTTATATTATATGTTGTTAATATACCATAGTTGGGTTGAAAAATTTAAAATTTGTTTATATTATGTGCATATGTGATTTACTGTTGTTTATATTCTGTTGTGAAAAGTAGTTATGTTGATATTCTTGGTTTGGTAGCGTCAAATATTTTAAGATTATATCCTAGATCCAAGGTCATGGAAATTCAACATGGTATCAAAGCGTATCTAAGTTACTTTGGAGGACAGTGAATCAGAGTGTGCACAACAAAGAAACCCAGAGGGAGTTTTCGGTGTCTGGATCATGGAGCAGAGGGTACAACTGAAGACATTGAGATGTGTTCTTGATAGGTTACATGGCGAGATGTGCTGGGAGTTCTCATGGATTGGTGGTGAGCTTGGTCAACAACAATTTGTTATAGGGAAAATTACTGATCATGGACTTCCGTTGATCTACAATGGATGGTTGGGAAAACTTGAGGGTTTCTTTGGCATGGATGAGATCAAGTTGATCGAGATGGATTCATGTGATGGACTACAGGTTGGGAGGCTAGAGTATTCATCAGATCATGGCATTGCATATCTGATATTGACGAGATTTTCATGAGTGGAATTTAATCTAGGAGGATGAGTTCTTGAAGGACTAAGCTAATGGATATTGTATAGGCTCAGAGGAAGTCTAGCCTTAGAGGGAGAAACCCTATGGAGGTTCGAGATCTTTAGGTTTGGATGCGATGAGATAGAGACACTACCAAGGTTGTCATATTAATATACATGGTATGCTATAGTGATGGATGCCAGATGGGCTAGTGTCATCACCGAAGATGATGGTGTTTACTTCCTAGTCTTGGAAGTACCTCCCTTGCTAAGAGGGAGTGTTGATTTTTGTGTAGTTTGGGAGGTACTCCAAGCCTTAGGGATCGAGGGTTGGAGGTCAAAGCGCCACAAATGGGCTTGTGGGCTTGAGATCCAAGCTTGGGGGTTTTTCACCCATCGTGATTTGGGACAAAATCATGATGGATTTATGACATGTGATGGATGAAGATGATAGTGCTTGACGATGTGATTCCAACGCAATGAGAATTGTCTGAATCCGAGTTTCCGTCAAAGAGAAATGAATTTTTGAAGTTGAAAAGGTAATTATTGGTTACCAAGTCATGTAGGCTTGGTGTAAAATACTCCAATAGATGTGTCTCTTCATAATTCATTGATCCCCTCATTTAGGCTATACATTTATGGTAAAATATAGTGTTTTATCAACAAAGAAATGGAAATACACCTCTAAAATTTGAAGGAGCCTTAGTCGCAACTAGAGGAACCGAAGGGACAATGTGAGGAGGTCTAGAAGACAACATGGGGTATTTCTATTGCTGTATTTATATAGGGATTTTTAAGGGAAAGTTTAAGGGTTGTTCCAAGTGTGGTTTGCTGGGTAGATAAGGCTGCAACTCCAGAGAAGAGAACGATGTTGTGTTAGGGGTATTTGGTGAAGTTTTGGAGGGGCCCAAAGGCTACAAAAACTGCTATGCTAGGACACAATCCATAGCGAGTAGCTAGGAAATCCTTTGGTGCTACATTTGGGGTGAAACAAGGCACAAAGATGAAACGTAGGAGTGTAGGGCCTCTCCCTTGGAGGACTGCATACTTAAAGAGGATTACTTGTTGATTTTCGTGGAGGTTAAGGGTTGTAGGTGATGCCCTAACTAGTGATGCATGATTGCAGTAGTGAAGCGTAGTGAAACAACAATATTTGGAGAGGTGTATTGAGTCAGATTGTGATAATGAAGCCTATGGAGGTTAAGGAGGAGGGGCAGATCTAATGATTAGATTCCATACACTAATGATATATTTCACAATGATTGATCAACATACTTGCAACATAAGGTTGTTGTGCATTGGGTCAAGTGTTGACTATTGTTTGGGTCACTTTGATGGGTAGATTGTAGGAGGTCTTAGGAGTAGGTTGGAGGAGCCCACATGGATTTTTGGGAGGCCTACGATGTAGCCAAGGTGAAAATAGGCACATTAGATCAGAAGGAAAGAGGACAACAACAATGTATGTTGCAGTTGGACCCATGTGTGATGGTTTGATGGAATCCTAGGTGAGGACACATTGAGGTGCCTAGATTTGCGTAATAGCTCCTCTGTTGTAGGGCAAAGGGCGGATTGTTGAAGTTTGTGGGAAGCCATGTGTAAGGGTCTCCCAAGTGTGGGGATGCTCTAACTAGGAGAAATTGCTTCAATGTGGACTTGGTCTCTCGTGGACTGTTGGAAGGAAGCATGAGAGAGGACTGAGTGTGGACGAGATTGGGTACTTATTGTATGTTGGAGGACAAGGGTCTGATCAACCAAGAGCAAGTTCATGGAGCCTAAGTCTTGTGTGTGGAGAAGGACTTCTACAATAGATTATGGGAAGTCCTCCTAGCCCATGTTAATTTAGAGAGATATATATCTTACAGTGATAGGCGACTACCCTTCGTGCCCTATGTTTCTATTCATTGTTGCAACACAGGAAGACCATAGTGGGCTAAAGTCCCTGAGTAGCTAAGGAGAAATGGTGGGAATATTGAGAATTTTTCATAAGTGGAGCTATGAACAACTCGACAGGAGTCTTGATGTGTTGTTCCCTTGATGGAAGAAGGGACAACTAGAGAGAAAATTCGACAACTGAGATTTAGTGGCCATATGGATTTGGAGCATTGATAGAGGAAGGAGATGCAGGTCCAGAGCCGAATAACCGAGCATGTATAAGGTACGACCGAGAGGATCTGATAGAGCATGCTACAACCAGATGGTCAGAGTATCATATTTGTATCTTATACTAGTGAATGTATGAGGGCCATTATCCCTTATACAAGAGCCCTAGACTATTGTATTATATGTTATTAATATAACGAAATTGGATTGAAAAATTAAAAAGTTGTCTATATTGTGTGCATATGTGATTTACTGTTGTTTATATTCCACTTTTCAAAGTAGTTATGTTTATATTCTTGGTTTTTTAGCATAAGATATTTTAAGATTCTATCCTAGACCCAAGGTCATGGAAATTCAACATAATTCAACCATAACTCTTCATATATTATCTATAGTAGCTTATAAGTACTAAGACACCATGCAATATTTTCAAAGTATGAGGGCATGAAAAATCCTACACAACCTCATTTTTCTTGGTATCACTCACACCTCTATCTATTTAACAATGTAACCCAAGTATTTTGCCTTTGAACTAATATGCAAGTTAATGATACAAAAAAGACATTAACACAATTTTTGAGAAGGGGCTCACCAAGGTTTTTTTAACTAATACAGATGACTGGGATGAAAGGGTTCCAACAACATTATGGGAACGCATGACCACAACTAAAAGGGTGCACAAGTATACACCTTTTCAGTTATTTTATTGTAAATAATTTTTCATTCCTTCCAAGTTCCTTATTCCCTAGCTTTATCTTGCACAATCAACCAAACTTATAGATGATGAGTCAATTGTGAAGTGACTTTAAGAACTATTGGAACTTGATGAGTAGATATTTTTAGTAGAGTTTTATCATAGTGTGGAGAAGCAAAAGGAAAAAGCTTGACATGATCATCATATTAAGAACAAGTCTTTTTTAGTTGGAGATCAATGACAACAAATATTTTAAACATCATGGAAAACTTCAAATGCATTGGTTGGTACCATTTATAATTTCATAGTTCACAGAGTCTATAGTTGTTAGACTTGCGTAACTTGATGGTATTCTTAAGCCTATTTAGTGAATGGCCCCTAAACTGATATGGTTTTCCTGCTCTCTATCTAGGATTGTAGGTCTTAGGTTAGTAGTCACTTAGCTTTTCAATCAAGATTTAGTTGCATAAGTTGTGTCTTGTTTTCTTGTTGTGTCATACAACAACCGATTATGATCACGGTGGTAGAGCTTATATTGTTTTATTATTATTTGTATCATTTAATTTTCATCTTTTCAGTGTGTCAAATCATTTCCCTGTAACGGTCGAATTTGCTAAGTTGGATCTTATCCCCATTTTACTGGTTGTACTATTGCCTTTATGATCCCGTCTTGTCAATTCCTTTTTGGTTGCTAGTGTACTACATTGGAATTTGAGTTCTGGTCATAATAATTTTTTTGCATCATAATTTTTATTTAGTTAGTCCTTCCAAGTTCCATTTAATGTCTAACGGGTCGGATAACTATCGATATTTGGGGTTTTTTCTATAAGTATGATGATTTGAGTATTTCATCTACAGTATCTCATTCTTACAATCACCATGATGAAATGGTATACTCCTGAAGGTTGTGTCTCATTTGACTTACTATATGATATGATGATTCCCTAGCCCCTTCATTCAACCCTTGGGAAATCCTGTGTTGATTCTACTAATCATTGCATTAATGGAAAATCCTTCCGAAACTGGTACAATAAGTTAATTAACACCACCAAAATTATGAGAATTCCCAATCAATTCTTGACCAACATATGTATCATATGTGGTTTGTTATTTACCATAATCACTCCCATTTCTAATGATACATTCTAGATGTGGCCTTTTCCCTTTTACATGACAAAAGCCACTTTTCACATGGAAGTTTTATCTTGGCCGAGTGTTAAAGAAATGGCAATCCCTATAGGAGTCTCATATTTTCTTGACGGTTTGATGCTAAGAGAATTATCTATAAATATTTCATCTTCATCTCATAAGTGTCCTACTACTATTAGTTTTGGTTTCCAAACCTTCCTTAAGAACCTTCAAGCTTGCCTAACTTCTGTCAACACCACTATATCCGACATTGAATCTATTGTTAGTGTCCCCGCTGCTCTTGATGCTCTACCCTTCCATGGAAAAAAATTCAAACCTATGTCTCTAAAAATGGCTTCATTGTTCACTTCATCTACACCACCCCAGTGTATACATCACTCCCCCTTCCGTATCCAAAGATTTTGATTTTTCTAGCACAATCCCTCCTAGATCTTTAGCCTCTTAATCATTTCATCATTGATTTTGAAGAACCCTCCTTTTGTTTTGAATTCTTCTATTGTTTTTCATATTCCTGATGATGAACCTATAGAAACTATTCAACCAATGCATATTAATGAGGAATGAGACCATACTTGGTAGTTTCATGATTCTAGTCCACCTAGTCCCATTCGATCTTTGCAGTCACATGAGCCTTTAGACACCATTTCCAACATTCCATCCAGTCCTCATCAAGAGTATAATATAGAGACACAACATAATCCATAGATTTTTCTTGATTCATAGACTACTCCAGAAATATAGGTTCTACAATATGTCATCCTCTGACAAGAAAATTGAGTTAGCTTGAGCTGAGAATTGGCTCTTTCTCATATGAGTTTCCTAATTTTGTGTGAGATCCTAATCATTGCAAGGATTTTTGTAGCTTTGCATATAATAATTATACATTGTTTGATTTCTCCCTCTTAAATTAATTGCAAAAATTTGCCAAGACATTTAACAAGAATAGGTATAGGAACTGGAGACTTCTCCACTAGCACAATCAAATAAGTTTGTCACCAATGTACAACCATTGTAGTTTAGGTTTCCACTAGTTGATACCATTTCTATTGAAGATCTTCAACACTAGTCCTTTACCCAATTATTCTAGTTTATCAAAGCTTCATCAATACACTTAGAATATCTCATGACTTTAGTGGACAAACAACAAAGTGACTTAACTCAAGCCTATGAGCAACAATAACAATAAATCATCCAAGTTACAGAAGAGAAAGATCAGTTGTGCACAGAAAAGGAAAAAATTTAATGTGATGTAGAAAATATCAAAATCAGCATTATGAAAATGTGTCCAACTAATGTAGAGACAAAATCTACTTTTCCAGAGGAAATTTCCACTTATGAACTATTAAAATTGGAAAACTAGGTCCAAAATCCATTTTGTGATGCTCAGATGAAGACACCAATATTTTTATTGGGTTTCTCTTTCGAAGAGGTGAAAGATCGATCTAAATATCATCTTGATTGGATGAGCAGAAAATTTATTTTGAATTTATTTTTAATACTTTCAAAATATGTGTAGGTCGGTCTTAAGGTTTTACACCCCCAGCAAATGTGTCACACACCCTCAGTGATTGATATAAATAGAGTCAATGTTGGAGGACATTTCAATCATCTCATCACACACATCCTCACGATCTAGAAATGGATGCCATGAATCTGGATACTGTAAATCTGGATGATGCCGGAAATGGATGTCATAAATATGGATGATGCTGTAAATATGGATGATGCCGTAAATATGGATGATGCCAGAAATGAATGCCACAAATATGGATGCTGTAAATCTAGATGATGCCAGAAATGGATGCCGTAAATATGGATGATGCCGTAAATATGGATGATGCCATAAATATGGATGATGCCGGAAATGGATGTCATAAATCTGGATGATTCTATAAATCTGGATGATGCCAAAAATCTGGATGTGGGATTCTTTTGTTGAATTATGTTTATTTTTGATGAGTTGTATTTAAGGGTTGTGTGTGTGACACTTTTGGTTGGCTGACCATATTGAGACTTTGTTGGTTGAAGCATCCTGTTGACTTCCGTAACGCACCAACACACTTATATTTTTCTGGCTTGTTTTCTGTCGATCTACTGGTATGTTCTATCAACACTTTACTTTATTGTTTATGGGATTGCTGACTAACATTGGGGATAAAATTAAAGTTGCATCAAGCATAGAACATATTCAAAAATTTACATGGTATCAGAGCTGAGGTGAAGACAAAGCCCAAGTTTGTAGCAATCACCGAAGAAGAGGATGGGTTTTTCAAACTACAATGGCTTTAAGGCTGATGATAAATTGATTGGGAAGGATGAATTCCATGCTTGGAAGATGAAATTGGATCTTAATTTGGAATACCAAGATGTCATGGACTATGTGCAGGGTAAAATCCAAGATCCTCCATCCACTGCAACTACTGCTGCCAAATCAAAGTACAAGAGGGGAGAAATCAAAGCAAAGTTGATGATCAGGGACTAAAATCATAAGAGTCTGGTTGCCTAAATATCTAAGCTAGGTCACTATGCTAGAGAATGCCCTTTTAAGAAGGTCAAGAAAAGGAAGGCTCGCTTTGGCAGAAATGGGAACCTTTCAAAAGGTCAAGAAATTCTAGGTATGGGGAATCAAATTTTTTTGACGATAAAAGAAATTAATTCATTCTTGTATCTACCCTCTTTGTTGCATATCCACCCGAAACTATGGATGTGTAGTTGATAGTTAGTGGTGCCTTAAGGCACATCATTGGGTTCAACGAAGCACTTAATGATATGGTTGAGAAGGATACTAATCTACAAATTATCCTTGGAGATAATGCCACATATCCCGTGAAAGGGACAGGGCTGTGACCCTCCACTTGTCTCAAGGTCAAGTCCTTCATTGCAAGATGTACTATATGTACCTAATTTGAAGAAGAACCATGTGTCTGTTTCGGCCATGGAAGACAAAGGTTTCAATGTGGCATTCATTAATGGAAGGTGCACATGTGGAAGAAGAGTTTCAAGGAAGATATCATGATTGGGTTTAGAGTTGGTACACTATCCGATAGTGATAAAATCCGACAGATATTGAACTATGGCACCAGAGGTTTGACAAATTCACTACAAGGCCTTTCCCGAAGCAAGGAAGGTGGTGACAGGGATGCCTGAGTTCTCAAATAATCATAAAGTATATGTGCTTGGTCAAAGGGAAGTGGAGATATGCCACGATGTTACCTTTGACAAAGATGCTTCCCTGAGGAAAGTAGTCAATCTTCCGAGATTTGAGGAAGATCATGAAGCAAGGCTTGGAAATCAAGAAGAACCGAAGGATGAGACGATGCCCGATGCTGAAGGACCAATGGACCCGATTGATCCACCTCCTTCAATAGGGAAGAGACCATCATGGCCCAGGGACACTCTCGAGGATGCCAAGGGACATATGGCCCCAAAGGGGGACATTCGTGAAAGCAAGAAGCTAAGTAGATACCAAGGGTATCTAACAGCCATGAGTACTATTGTACAATTTGAGCTTGGATCTTTTGAGGAATTTGTAAAGCATCAAGTCTGGAAGGATGCTATGCACGAAGAGTATGAGTCCATAATGAAGAATGATGTCTGGATGTGGTTCCAAGACCAGAGGACAAAGCAGTTTTCACCTCGAAATGGATCTACAAGATCAAGCATGGATCTGATGGAAGTGTTGAAAATTTCAAGGCAAGATTTGTTGCCTGTGGCTTCTCTCAAAAGGAAGGCATAGACTATGATGATATATTTGCACCTGTGGCCTAATATACCACCATCCGATCTATCATATCCCTTGCTGCTACGCAAGGATGGAGTCTTCATCAAATGGATGTGAAGACTACATTTCTTCATGGTGTGATAAAGGAAGAGGTGTATGTGGAGCAACCTCTAGGGTTCGAAGTCTAGGATTGGGACACCCATGTTTGCAGGTTGAAGAAAGCCCTCTATGGGTTGAAGAAAGTACCCAGAGCTTGGTATGAGAGGATAGATAGCTACATGATGAAGTGCGGCTTCACTCGTAGTAATGCTTATCCGAACCTTTACTTCAAGGTTGATAGAGAGAAGCCTCTCATTTTTGTACTGTATGTGGATGACCTCTTCCTGACAGGTGCTGCCCCTCTCATTCATCAGTGTAAGAGGGAGCTCGCTGCTATGTTTGAGATGAAGGACGTAGGATTGATGCACTACTTCCTATGCCTAGAGGTGTGGCAGAGACCTGGTGAGATTTTCCTTTCTCAAGGAAAATACATTGTGAAGCTTCTGGAAAGGTTTAGTATGATGGACTGTAAGTCCGTGTCGACACCAATGGAGCTCAACTTTAATAAGTTGAGTGGCAATGCTGTTGGGCCCATGCTAGCAAATCCTACTGAGTATCTTCAACTCGTAGGGGCCCTGATGTTCTTAGTGAACACCCGTCTAGATGTATGTTGTGCAGTGAACACTTTGAGTCAACATATGGTTGATCATAACATTTATTGGGTTGGTGCCAAGAAACTCTTGAGATATCTCTGAGGCATGATATACCATGGGCTGAGATACACTACCGGGAGTATGACACTCCATGGATATACTGATGCCAATTGGGCTGGCAGTGTGGTGGATCGCAAGAGCACATCTGGATGCCACTTCACACGTAGATATGCTTCAGGCAGGAAACTGAAGTTGGTAGCCTTGAGCACCGCTAAGGCTGAATACATTGTAACAGTATGGCTCGTTGTGAAGCCACTTGGTTGTGAAATCTCTTCAGTGAGTTGTTCAAGCATGTGCTAGATGCCACTGTTATCCTTTGTGATAACTATAGGGGCATTCGTTTGTCATAGAATCCCATGTTCCACGAACGATCTAAGCATGTCGATGGCTGGTAAAACTTTATCTGGGATACCAACCATTGGGTATAGCAAGGCGCCGTAAGGCTCGATCATATAGGAACTGATGAGCAGGTCGCGGATATTCTCACAATGCCCTTGGGGAAGGTCATGTACCTAAACTTCCGTGAGAATCTTGGTATCGTGGAACGACCCTACTCTGAGGGTCTTGTTGAATGATGAGCTCTGGGAGCTATAAGAAACCGCAAGGATAGGCTTTCTGAACCTTTTTGGTGTGCTTGGGCCCCACCATTATGATGATTGAGTTGGTTCGCCTCTCATGATCTGTGCCCCGTATGCATCCTACCCATTTGAGTTCCAGACTCATGGGAAGTACCTCTCATTTGGCCAATGATATGGGAAAAGCTAGAGACTAGTAGAAAATACTGATGGACACATCATATATTTCTGTACTCTCTATCTAGGATGACACATGTCCAACCACTTGATATGGGATCAATTCTAGTGAGGTTTCAGACCTCCTACTGACTTCGGGTCAGATAAACCGACTCTGGGTTGGTATGAGACTCTTTGTGAGTCCTATAGAGGTTTTGGACCTCTAGGCTGAATCTTTCAGCTGGGAATGATGTCTTTGTGACTAAACCACTTCTGTTCTTAAATAAAGAGGCCAACAAAGCAAGTTACAGCGGGATGACACACGATGTTTGATTGCACAGGTGGATGGAGTTCTCCCTAGTTGAGAGGGAGTGTTAAAATTGGACAACTAGGTCCAAACTCCATGTTGTGATGCCCGGATGAAGACACCAATATTTTTATTGGGTTCCTCTTTCGAATAGGTGCAAGATCGATCTAAAGATCATCTTTATCCGATGAGCAGAACATTTATTTTTAATACTTTAAAAATATAGGTTTTACACCCCCAGCAAATGTTTCACACACCCTCAGTGATTGATATAAATAGAGTCAACGTTGGAGGACATTTCAATCATCTCATCACACACATCCTCATGATCTAGAAATGTATGTCGTAAATCTAGATGATGTCGTAAATGGATGTCGTAAATTTGGATGCCGTAAATATGGATGATGTTGTAAATTTGGATGATGCCGGAAATGTATGCCGTAAATATGGATGATGCCGTAAATTTGGATGATGCCGGAAATGGATGCCGTAAATCTGGATGCTGTAAATATGGATGATGCCATAAATATGGATGATTCTAGAAATGGATGTTGTAAATATAGATGCTATAAATATGGATGATGTCGTAAATCTGGATGATGACGAAAATCTGGATGTGGGATTCTTTTGTTGAATTATGTTGATTTTTGATGAGATGTCTTTAAGGGCTGTGTGTGTGACACTTTTGGTTGGCCGACCATATTGATACTTTGCTGGTTGAAGCATCCTGTTGGCCGCCATAACGCACCAACACACTTATATTTTTCTAGCTTGTCTTCTGTCTATCTACTGGTATGTTCTATCATCACTTTACTTTCTTGTTTATGGGATTGCTGATTGATATTGGGGATAAAAGTAAAGTTGAATCAAGCATAGAACATCTTCAAAAATTTACATGAACCAATTAAATGCATTGAATTTCTTGAAGGAACTTGGGAATGATTAGTATCTACCTATAAAACATCGTCTCTCAATTAAGTAAGCAGGTTCCTAAGCCTATAGAATAGTTTGTACAACAATTGAATTCTATTATTGAGCAAGGAGCTGCTCTAAGATCTATTCTTCAAGAATAAACATAAGAATTTCATGATATTTTGCTGCAAGTATAAGATTGGCCCAGACTGTTAACCAAGCATAACTATCCATTTAATAAGCTGAGATAACAAGGTAAAAAGTTGATGGAGGATGCATATGCTACTACTGACCTTGTTGTATGAAAGAAACTTCTTAATCAGGTAGAGGAAGCAAACATCCAAATGAATTCCTTTGAATACGAGTCTCTTAAAGCCAGCAGACCATTCTTGATCTCAAACCTACTATCCAAAAACACCATCGACAACTATATCAACTTGATCTCAATGCATATTTTGAATGGAGTAATATACTTGCATCCCAACTCAAGGTACCAAATGCCACCCATCCTCAAACCTTTATTGATCAGGCTAATACTCTATTGTGAAAATGACAAGACCAATGAAATATTTATGATGCTTTCTACAAGTCAGCGCTCACTAAAATTCTAGAGTTAGATCCTTCATTTAAAGGAGAATCATCTACGCAAGTGAAATATTGACTGGAGGGCGAGTCAATAAGATGTGGGCAGGGCTTGTTGGGTACTTCATTTTTAAAATGATAAGTTTCTACCATATATCAATTGTAGAAAAGGATAAAATGAGATCCCAAAATAAGCCTCTCAAGAGGTAATCTTAGTCCAAAATTGACAAAAAAATGTAAAGAATGACAACCAACAAAGTTAGTTAGAGCTTTGGAAATCATCAAGAAAGCACGGAAGCAGGTTAAAAACATCAAGCCCGCATGAAATGAGGAAGGATTGATCCCATCAAAGCAGAGCTAAGTTGGACCACATCAACACATAGAAACTATAAAAGAAGCAAGAGGTAAGGGCGAAGAATAGAGAAGAAAAAAGAAGAGGTCGAAGTATCCATTTTGTTGTATTTAATAAGTTCGATCTAGTGAGATATATTCTATTTGTCCATAATATTAATGATAAATATGTTGGAGAATGTAATCTAGGATTTTTCTCTCTTTTGATATAATATAAATATATTTGTAGAAGGGGAATTTCATGCATTTTTTGTGTTTGGAAGAACAACAAATTACATATTTGTAAAAGTGATAAAGGGAAGGAAGCAATCATTCTTATGAATGATGGTGATTTTTAGGGATTGCCTATTTGTTGTAATACATTTATTTCATGTACAGATGTAGGTAAAAGTCAGATTTAAGAATATGAAGGTAAATATTTCATAAATCATCCATGGAGGATGCAACAAAGCGTCTTAAACATATTTGGAGAATTCTTGGTGACGAAGAATGGAATTTGAGGACTTGTGAAATGGAAAGTGAGGCCATAACGTTTTTAATTTTGAACCGAAGCTACAATTGAGGAATGTTAATAACATGTATCAACAAAAGGAAATGATAGACATTAGAATTGGTTAATTATCTATGCTGATGAAGAAGTTGCTTAAGAAGAGGCATGTTGAAGTGATGAGATGAAACAACAATAGAAATTAGTTGATTGCAAGAGAGTATATCAATAGGTAAAGTGGAGTATGGCAAAATGACATATGGAAACTGGGAATATTGAGGATAGCATAAACCAATCAATAGCTACAAGAGGTAAGTGGACAAAGGCAATACAAAGTTTAGGATCTAGGAGGAGGAGAAATTGCAAGAGGTGCACCTACAAATTGAAAATGCCAGATGATAAGATGTAAGATACATGAAACATAAGTAGTCAAAAGATTCATGATCAAGAGGCCATGGTTTGTTTTTTACTTGGGAGTTTGATGTAGGATTGTTTCTACAATTCAAAAAGGCACAGGAGGTCTTGCCACATTTACTAAAGGGAGTGGATTCTTGGTGGTTTGAGGGGCCTTGACCCAGGTTTAGATTTAAGGTTTACCAAAAAACCCCTGTACTACTGGCCCTTTCAGCAATGGCCTACTTGCACAGGTCAAGGCCTCACTCAAAGTAGTATGGGAGGGTGTTGGAACCAGGTTTCCATACCCAGAGAGATAGAAAGTTAAATAAAGTGGGCCCCTTCAGATCTAACAAACCTGCGCTGGAGAATCCATACCACAGAAACCCTTAATAGTATATTGGTGGAATGATTTAAGAGAAGCTCATAAACCATCAGATAACAAGTTAATAGAAGCAAGGTGACTAATCATAACCAAATCTATGCATTTATTCCTTCTTATAGTATTTCATCCACGTGAATATTAATAAATAATCAATCTTTAGTGATCAGATATAATCTCAGAATTAACATAGAGTGCAGCTAATAACCATAACATAGAAATACTCAAATATCACAAAACAGTCTTCTCATTCATTCATATTTAGATCCAACTTACAAAATCTATTTACCAGCCCGCGTACATAACAGGACTTAGGGTCTCCGTGTACACAGCCAACAGGAGCCCTTACCCAGACAATCCATAGAACGGATCTCTACAATTCGTATCCAGCTTAATCAGACTTAAAAATTTACCTCTAGACTTGATCTTATTCATCTATTTATATTATTTTAACCTACACTATTCTATGGTCCAAAAACCGTGGTTTGCAGACCCTTGGTCTACCCTTTAACCCATTAAAATTAATTAGGGTCTTTGACCCGCCCCAAGGCCCCTAGGCCAAACTAAACTATTACAAAATATTACAAAAATATATCAAAATTTCATGCAGGGTACCCCACTCCAACATGCCCCCAACACAATCTTGTGACTCGTCCTGAGTCACAATGGCAGTGGGGTCTTCATTTTAAGGTCGAGCGCCTCGATAGGTGTAGAAAAGGGGGTCAAGATACCAGCACTTTGGGTTGCGGCGTTCTACACGGTTTCAACCAACTGTTCTAATGGAGGCCTTGTAGCGGCCGAAGTGACCTGCTTCATCGTGTGGTTCAGACTACGGATGGAAGCGTCAAGGTCCAAAGAGAGTTGCATGGCCTCCTCTGCCCAAGGCTTGTTGTGATCAATGATGATTTTCTTTCGATGGTGGAGTTCCTCTACTTTGCCTTGTAGGACTTGGCTGGTCTGAAGGTGTACCATTCGTTGAGCAGGGATGAGGGTAGGGATAATTTCTCGTAAGTCATCAAACTCCTGTTCTTTCACGCGCAGCTCCTGATTGAGTCACTTGATGAGAGGATATGTCTTCACTAAATTCCATAGCCCCATGGCTTTGTCAAGTAGAGAGGAGCCATACGTGATAGATGTTGAAATGCCAGCCACCGCATTCTAAATTGTAGCTGTTCGTTGCACATGTACTTCGGGGGGTCGCGGGATGCAACTGCGCTTTCAACACTGTAATATGTTGTTCAAACTCTACCTTTATCGATTTAAATCCAACTGCGAGGCTTTGAGAGCTGCAACCAGGCTTTTGAATTTAACTTGCGGTGTGGATGAGGCTGGGACAGCAATGTCGGGGATGTCGCCGCATAACCGATCGATGGAAATTTCTAATTCCACCTATTGGGATAAGGTTGCCTACTGTGCTATCCGAGCCTGCTTTGATTCTTCTGTCTTGGAAACTGCAATGTGCTCGGCCTCGTCGACCTACTGTTGAGCACGTGCCTCTTTGTCCTGAAGCTCTGTTGAGATGAAGATGTGCAATGCGTGGAGCTGCCCACTTAGCAACCTGGCCATGTCAAGGTCGACATCAACACAGGCGTGGACTTGTGCGCATAAATCCACCAGATTCAGGGACACTTCAACACCTGGGAGGGAACATACTCTAATTCTTGTGGCTGTGATTATTGTTGTGGAGGGTAGTTCTCTAGGTACTAGCCTCTCTTGATCCATGCTCGCTTGAACCGACCTTGCTTGATCCACGCTAACTTGCAAGGTATCGACCTTCAGCTGGAGAACCTGTAAGCTAGACTAGAGGGCTTCTACCATAGCCTTGTGTTGAGCCTCTAGGGTGTTCCATTGATCCTCAGATGCCAAGGTGACGACATCGGTGATTTTGTCAAGGTCCTCCTCGGTCAGAGTAATCACCTCTTCTCTGCCCGTCTTGGATCCTTTCTGCTTCTTGCACGATCCCTTAGAAGTTTATCCTCTGCACTTAAGGCCATGTGATGATTTGGTACCAGCTCCACCAAGGCCATCCGACCCACCAGGGTATATCTCGGCATGGTCACTACCTAATTCCTGATCTTTTTCTGCTTCGTCAACGTCGTCCTCATCTAGGTCGTTGTTAATGTCTCGTTCATCGCCTCTTGTCTCTAGGTGCCCTATAGCAGTATATGTGGGCACTGTGTCGGGCAGATCTGGGGTTGTTTCTGTTGGGGGGTTGCCTTTGGGGATGTGTCTTTCTTGGATGTGGACAACTTGACTAGATTTGCAGGGCCTAGCCCAATATTCCATGATTTTTTCCAGGAGGCGACAACCTGATCAACCTTCCCTTCTATAACCATATAGGGTAGGGGATACCAATTAGGGCTCTTACGGGCCTTGATCATGATGTGATGCATTGTGACCTGAAATATCACCATGCTCTTATAATTCTCATATAAAGCTGGCGAGAGGCATGGTTGGGAATGAATTGTCTGAGTTAACGTGATGGAAAACAAAACCCAAAAAATGTTGTTTTCGTCAACCCTCTTTTCATTCATTGAATCCCACAAATTTTCGTAATGCGCCCCTTCGCAGAGACCGACCTCAATGTCGGGAAGGCCTACGTCCTCTGGGGTTTCCCAGGCGACCAGAATAATCAGTAAGAGAAGCCAAGAATAACAAAATGGCTTCCCCATTTATTGCGACTCGCGCACGTTCTCCAAAAGCTGCTCACAGAGGAATTGAGACCAGTTATAGAGCACCCATTTTCCGCACTTTACTTCCAAGGAAATGACATGCATCGAAACTATCTTTGACCAGCATTTCTGTAGAAGCTTACACCCCAGGATCAAGGTGCCTGCACGCATTGCTTGATCATTGATAGTCTGGACCAAAAATCCCCGTTTGTCCTGCTCAACTGCATATGTCTCCTTGATTTCATTGGAAACCTTCAACTCAGTACTCTTATTAAAGCCCTTCAGTGGATTGGGCCCCCTCATAGGTAGACCAGTGATCTTGTGGATTAGGGCGACATCAATTGGGATTCTTCCTTGGATCTAGAGCGCACCATCGTGGATTAAGGTCAAAATTGGGGAATGCAGACGCTAGTAATGGGGTACCGCGCAAAATATGGGATCCTAAGCATGTTGAGGATGCCCATGTTGTGCAATCCATATGCCCACGACATGGGTTCTACCTTCAAGACAGTATCATACTGGACGCGCTCCAAGTAATTTTAAATGGCGAGCTCCGGAAATGTGATCTCGTTGGCGAGATCATAATCATCAAACCTCATTTGGGGAAGCATTTCATGCATTTCGTTGACCACATGGACCTCTTGGGGACATAAGGGCATCTGTAGGTGATCCCAGACCGCATCAAGGTCCCATGGTTTACATGTCGAAGGCTTTTGCGGCTGAACATATGGCGACTGCCAAGAAACTAGCTCTGCTTATAGTGGTTTTTCAGTCATCGGCTTCTTGGATGGTTCACCTTTCGCAGGGCCCTCCGTAGAAATGTGTCTCGAAGGTGGAACATTCCTCGGGTAGGTGGGGGGCTTAGACGTAGCCCACTTTGACATTTTTCCCTTGCCTTTCGCCTTCACCTTCACCTTCACCTTCACCGAGGTGGATGCAACTTCCTACATTTCCTGAACCACTTCTTGGAACTCGTACGATTCTTCCGCCATAGATGCCGTGAGGGGCGTCGAGAGATCTTCTGTAAGGTTGGTGGCTGTCATCCTGGTGCAGAAGATGAACTTAGGATTACTAGTGTTGGCACAACCAGACATGCATATTACCCAAGTGGCCAGAGAACAAAGCTTATAGAGGGTCATGGGGCGCCACCGTTAGCATAGTAAAGGGCCCAACTAAAACCCCTGCTCTTATTATTGTGAGCCACCCATAGTAAAAACAGTCAAGTGAGCATTAAATTCTTGGTATTATTATAGGAACGGTAAGAAGTCTCCTGAAACTTCTTCATTAAATGTGGCCAGGTCACCATTCTTAAGAAAAAATCTATTTTCCCCTTCTGTTGTGTGGTTCCAATGGCTAGTTTTCCTAGCTGCATACCACCCCTGTGCCTCTATCACACCTCTCCGTGCCTATCCTTGGTAGCATGTGCAACACTCCTGATACATATACTCCGGCCACACAGTCATTTGGTAGGCACTGGGTCATACTTGTAAGGCTTCAGACGACTTTCATTAATGTACCTAGGCAGGGAGTCTCTGCGCAACGTAGCCAACCTTACCACACCCCCATCTGTAATCTCTTTTACTATGTAAGGACCCAACCAGTGCTTATGGAACTTTCCTGGGTGACGTGCAAACTGACTATCATAAAGCAAAACCAACTCTTCCTCCTTAAACACCTTTTTTTGGACGTGCCGATCATGCCAAGCTTTTTCTTGGGCCTTCTGCACCTACTGGTGAAATTTAGCAATGAACCAATCCTCTTCCAAGGCAACCAATTGTGCCAAGTGTTCCTTCATGATGTTAGATTCTGCCATGTTTGTAAAAGCTGAAATGTACAGGCTAGGGATGACATATTCCATGGGCATGATGGCCTCCTTCCCGTAGACCACGCCGAAAGGTGTTTTCCTAGTTAGTTTCTTGCATGTTGTCCTATAGGCCCAGAGGACTAAGGGGATTCGCATGTCCCAATCACTTCAATCAACATTATAGGCCTTAGTTAGCGCATGTTCCAAAATTTGTTGAAAGCCTCCACTGCCCCATTAGCCTGTGTGTGATATGGGGTACTCTTCGCATGGTGGATCTGAAATTCTTCTGTCAAAGATTCAATAGTTTCATTAAAGAAATGCGTACCTCTATCGCTCATTAAGATCTTTGGGTAGCTAAACCATGTCAGAATATTCTCAAAGATGAAGTGTACAATGGTATTTGAAGTACAATCCTTCACAGCCTTTGCTTCCGCCCATTTGGTTACATAATCAATTGCAGTAATTATGTAACATGTGCTAGTCTTCTTTCCTGAAGGATTGATAGGGCCTACAAAGTATATAGCCCATTTATCAAATGTCTGCAATGCCATCTGTGGTTTTAGGGGAATTTCATCTCTGCATGATAGTTTCCCTGTTCGTTGGCATGCATCACAGGCTCGGTAGTATACATGTGCATTGCTATGCAATGTGGGCCACCACAACCCAACCCTCAATACCTTATGTGTAGTTGATTTTCCTGCATAGTGGTCTCCTGCCACCCCTCCATAGGCTTCAGCCAAGATAGCTTGTTGAGACATGTTCTAATACATACCTCCGCAATACCTCATCTGCTCCCAACTTGTAAAATTGACCGAAAATTATCGTCAAGTCAGCTGCATGGGCCACTGACTCCTTTTCCCATTGCACTGAATAGGTTGTAGGTGCCATCACCATGGTTAAGAAATGAATAATTTCTGCAAAGTGTTTGTCCACTACCTTGATAGCAAACAACTGCACTTCAGGTAGTCCTTCTTCCTGACTAGTTGGCTCTTCCCCATTCTCAATCCGAGACAAGTGGTCAGGTCCCGCATTCAGTCTCTGCAGGCTTCACAATAATTTCAAAATCATATTCCTGAAATAGCAATTACCATCTACAATTATTCCCCCCCAACACAGGCTTATTGACTGGGATTGTAAAGCTGAATGACCAGTGAACATCTTAAAGTGTCCGCCCAATAGATAGTGCATGTATTTATACATGGCATACACCATGGCCAATCCTTCTCGTTCAGTAGTAGAGTAGTTGCACTCACCGCTAGAGAGTTTCCTGCTAGCAAATGCGACCGGATGATCAATGTCTCCTCCTGGATACGCTAATACAACTCCCAGGGCTATCCCCGATGCATCCACATGTACATGAAAGACCTTCACCCAATCTGGAAATATGAGAATAGGCACAGTGACCATTTGTTCCTTCAGTAGCTCAAAACTCTTCTGATACTCCTCATCCCAGAAAAAGGATACATCCTTATTTAGCAACTTTTCCATTGGTGCAGTGATAAGGGCGTATCTTTGAATAAAATTCCTATAGTAGCTGGTGTGCCCTAAGATGGAGTACAACTGTTTCTCAGTAGTGGGGACTACTAAATTGATGATAATTGCAATCTTGGTTGGTTCAATCATCAATCCCTGCTGACATACAATGTACCCCAACAAAATCCCAAATGGTACACAGAATATGCATTTCTTGATGTTTAGTGAAATATAGTGTTTCTTGCAGGCATCCAACATCATGCACAGGTTAAACACATGCTTCTTCACTAATCAAAAATTGTCCAATCATCAAAATAGACCTCCAGAAACTTATGAATGAATTCTTTGAATACTGCTACAAAGATGCCCGAGAAAATGGCAAGGGCATTATTGAGTCTGAAGGGCTTGACAGTGTACTGAAAGGAGCCCCATTCGGTCTTGAAGGTTGTCTTGCTATGATCTTCAGGTGCTATTCTAATCTGATGGTACCCTGAAAACCCATCAGTGAACGAGTATGCTTCCTGACCTCCCACATTATCCAAAATTTCATTATAGAATGACATAGGGAATGGATCATGCACACAGGCATCATTCAGCTTGCGCAGATATACGTAGATCCTTATCTCTCCTTTGGTTTTCTTCTCTTGGACCACCATAGGGCATACCCAATCCAAATGCTCTACTGGCTCAATGATACCTGCGGCCACCATCTTATCAATCTCCTCCTTAAATTTCTGTTTATATTTAGGGTTCATCCGATATGGTCGATGTTTGACAGGACGTGCATCCGGCTTTAAGGTGATTCTCATGACACCCATATCTCCCACGATTCCCTTTAGCTCATAGAAGTTTGTAGGGAACAGGACTTGATATTCGGTCAATAGCTCTATGATCTTGCCAACTGTATAATCGTCCTAGTAATCCCAAATTTTGGCCATCTTAGGCTTCTCTTCTATTCCAATGTTGACTTCCTTCAACTTTAATGGTTTGTCACATCTACTGTCTGTAGTAGGGGTCCTGCAACTGCGCACTCTCCCTTCGATTCTGGGATAGTGATATTTCTAGGATCCTCATCGCAGTATTCTACTGAAAAATTTCAGTAGTTGACAATATCCTGCATCTGCGCATACCAAGCTGGCGCAACACATTCTTTTCGAGTTAAGGACTCATCAAAGACAAGAGCATCTATATCTTGCAGGGCTTCATCTAGTTTCTCCATCCCTCCTACTAACCCAAATGTCACCATGAAATCCTCTGCCATTTTACCCTAACGTTGAGTGCACTGGTTTAGCTCTGCATCTAAATACCAGGTGGTGGGGATTGGTCCTAAGGCGTGAATAAACATATGGACCCATTCATTCCAAGTCCTTTCCTTCCATACTTCCATCCACATAGCCAAGTGCTTGCAGGGGTCCCCGCGACCAGAGAAGAGTTCCATGGGTGGGTTGACTAGTGGTTCAAATCATAGGATCATCATTTTTTGACATTCCTCCCAGTCCTGAAAGCTCCCTTATGGGTTTCCCACCACTGCGCAAGGGTTGCACGCGTAGCCAAGTCGAGTGCCCAAAATCTACTTTCTTCAGGGACATCTGCTTCAAATGCTTTAAGAAATTTCTTAACACTACTAGATCCATCAAAGTAGGTCAGTTCTCTTACCTTTGAGCAGATACATCAGAAGCTATTTATGATCTTAAGGCACCATAGCACATATACGTCATGCAACCAGTTCTGCCAATTTTCTATCTCACCATCTGAGTCTGAGAGACATGCGCTGTCTTTCTCCCAACACAACATACCATCAGCTGTGGGGTTGATCCAGTCATCATCCTAGGCAGTCAGTTTGTAAATGTGATCAACATCCTCCTCCTTGTGCACTGGTTCTGTATATCGTCACCTTCAGCTGGATCCAGGGGGACTATTACCCATGTGCCATCGTTCTCAAATCCCATGCTTCTCCTTTTCAGATTGATGATACCTCCCATGTCAATAGCCCAGTATAGACCTAAGAGCACAGGATAAGGGTCCACATCATCCACAATTTGGATTACCTCAAAATCTACATAGACTTTAACCTCCGCAATGTCTACCACAACCTTCGACAGTATGCCTAGTGGAATGATATTATGCTTGTTAGCCATATGCAATTGGATGGTGGACCACTCCAATTTAGGTTCTCCCATTCTTTTCCATGTTTGTTTGGGTAGGTCATTGGCATCAGATCCTAGATCCATGATGACTTGGTCCATCTCATGTTCTCCAATCTGCGCAGTCATATGCATTTCCCGACCAGTCCTTTTCTTGTTCTTATATATCTTATTTACAACTTTAACCTTCTCTTGGGGGCCATCCCTTTCTACGTAGCGGTCTATTAATTCTTGGAAATTCTTCACCACCTTTTGGTTGTGTAGTAACTTTATACATGGTTGAAGGAATGGCTTAACTGCTTCTTCTACCTTCGAATCCACAGAAGTCCTTGAAGTGGATGCTTTATCCCTATAAAAATCCTTCCTAGCTTCTCCTTCTGCTTCTGCAGGTCCAGGCTTTCCTTCTTGTCAGTGGCCTTTCTGATCAGTGGTTTAGTCACAGCTTTTTCATCAGCTCCTCCGGTGGAAATTCCACTACGCCTAATTACATTGACACGGGGCCCATCATCACGTGGTTCCGCCTTAACCCATTGTAAATTTTACGTTGGTGTCTATTGTTTCTCCTACATATTCGCTATCAACACCAAAAAAATTTTAATTACATGGTCGAACTGTCTACAATACCTACAGGATTGGCACGCAGGGTTTGGGTAGTCTCTTGCATAATGTCCCACATCCCCATAGTTGTAGAAAATTAGTTTCCCTCATCCTCACCCTGCACCTCTGCCTCTCCCTCCTCCCCATCCTCTTGTAGGGGATCCTCCCCACCTAGAGGGAGATATTGGCGACGAAGGGTCAACCTGTACCATATATAGGTTTCCCCTATCTACCATCAGGTCGAATGTTCAGCAATTGTGCTCATCATGACCCATTGACAAGCAGAATTTGCACCACTATTGCTTCAGTTCTAGGACATAGATGCCTAATCATGGGCAGTGATCTGTATCATGTCTTCTTTCTACCTGGCAGTCGGTGCACCACATCGTGGGGATAATTGGTCCAGCCATGTCTCTAGGGCATAGTGAACTTGGTCCCCCAGCCTGCATATAATCTGACAGTAGAGGGCATTGATCCTTAGTGTGGCCTGATACTTTGCAGTGTATGAACTAGAAATCCGCGCTGGCTTCTTTACCTCGATCCCTTCTTAGATTCTGAATTTCTAAGTGCATCTCCTCTAGCTAGCTTTGGATCTTCAGTGCCCCAGATTGAGCATCATCTCTTGGAACAACTTCTAGCTTCATGACAATCTCCAAGGCCTCTTCCTGTGAATCAATATTCTGCTGGCCCATAAGTCCGCGCAGATGTGGTCACAACATGGTGATAAAATTCTCCTTATGTTTTTTTTCCTCATAGACAAATCCTCCATCACTGATGACTTTCTTCAACCACTAGTCAGCTTCTCAGACGGACTCTGTAGGTCTTTGCTTAAAATATTTCAACTCTACCACGCATTGAGAGTAGGACTTAGGCTTCCAAAATTTCTTCTTTAGGGCATCCTTAATGTCCTGTATTGAAGGGTTCGCATGCTAACCAATGTATCCCATGAACCAGTCCAGAGCCTGCCCTTCAAATGTTATTGATAGTTGTGCTCTTTTTACAACATCATTATTAACATTCTGCGTGGTCCATACCGAATCTGCCATGAACTAGAACTGATCCATATCCTCATCCCCCACACCGTTAACAATGGGTAACTTCATGTGCACAACCATATCATCTTCAAGTGGTGGTGGAGGTGGGGTAGGATAATTCTTACCTTTGCGCGAGTTTGATGGTGGCATAGTTGGGGGACTGGTCTCTGTGTGCACAGCCCCGACTCTATTTAGATCAAGGGGACACCTTAGAGGGATGCATAGTGATCTATCCCCTTCTTGATTAACCCGATAGTATTTACCACTCCATGTCGTGCTTGCTCTGGTCGGAGGTCATTCACTCAGTGTGGCTACACAAGACACCCTTTACACACAATAGCATCTTAATCAATAGTGGCAATGCTTTCAAGGACTTACCCCTAAATCCTTTGAAAAACCTTCGCTCTGCTTCAGAATAGGACACAAATTGATCAACTGCAAACTCAGTTACAAATCCAACAAACATGCTATCAACCCAGTGATCTACAATTTGAGTGATGTTGTTATTAGTCTTCTCCAACTGTTAGATCAACTCAGGGATCCACTGTGTGACCTAATCATCCTTCCAACATGTTTGAAATTCTGCTAACCTTGCCAGCCACTCCTACAGTTCGTGTGTGAAGGTTATGAAGAAGATTTTGTGCACCTCTGTAAAGATTGACTTGTTTTTCCACTCTTTGGCAGATAGCTTCTTGCTTCTATTCTCTTTTAGGGAAACTTCTTGAATTTGATTCTCAAACCAGTCCTCCAGTTTAGGCTTCAATGGTTTCCAATGATCCTGTGGCATTACCCAATCTCTCTCTCAAAATGCTCCTGGTCCTGGCAACAAAACCATTTGTTGTCTTGAGGGGCCTTGACCCAGGTTCAGATTTAAGGTTTACCAACAAACCCATGTAATACTGGCCCTTTCAGCAATGGTCTGCTTGCATAGGTCAAGGTCTCACCCGAAGTAGTATGGGAGGGTGTTGGAACCATGTTTCTGCACCCAGAGAGACAGAAAGTTAATTAAAGTGGGTCCCTTCAGATCTAACAAACCTGCGTTGGAGAAGCCCTACCACATAAACCCTTAACAATATATTGGCGGAATGATTTAAGCGAAGATCATAAACCATCAGAGAACAAGTTAACATAATCAAGGTGGATAATCATAACCAGATCTATGCATTTCTTCCTTCTTATAGTACTTCATCCACGTGCGTATTAATAAATAATCAGTCTTCAACGAGCAGATATAATCTCAGAATTGACATAGAGTGCAGCCAATAACCATAACACAGAAATACTCAGATGTCACAAAACAATCTTCTCATTCATTCATATTCAGATCCGACTTACAGACTCTATTTACCACCCTGCGAACACATCCAGTGGGGTCTGCATGCAACAGGACTTAGGGTCTCCGCGCACATAGCCAACATGAGCCCTTACCTAGACAATCCACACAACATATCTCTACAATTCATATCCAGCTTAATTATACTTCAAAACTTACCTTTAGAATTGATCTTATTCATCTATTTATATTATTTTAGCCTGCACTATTCTATGGTCCGCAAATCGTGGTTTGCGGACCCTTGGTCTACCCTTTAACCCATTACAATTCATTAGGGGCTTTGACGCACCCCAAAGCCCCTACACTAGACTAAAATATTATAAGATATTACAAAAATATATCAAAATTGCATGTAGGGGACCCCGCTCCAATAATTCCCTTAACATAATTTAAGTCAAATTTATGTAATTAAAATATAGGGATTTGATTTTCTTGTTGAAATAGAGATTTATGTTGGAATTATAATTACACTAAAATGGGGTGGGGGGAATCAATGTAATGGAAAATTTAGCATTTCAAAACCATTTCAGTATTAACTAAATATATACCACTGAATTAGTTAGGACCATGCATCATAACAAAGAATAAAATAGTGCATCAAGTAACAGTCATTACATCAACACATGAGAACACTAAATTTTATGTGGAAACCATTGTGGAATGAAAACCACAAATATTATTATCTCCAATATTCAAAATTCAATTTACAATGTGTATTGAAACTGACTAGAAGGAGACACCCATCCCATGAAAAACAAAATACAAGATCAGACTTGCTTTAGGCTACAACCTGATTGAGGCACCAACCTCGAAATGATGCAAGCACCGACTTGTTGTAGGAAATAAATTAAATGCAGCACCAAACTATGAATGATGTAGGAAAAAACCTGATTGGTACACGAACCTCTCATGGATGTACTCACCTCCCTCACAAAAAAATGGACCACATTTCACAATTTTATGACTGGATCCATAAGCACCAAAATAAATATGTCTTCAAAAGCTAACCATACCAATGTTGTCACAACTTGTTCATCAATATGCAATCATAATATCTTTTTCTAATTCTCGTTCTAATCATAAATACAAAAATTTCTCATAAGCCCTACAACATAACAACAAGAGAATATAGCTTCATGACATCAAAAACATGTCCTCATGACTCTTCATGTCCCCCTAAAACATCGAAAAACATTCTAGCCTTTTCCTTTTTTTTTCAAAATTCAATTTCCCCTCAAATTGACCCACAAAAAAATAGAATGATTAATTATCCTACAAAATGGCTCTTTCCAATTTGTGTTATACAAAATGCATCTTTTAGGCATGCATTATACCAAATGGGATGTCAGACTTGAAAAAATTTCTCTTAGCAATTTGACAAATTGGCTTGTTTCAATGTGCTAATTTCAACAAAAAAAAACTAGCTAGTTCAACCAAGGCTCAAGCCGATTAACTCCCATGCACAAACCAATTGATGCACCAACACTAGCACGTGGAATTTATTGTTTTCATCCATAAATGAGATACAATATATGTCGTACAATGAACCAATGTAACACTATCATGTATTATGAAAAAACCACCAAAACCTTGTCATGTATCAACCATACGACATAACCATAATAACCCTATAACATTCGATGAAACCACCAAAGCCTTGTTTCATATCAACCATAGGAATAAACTGTTAGAAGCATTTCACATATGATGAACCAACAAAAACTGTTACATATCAACCACATAAAGGAACCACTGGAACCCTCTCACATATACGATGGAACCATTGGAACCCTGTCACATTTAAAACATACAAGGGAAATGATGAAACCATTGAAGCCCTTTCATGTATTAACCATATGAAAAAACCACTATAACCAACAAAAAACTATTACATATTAACCATGTGACAAAACACTCTCGGGGCTCAAACTCAAGATCACATCCAATGAAAAATCACAACAATCTGTTGCTAACTACAAAGCCATCATTATACATATGTTTTTTGTAGAAATTCCTTGTAGATTCATATTGCTAATTGTAATTTTCTAAAACAATAGACTTGAATCTACTCTACCAATTGCGGAAACCAATTTAAATGATCGCGAAATCACAAAGCATTCAAGAGAAAGAATTCGACCAATACATTGCACAATGATTTCTTTGGGAAATCCACAACTAAAAACCTCTCTATTTGTATATTGCATTAGTCAGAGAATATGAAAAAATTACAATGCTTTTCTCAAGCATTAGAGACCTTTGCACCATCTCTATCTATCTCACTACTTCCTAGAAAAGAATATGCCAACACTTAACCAAATTTTGGATTTCTCAAGTCCCTATTTACTAGTGTTGTTTCCTTGGGTAATTAGCCCCTATTAATTAGGGAAATCCCCAACCAATACTGCACAATCCATCTAGGGCCTTCCTCTGACTACATGCACCACCTATACAATTTGAATGATTATACAACTGAGAGTACACTTCCCTTGAGCTCAAATCTCAACTGGCTAATGCTCAGTTCACACATGCATGAGTTATTTATGGCTGGTCTATCAGTTCTTTGGTTTATCACTGAGTGTGGTTCAAGTTCCACTTTCACACTTTGAACTTCCAATAGTTCCTCCAACAGTTGGAACTAGTTAAATTGAATTTCACTCAGATAAAATTAATTAATTAATTACAACTAAAAAAAAAACTCAACCAGGGATTCTAAAAAGTAGGAACCACTCTACATGACTCAAGTTATACCCTCAACTCGAATTAACTGACTCCAACTAAGTCAAACTAACTTATTTAACTCGTACAAGCTATCATGAGATGTGGAATTACAATTTTCTTCAAATTTAATTCAAGGGAAAATTAATTTAGAATATTTTTTAGTGCCATTTTCAACATTTTGAAATACAATGTGTGTGAAAATTTCTGAATCTAAGTTACAGAAATCCTATTGTAGAAATATGATTTACATTACCTACTTGTTTTCATTAATTTAACAAGTTATTTTATGAATGCTTCAAGAAAATATTAATGCAAATATGCTGAAACCTAAACAAATATACAGATCAAGTACTAAAAAATAAATGAAACCACCATACAAAGGACACACTTATTTTTGGACAATTTTCCCCGAAAAAACCCAATGTGGGAAAACCAGTGCAGATGAGGGTTTGTATTATTAAGTAGAAATATTATGAGTACAATTAGGGTGCCAAAATCTGACTCACCCAACAGAGAAAAATCCTCGGAAGATAGATAAAATAGTGAGTTTTACCTCACACTACAAGTCTCGGTTGATCTGGATCAGAAACTAGTGAAACCCCAGTTCCCTCTGCATTGCCTTTGCGCAGTAGATGCATAAGCATGTGTGGGTTTGGCTGAGGAATACGTCACCCCTTCTCTGCGCTGATATACCTCTAAAAAAAATGAGTTTCAGCCCTCCCGGCTCAGAAAAACCGATCTTCAGCAATTTCTGGATTGTCTCTCAGATGCTCTTCACTACCCCTGCGTGGGCCTGCATCACCCTATTTGGGGGCTGTGTCACCTCTCCTGGTGGTTGCGCTGCTTCCTCTCCTCTCTCTTCTGCCCTTTCTCTGCTCTGTACTCTTAGTCCTCTGACCAATAACTGCTTTTTCCCCTCGCTGCAACTGAATCACTTAGATCTTATCTTCGTCTGAGCACTGCTCCGTTAGAAGAATTCGATCTCTAGATTCACTGTGTATGTTCTCCAACTGACCCTCAAGCATTTATTTATACTTTTCCTGTTGAGAAATCAATGACCGTGGTCTAATCCTTAATCAAAAACTAAGATTAAATTATACTTGGTCCTCGTCACTTAGAATTTTCTCACCCACATGTTTAAATTAATTCACTTTAATTATTTAAATTCCCCAAGTTTTAACTTAGGATCCATTTAAAATAATTAATTATTTGAATAAATTTCACTTCGGGTGGAATTTCTCAAAAAAATTTTTGGGTCTTGGAGATCTCATGTGGTCAAGCCCCTCCACAAAATTTTGGAGCTAGAGAACATCCAATGCTACCCAAAAATCAACACTCCCTATTAGCGAGGAATGTGTTCTAGCAATACTTCTTCACCAGAAACATCACCATGATCCATGACATCGGTCCTCTACGCTGCTTCTTCTCGACCTAATGCCCCTCATCCACTATGCTGCTGCAATCTGTACTACTTCCCATGAATTTTCCACTATCACTGCTGCATCTGTACTGAAAATCCCTCTCAAAATTTTGCATCATGCTACCCATAGCACTACCATTTCTAATTCCTGCACTGAAACTCAGTTTATGAGAGTTAGGAAACTGAAAAAGCCTCCCAAAACTGACATATTGGTCAGTATGAATACTCCTCGATGCTGGAACTACCTCTACTTCTACTCTACGCCGACCCTTTGTTTTCAAGATAAATCCCCTCTGTAGCCCTAGATTGGGTCTAGCAACATGAGATTATTTCTAATGAAAATCTCTCTTAACTAATTCTTACAATGCAACGAGGAAAGATACATAAATACCTTTTTCCAAATGCTACTCTTGAGTCTGTTGATGGTGACCTTGATCCATGATCCTTGTAGGCTCGCTTCCTGCTACTGATGGCACGCGAATACCCGCGGATGATCAATAGACAATAGCAAACGTAATACACTACATAATAAACGTAAACATTAGCTATCTAGCAGATCAAGGAGTACCAGAATATTTGCATAAACATTTAGACAAATATATAAATAAAAAATCAAATTTTATTATTGATAAATTACAAAAGGAGAGCTTACAAAATAGGCCTTGATGTTGGAGGAGTACTTTGGTGAAAATATGAGTCCTTCACCAAGCTCAAAATCATTCCTTCTCCCAAACACTTAGACTTTATCACAATGATAGCATGCAAAGGGATGAGAGTTCAGACGAGTTTGACAATGATCAACCAAGCTCTAAACTTGGGGGAATGAGGGATGTGAATTTATAGGAAGAGGAGAAGAGGTTGGGAGCCCATGAAAAGAGGAGGAAGGACCAATTTCTAAGGGATTGACCCCCATGGATGAGATCAAAGCTCTAAAATCAGAGAGCTTGACCTTATCACTATCGTTTAACAACCAACTCGCCACCCTTGAGCTTTAGAGGTCAAAGATTCTCCTACATTTGAGGAAGCACTGCTAGAAAGGGGATCAACGTGGTTTTCCAGTAAATTAGGACGCTAATAGCACTTAGAAAAAACTGTGAAAAGGACATCAATGTAGTCATGGCACCAGTAAGGGCACTGACCAAGGAAACTATGAATTTCACCAAGTTTCTTCAGTAATCTTCCAAGGCAATCTTCTTTGGATCGTCAAGGGGATATGTTAACATATTTCTTGATGGTGGAAACATTGCACATGATCTGTCATGGGGAATTTCAGGATTAGGGATGGGAAAATGAGCATGGTGAAAAATTATTGTGTAACAGATTCCCCCTAAATCATGAAGGAGAAACAAGGAGTGATGGATGAAATGATTTATGAACCAAGGTAAAGAACGCAGAAGACCTCTTAAAAACCTACCAAATCAAGCATTTTTCAATATATGACATCTCTGGTATGAATATGCCTAACCACATAATGCTTCACTAGGAATCAAATAACACATGAACCTACGACATGGTCGCAACCATCCGTCTAAAGAGATAATATAAATGCATCTATTGTATAGACGCAACCATCCATATAGATAGGATCATGTATACAATCATGAATACTCAATAAATCCTCACAGCCTAGACCAAAAATTAGTTGTGACCCAGGGTCTTCACCACGATCTCAATCAACCCAATGTACAAATATAGCCACATGAATAAATGTGTTGGTGTTGAACATGGTAGAAACCACCTGATTACTATTCAATGAGGAAAACCGTTAACATGCACAAGAGAGACCACCAATAATGACGGTGGACCTCAAGGTACTACAACATAATCTACAAGTGTTAATTAATGTGTTGAAGTTGAACACTTGCAGAATCATTTGATCGAAGGCCAATGATGTGAATCCTATCTTAGAACACGAAGAACTTTCCATTGAGGCATGCAAGCTCCAAGGTACTAAACAAAAGTTTCTAAATCGCCTTCCTAGTTAATGAGCTGAAGTTGACAGGAAGTGATTCATCGATAGAGGGCTATGATGATTTGTTGGGGCCTTTGTTTTTGGGAAAACGAGGGAACTGGTTTTGAGTTGCAGATAGGGAAAGTTGCAGAGAGCCAATGCGGGGGGTAGAGAGTCATTCCAGGTTGCGGATGGTTGGTGGGTAGGTGGTAGAGCGTGAACATGTAGTGAAACAAGTGGCAAGAGTAGTCGAAAAAAACTAGGAAGAAAGACTCCAGGAAGTAGAGCTAAGTGCGGAACAAAAGACAACCACCAGTCCCAAGAAAAGGGATATATAAGAAAGGAAGAGAAAAAAGTTGGTAGTTAGTTATGGGTTTTTGGGTTTGTTGTGAATCGAGATCTACGGAGTCTCTGAATGTAATGTGTTGCAATGAATATTAATATACAGAGATGTTTTGTGTGGTCCTAAGCTATGAATCGGATGAATGACTGTCAATGTATGGTGCTTATGGGATTATTTGAAATTTTTTCTGATAGCTTTGTCTGATGTATTCATTGTGATAGTTCTTAATTTCATTGAATGTTATGTGTTAAGAGTTGTTTCCTGCATATTCATAATGTATTGATATTGGACCATAGAAGGTTAGTTCTGCTGTGATGCTATGGTTCTAGTTCTCCTATCTTAGTAAGGTCATGGCACACTTGGGGTGAGACTCCTTGGTCTCCTTTGAGAAAGGTGAAAATGCCGATGTTGTCCTAGAATATAGTAGGACCTTGTTGGCCTCTGAGCCCAAACTTGGATCTTCCCCATAATTCATCCTTTCACCAACAAATGGTTCCATTGCTAGGACCCGAAAACATATCGGAGAACTAGATCATGGTGTCAAGGATCTATGAAAGGGAAATACGAAGTTGGTGGGATAACCATGTAGATCGGTTTATATCGCAACAAGATAAGCTACAACAAAAAAAGGAAAGGAATATCAAAGATCAGATCATGTTCTTTGAATCAACGAGCGACTTGTACGAGATATTTTGGGGAAAGTTTCCTGAGGAGCTCTACAAATGGTTGCAAAGACTCCAGGTCAAAGAAACCCCTGGAACATTGCGTTGATCCTGTCGCAGTCGGACACGTGTAGATCTGACAACATTGCACATACTGGATACTGATCTAATGTGAGCCGTAAATTTTTGGGTTCAGTCTACGATAGAGGGATGTATTGTGGAGATTACGACTGAATTTCATCAATCCTTTGCCAAAGAAGAAGATATATTTAAATATGGGTTGCGGGGAAAGATATTGAAGGAAATTCATTTGTGGATTAAGGCTCTGATGGTGGACGAGGGACTAATGGCTTTCCAAAGTCCCACGATGGAATCCTAAACCCCTATTACTGGGGGAAGGACTTAAGGGAGAAATTCCACGGAAAGGGAAAACGGGGAACTAGGGAGATGGAAGCTGGGAGTTCCAGCAAGTTAAGATATATAAGAGCATATCAGAGGGTGAAAATCACTGAGAAGTGGCAGGAGAGGGAAATATGGGAGTTCAAAAAGTAGAAGAAGAATGTACAACAATGAGAAGAGGCATCGCAGATGAAAATGGAGAGAGGAGTTGAGATGGGGCCCCGAGGAATGGAGGCGTCTGCCTAGAAGTTAGATAGGTTCATATGAGCCCATCCCAAGAGGAGAAGGGAAATATGTCCAATGGAGAGGAGGAAAAAGGCCCCGAGAATGATTTTGATGCTAAGGTGCACATTGCGATGTAACTATTAGGGTCCTATAAATTATAGGATCTCAAGGTGATTGAGTATTTCATAGTTGCAATTTCATATTGTACATGATTTTCAATATTCAAATGATTTCCAAAAAAATATAAAAAAGAAAAAGAAAAGAGGGTATATTGAAAAAATACGAAAAGAGAAAACAAAACCCCAAAAATAATAATATTGAAAGTGTTGCAAATCAAAATTCCACTGTTGATTAGATTAGTTTGTTCAATTCATACAGTCTAAGCATGATTGACCATTTTTAAATTTTTGTTTAATAAGTTAGAAAATAATGATTTTCCAAAGAGTTCATCTTGGAAAATTAGTAACTAGGTAGAAATAAAATTGATTCAATAGTTCAAACTGAATCAATAGGAGAAATAAGGGAAAGAGTAGGTTAGAATTTCATAAAAAAAGAGATATGGGTCTGCAAGCCTAAATGCACCCTGCAAAATAATGACGAAAAAATGTTATATTAGTGAAAGCCTAGGTAGAATGAAAGAAATATAAAGGTGGAGAAAAATGAAATTTACTCTAAAGCATCATTTCAAATATTTCATGTGTTCTCATGTTAGAGAGAAAATAAAAAACAAAGGGGTTTTTATCCTAAGTTTTGGGGATTAATTCATTTTCAAGTTATTTGAAATATTTTATTTCATATCCTAAAGTACTTATCTTTTATACCTCGCTCACCATTTCATTTAATCCACCCAACCCCACCATTCACTCACCCATCCCATCATCGTTAAACTTTTGTTGCCTTCCGGTTCATCTCCGCCTCCACTATCACATCCGAAGGCCTTTATTCATTTTCACCCCCCCCCCCCCCTCATCCTGCCAAATTTAGCATCGGGGGGGGGGGGGTGGGTTCCGAAATGGGCAGTTTCTGAATCTAGCCCATCAACTACGTGTCGAGTTCTTATCAATTTTCACCCCCCCCATTCCATTCCGCTTACTGTCCTTGACCTCCTTCGAAAATCGGTTTGCGCCATAATTAAACCATGAAGTTAACCTTTAACCCTCCACCATTCTTGTTGCTCCACGATGCCACTCCTGTCACATCTTCCCAATCACTCCCGCTCCTACCTAAAGACACATTTAATAATTAATTGTTCAATTCGTTACCCAACGAGCCCGCGCCTTGTCAATGGAAACCCTGCAATCCTACAAAATCACCTATCCCCACATGTTTCAAAGGTTACCATGTTTTTTTCAGTATCTTATTGTAACAGGCGATCAAATTCAAGATTTTATAGATCTAAAGAAGGCGCAAAAAGTTTCAATGGACTGCAGATCAGCAGAAAGTCCCTATTCTTTAATCCCCTTTTCTTCTAATTCCCCTTCTGATCAAGCAAAAATCCATTCTATTTCTTCCCCTCTCTGTTTAATCCCCTTCTAGTCTGTGCACCTGCAAATACACTTTTGTCAGTTTCATTTTCAGAGGTAGTTATGCCTCCAAAGAAGAAGGATCAGGAGCCATTCAATCCAGTGGTTCACCCTCATGTATACCTTGACCATATTTCCCTTGTTGACAGGGAGTTTAAGATTCATGAGACTCTCTAAGAGTTTGACCTCTTCGACATATACTGCTGGTTGGAGAACAAAATCATCGATGAGGCTGATGATATAGGAATGTGGGACAGAAACCTACCCTATTAAATATTTCCAAAAACTCACAATTTCCCTGAAGTATAAGAAAATGTCATGCATGTTATGATCTAAATAAAAGGTTTGTTGTTGCCCCCACAGGAGAAATTATGTTCACCATTAGTGCCCAGTCTATTATGTAGATGATGCAGGCTCTTTTTATTGAAGGCACACCTTTTTCCCATGAAAAATTTAGGGAATTGTACGAGAAATTAGATTTTTCTAGTGGAACCAAAAGCAATGAATTATTCATGGCTGCAGACACTCCCCTGCCCAAGAAGAATCCTCCATACCCATCTTCTACATTCCCTGATAGGAATCAACACATAGTCATTGTCCTTTGTTACCTCCTAGGATACCATTTAGGCAGTGGCTAGATGAAGCAATGATAGGCTTCCTCTCAATAATTTCTTCAGACTCTAAGCCCTCCATTATGTTCAATTTCAATCAATTCCTGGAAGATTCCATTCATGTTCAGTTTGTCAAGTTTCACACAGAGGAAGTGTTTAAATACACTTTAGTCATTGTTTATATGTTTGTATATTTTCAAGCAAACAAGTTTTAGTTCACAATGAGAAAATTGAATGAAGATTCACAACCTTAGTCTCTCATCTTCTGGAAAACAATGCTGATGAAATATCAGAAATAATTCACTTAAAAATGATTCAATGAATTTTTTGTGCATCCAGCTATGAGCATCCTCAGCAAAACAATGGAACAAAGGATCAGTGAAGAAATTAAAAAGATCATGCAGCTGTCAACCAAGCCAGAATTGGAGACTGATACTTGTACCATAATTATACAGAGTTAGGAATATATGGGTGTGAGTTGCCGCCCTACAATCTACAAAATTTCCTCCCCATGAGGATATTTGACGCAGAATACATTAGATAAATTAATAATGCAGATGAAGTACATTTTTTATCAACAAAAAAGAAATCTCAGTTCATGATCAAATCCAAAATTGGTCCTTTCATTTCCAGCAGTAGAGCAGTAGGAGAGGAGGCTAACAAGATGTTGAAGGAGATGAAGTTTATACACAGTTTCACTTGGTCTTATGACCCATTGGGCATTATCTATAAGAAGAGGTTAGAGAAAAAAATCAACTCCATACATTCACACCCACATGCCCGAGATTGAACAATTTATGAACTAGACAGAGTGGACAACAAACACCTTGCAGGAGACTAAAGAGCAGGTAATTTCATCTTCAAGTATACAGACCCCTTTTCCCTAAGAGAAGCAGAATAAAGAGAATAAGCAAGATAAAGGAAAATAACAAGAGAAAGAGATAACAGGAAAAATACCAAGAGATGATCAGTCACCATTGGGGATTGAGACACCTAGCAAAGAGTTTAAGATGAAATATAGGAATAGAGAAATAATTCACATTGATATTTATCAAGGCAAGGAATCAAAGCAGCAGACATTGATAAATATCAAAGAATCTCCTGGTTCTTCTCTAGCAAGTGGCCAACATATATTTTCTCCTACAACTTCAGCTACAATTCTGTTTCAGCAGCAAAGCCTTCAAACACCAACATCTACTGCTCTTATAGGGGAAAATAAGGAAACAATTTATGACACCTTCAGAAAGATCAAGAGGAAAAATGAAATATTGAAGACCAACACCTATTATAAATTTTGGAAGCAAACCACCAATTCACAAAGTAGGCTTCTATCAACCTTTGACTCGGAGAAAGGAAAGATGCAAATGGATTTCTTAGAAGCCTCGATTGCACAACCAAAAACATATCTGATTTCAAGAAAACATATTCTGAGTTTAATGTCAAGGACATCCACAAAATAGATCAGATGGAGATGCACAAACAAACTGGAGAGATGATCTCATATACCTTGAATAGCATTGCAATGAGTCTGCGTAAATTGTAGGTATCACTGGGCAATATTCAGTCACACCTCAAGATGGGGAAAATTTCTTCTCATGCAAATGATACCAGAATTAAATCTTTGGAGGATTTAGTTGTGAAGATCGGGTATGATCCAGGAAATATAGAGGAAATAGAAGAGATCCTAAAGAAGAAAAACACAAACATATCAACTTTGAGAAATCAACTCAAAATGTCAGCTACTGAATACCCTCTGACCAAGGAAATAGAGGAGAATGAAACACAAAAATTAGAGATGATGAACCTAATAATGGAACAATCAGCACAGCTAAAGCAGATGGAGACAGAAATGGAGAAATTAGTAAAGGAAAAGGAAAAAGCAGCATATATGGCCATCATTCCCTTGGAGGCTATTCCTACTACAGTCATCCCTTCAACTACATCAGCAACTACAGGTACATCAAGTGGTACAGAACAGCTGGCTAAGGCCATGGAGAATATGTCCATCCAAACAAAGGAGATAAAAATCCTGGAAGCACAAATTAATATCTTGAAGGATCAAAAGGTAAGATTTGACAATGCACATGAAATAGAAGTGCAAAGAGTCCAAAAATAGATTGAAATATTTCAAAATGCAGAGAAGGAAGCTTCCATTGGTCACACCATTGGCCAGGAAAAGGAGATCATATGGACAAGTATAATTGACTCTATGAATGAAACATGGCCTTCCATACAAATCATATTTGAACAGGAAGAATTAATTGAAAAGGTCAATGATGTAATACATAGTGCCACCAAGGAGCTTGGGGACATGCCTGAGACAGAAAATAATATCATAATATATCTAAATTCAAAGAGCTGGTATGAATTGGATGAACTTGGAGTTGAAGACATAACAACAACAATTATAGAGGTCAAGAAGGTGCTCACTAAGAAAATCATTGTCACACAGTTGGAGGAAAATGCCACAATTTAGAGATTGTTGTTAGTATACTCTTTAACAGAATCAAGCCAATGAACAAAATATGGTTGCATTCATTTTTCGTGATAAATGATAAGCTTATTTCCAGGGAATACTATGTGAAGAAACTGAAAGACATTGGTAAGGACACAACCAAGTATGCAGGTCTTAGAGGAGCAATGACTGGAAGATCTTTCCTTGAAGCCATGAGTAATGATATATTCATCCAACATGAAATTAAACACATTTTTGTGTTGAATCCCACTTTCGTTAGGTTCACAGAGACAGATAAAATATATCGAAAGGTGACTAGGATAAAGGTTCCAGATGAGAAGCAGTGAAAAAAGCTATGTGAATACCAAGAAGGGTGAAGGCCAGCATATCAACCAGATCACCCAAATCAGCCAACACAAAACCAGATCGAGTCAAGCAACAAAGAACTTCTGAATAATAGGGCCAAATGTCAAATTTATTTCATCGTGTCCACTTTGTGGTCACACTAGTCAATTTTTTATTTTATTTTTTAATTAATAACAAATTTCCTAGTAGATACGACAATCATTGTAGAATTCAGTTAAATAATTCATACATTCTGAGTATCAGGGGTTCGACCTTAGATTGTAAAAATTTTCTATTGGAGCATTGTATTTTCTAGAAGTTGAAGCATCAACAATAAAATACCATTTATAGGATAATTGAGCTGTGTTTATCTGGTGATGTTATCCCTTTTATGTGTTAATGTTTCCATTATTTTTCTCTCAGTGCATCATTTAAATCTGATTGTAAAACATAAATCTGAAGATTAAGATTTTTTCTAGAGCACCTTATTTCTGGCTGTGTTTGCAATATAAATGTTTTTCTTCTGAAGCCTGGTTAAGAAATTCTTAATTGCTTTTTAACCATTGCTTAATTCACTGTTTCTTTCATCTCAAAATTCATTTCATTTTAAGATCCAGTAAGCGTAGTTAGCTTGCCTTGTGGATGATATTGAAAATTTGATTTGAAAACCTAGCCTTTTATGACTCCATAGCCCAAGGGAATTATTTTAAAGAGATCTACTAATCCAATCAAACAATCAATCAAAAAGAAATATCTACAATCATTATAACTAGCCTAATATCAGATTCATAAAACAAAGCTAAATCTAAAAGAGATATCCCTCTCTGAGTCTAGGAGGGCTAGATTCTAGACTCCAAAGTAGGTTTGAAGTTTTCCTATATAATCATTCTTTCCAATATTAAAATTATAGAATGACAACATAGTGGCGACCATACTGGGGACCTACTGAAAAAATTTTCATTCATTCGAATTCAGAAACCCCGGTTAAAAAACATTGTATGATAGAAATATTTTCTAAGATTGGTTTTCTTTTAGTTTTCGAAAATAATCATTTTGTCTGTACTTCAGATCTGAATTCTAGCTCCTAAAAGAATCTCTACTAGATCCCATCCTGATCCAAATCCTCCTACTATAGTAGACAATCCTAATTTTGTTTTAATAAAAACTCCTACAACCGAGAGTCAACAAGTAACATATTTCTTCACAGAGAACATTTCCTCCCTGATAACTTTGTCACGTTACATGACACCCAGTTTGATTTACACTTTGAACAAGGTTTATTTAGGACTAAATCTGAGAATTGGACAAAGCAGACAGTATTTTATCCATCTATTCTCCAACAAAGTCCAGTGAGAGAAGCTTATTCACAAACTCATTTTTATCTTCAGCATCTCCAAGATTTTTATACCCTCCAAGATTTGGTAATAGAGTTCACTTCAAATGTTGATGATTCTTACCTTCAACAATCTATAGAATTAATTGCATTGACTATAGCAGCTTCTTATATTACCTCTTAGTCTACCCATCTTAAGTCAACTAGTCCTAATTCTTTTATAATCCCCACCACTTCTTTTATCGTTCCTCATAATTGTACCCAAACCCCTACACAAACATCTCCTCCCATCATCCACCCTATTTCATCCACTGCTTACCTTCCTCCACTCAATATTTCTCCTCCATTCATTGCCAATCCACCTCCACCACCTCCACCAATCATGGCAGCTATATATGCTCCATTGGTGTTTCCAACACCTTTGGCAACTATGTCACAGGATTACTAGTAAAAAATTACACTATTTGATGTAATTGGTCCTGTAAATGCCCAACAAAATGTTGACAAAATGAATGACTGTTTTGACCTTCAAGAAGTAGATGAGGAAAGTGTTAAGTTAAGAATGTTTTCTCAGATTTTTAGTGGAGAAGTTAGAAAATGGTTCAAAGCTTTACCTGCAAACAATATCAATGACATCCCTGAATTTCATCAAACATTTCTAAGTAGGTGGGAAGTAAAAAATAACCCTCTTCAGATTTTATCTGAATATGAAAACATCATAAGGGCCCTAGTTGAAAGTGTTCAAGATTATTGCACTAGATTCAACATTTTATATAAAACCACCACAAGGTTTAACCTTAGTTAAATTCCCAGATGGTTTTGAGCCAAAAATGTCTTATCAGCTAAGAGAAAGAAACTTGGCCACATTAGAAGAAATGTAGAGGGATGCAGTGAGCGTTGAAGCCAACCTGTTAGAAAAGAGAGCTATAATGAGAACTGAGAGAAGAGTTACTATAAGAGAAGAACCTTCAACTTCCACATCGGATGCTAAATTTGATTCATTGGTTAGAACTATGGAGAGAATGATGGAGAGGATTAATCTAAACGAGAGAACTATTCCTAGAGAAAATCAACCAGCTCCTCAAAATAGAAATCAAAATCCTAGAAGAAACCCTCCTCAAATAAGACAAAGAGAGCATAGAGGTCCTGATTAGAAAATTAGGCCTCCATTCCAAGAGAATTATTTTGACGAGGATGAAAGAGTAGTTGAAGAAGTAGAATAAAATCATATAAAATTAATGGGAATTAGTGAATATGACTCTGTTTTTCTCACTCAAGAAGAATAAGAATTATTTTCATTAACTCAAACAGAGTTAGAATCTAAAGAATCTGATGATTATAAACGGGGATTTGAGAATGCTATCATGGAATTTCACAGACAATATAACCTTAGAAGTAAGAAAAACTCTGATAATTCCAATAAAAGAATTACGAAAAATCTGCCAAAAAGCTCTCTGAACCTGATCTCAACAAAACATCAGAATTTCAAAGAAAAGTAAAACAGTTCAGAAAAGAAGAACACAAAAAACATTAATAGGAGAACAATTGATACCCCTGCCAAAACTGCCCAAACTGATACCCCTAGTACAAGTCAAAAAACTGAACTTACCAAAAAAGTAGTGGATGAAAGGACTGATTTTTCAAATTTGCTCAAAATTCAAACACCATTCAGTATTGAGAACGAACTTGCCAAACTGAAAATATCTGTTCCTCTCACTAAATTTATAAACAAGAATGTGTATAGTACTCAGGTCCTAAAGGTACTAAACATAGGGGAAATTATTGACACTGTCAATTTAAATGATGATCATCTTGAACTTTATTTTGGGCCAGAAGTTGATGATAAACCTCAAGAAGGAGGTGTCCCTCCATTTTATGTCAGCCTTAATGTTCATGAAAAAATTCTCCATAATTCCATGTTGGATTCAGATGCATCACATAATCTTATGCCCAAGGCTGTTATGGAGAAGCTTGGCCTTGAAATTACTATACCCTACAAATATTTATACTCATTTGATTCTAGCAAAGTTAGATGTCTAGGTCTTATCAAATATCTCTGTGTCACTTTAGCTCAGATACCAACAAAGAGTCTAGTGATGGAATATAGTAGTAGCTGACATCCCTCCTAAGTATGCCATGCTTTTGTAATGCTCATGGGGAGAGAAGTTATAAGGGACCCTTCAAATGGATATGAATTATGCCACAATACCAGTGTTTGGTAAACAAAGAAGACTGTATAGGGAAACTTTAATGAAGTACATGGTGAGTAGTCAAGAAAAACCACATAACTATCCTTTGTACTCTGTCCATACCAATCTTGAATCCTTCATTCTCTATAATGATGGAGACATCTATACATAGGTTACCCATGCATAAAATGATCTTAATGAAAAACATGACAAACAAATACAAATTGTAGTACAAGACCTTGAAAATGAACCCCTTTTGAATATGAGTTTTGATGGCTCATGTGGCAAAGTAGGCTCAAGAGTAGGTGTTTGGGTATATAATGCAAGGAACAATCATGCAGAAGGTCACTCCTACAAACTCAATTTTCTTTGTGCAAAAAATAGAGTAGAATATGGAGCCCTACTCTTAGGATTACAATTGCTGAAAAGATTAGGAGCTAAGAGGATTTCTGTCCATGGTGATTCTAAACTAATCATAAAACAAATTGAAGGAGAATATTTTGCAAAACATCCTAGATTGAGAGCATATAGAAATTTTGTGCTTGTTGTGTAACCAGCTCCAAAAATAGAAGAAAAGAGATATCAATGCCTTAGAAATAAGCCACTTCGAGGGGGCAACCTCCAATACATTACACAAATGAACAATTCTTGGATGATACAAATGAACAAAACCTCCTTCTATATATAGGAGTCCATGGGGCCACAATGTAATCCTACTGGGGCCACAATGTAATCCTAGCCAACCTAACAATAATAATTTAAGGACACAATAATAACAATATTGGGGTTACAGGGTACAACAATAACAATAATGGGGGCTACACTAACATAACAAGGGACTACACTATTAATATAGGGACCTAACATGCCCCTCTCTTCAAACAAAAGGTCATTCCAACGCTCGATTATTTCGATGCTTCGTATAAAATTCTCATCCTCCCATGTGAAATCTTCACAGATGCTTTCCACCCGCCGAGATACTCGAATTGATTGCACTTGTCGAGTTCTTTGTTTTTATGACTCGCTTCATAACTTCTTTCGATGTCATGGTGATTCTTCTGTTTCATTAGATTCTGCACTCACAAAGTTGGGTTATCCTTTGAGAGTTGGAGAACTTGTTGTTGATGCTCGCAGTGATCTTCCACTAATTTATCATCCATATTAGCTATTATTTGATCCTTCAAACCATCCAACTTAGCCTCCATTTTTGCTTTTAAACCATCTATTTCATCTTCGATTTCTCTTCGTAAGATCGAACCTTGTTGCACTTGGTACCGTAATTTTGATATCTCATACTGCAATTCTTCCTCTTCATGCATCATTGTATAGATTTATGAGGGCTTAATGGGTATGGAATTATTTTTTGGAGGCATTATATAACCAAATTCTGATAAATATTCTTCAATATGCCCTTGGAATCACTTCAAACTGCTTTTTCAAACAAAACTTATGCAATTCGGAAAAACAATACACACTTTTTTCTTGCTTTTGAGGAGCTCGATATTGAAATTAGATTATCTTTGTGATTGCAAAACTTCAATATTTTAATTTCGGTACCAACATAGCCCTCTAAATTATCTTTCAAATTCCATAGGTCTGACCTAATTTTAATTCTCCAAGGCAAAGTTGTGTCCAATCTCCCACAATGACCTAATTCTGGACTAGTTCAGTAGAGCAAATTTGTAGGACTTGCCACGTGTTACTGTTTCGTCCTTTGTCTCTGAAATTTATAGCCAAGAAACTATAGTCTGTGTACTTGTGACCACCTTTTACAGCACTCAAATCCACTTCCCAGAGAGAGAGTTATTGAACTTTTCCCTCAATCACCTCTTTGAGATGAAATTCAGGAGCCTGAAATAGCACTACCTTCCACAGATCATATCTCCAAAAATATTGCGAACCAAGCTTTGAAATTTTTTGATGAATTTCAGATTTCAAATTTTCTCACCATATTTAATCAGATCAAAACTTCGTAGAAAAAAATTCATAGCGAAAATTCCACGATGACCTCGTTTAGGAGCTTTGAAAAGAACTAAATTCCGATGATATCTCTAATATGAACCAAGCTCTGAAATTTGAAAATCTTCTCGGATTTCAAATTTTCAGACCTCAAAATTTCAAATTTTCCTTGAACTTCGTAGAAACAAAGTTATAGCGAAAATTCCATGATGACCTGTTTGGAGCAGCGAAACCCTAGAATCCAAAGCTCTGATACCAAATGTTGTGTAACCAGCTCCAAAAATAGAAGAAAAGAGATATCAATGCCTTAGAAATAAGCCACTTTGAGGGGGCAACCTCCAATACATTACATAAATGAAAAATTCTTCGATGATACAATTTACAAAGCCTCCTTCTATATATAGGAGTCCATGGGGCCACAATATAATCCTAGTGGGGTCACAATGTAATCCTAGCCGACCTAACAATAATAATGTAAGGGCACAATAATAACAATATGGGGGTTACAGGGGTACAATAATAACAATAAGGGGGGCTACACTAACATAATAAGGGGCTACACTATTAATATAGGGACTTAACAGTGCTTGATTTCTTAAGAACATTTGAAGAATATGATCTGGCTATTATCCTGAGAAATCAGAACATCCTAGCAAATGGTTTAGCCTTTTTGGCAAGCACATGTCAGTTGCCTCACCCAAAAAGAAAATACACAATACAGATTAAATATCGTCCATATGTGCCTGATAACATGAGATACTGGCAAGTATTCAGTAATGACAAATAAATTGGGAGTTCCTTACAATCAAAGGTTGAATTTGAGGATGGCAACATAGACTTAGATTGTGAAGAAGACAATCACACTGATGTACTAATTAGTGTAGATAAACAATCTGCTCTTTCTAATGTAAATATTTCAAAAAATAAAACTGTACATAAAAAAAAATACATAAAGACCCAGAAAAAGAGGAATTTGAAGTACTTCAACTCAAGGATAATATCCCGCCTAGAGGGCTTGTCCCTTTAGAAGAAATGTTTGACTTTAATGACGTGGCCAAAAAGCCAAAAATAGAACCAACAGGGACAAACATTGAAGAGTGTAATATAGGCAGTGAACAAAACAAAACACCACAGATAGCTATATAGATATGTTTAAGGAATTGATAGATGTATTTTCTTGGAGATATGAGGACCTAAAATCTTATGATACTAGCATTATACACCAAAAAATTCCAATCATGGAGGATACAAAACCTTTTAAACAAAAGTTGTGTAGGATAAACCTGTCTTAATTCCTTTGGTTGAGAAAGAAATCAAGAAAATGTGTGAGGCCAAAATCATAGTTCCACATAGATATTCTAAATAGGTATCCAATATTGTGCCTACAAGAAAGAAAACAGGTGAAATCAAACTTTGCATTGACTTCAGAAATTTGAACAAAGTATCCCTTAAGGACAACTACCGGCCCTTACCAAAAATGGACCACATATTGCAGAGTGTAGTAGGCTCTAGTAGGATTTCTTTGTTAGATGGATTTTCAGGGTATAATCAAGTTTTAATGCATCCTGATGATCATGAAAAAACAACCTTTACTACTCCTTGGGGGACTTTGATGTATGTGAAAATGCCCTTTGGATTAATGAATGCTGGCACCAATTTTCAAAGAGCTATGGACATTGATTTTGTAGAAGAAATTGGCCATTTCATTGTGATCTATGTTGATGACATTACTGTATTTTCAAAAACTGACGACGAACACTTGGCACATCTAAGAAGAGTTTTTGAGAAATGTAGAAGGTTTGGAATTTCCCTAAATCCCAAGAAAAAATTATTTGGTCTTGAAGAAGGAAAGCTTCTTGGTCACATTATTTCTGAAGATGGAATTAGAATTGACCCTAGCAATATTTAAGGCATACTCAAAATTATTCATCCCAGGAATATCAAAGAACTTCAATCCTTCATTGGTAAAATAATTTTTTTGAGGAGATTCATACCCAATCTTGTAGAACTTTTGAGAAATATAACCAACATGCTTAAAAAATATTCAGAAATTAAATGGAACATTGAAGCTAAACAATATTTTGATCTAGTCAAGAAAGCATTAACAAAAGCTCCAATTCTAATCAACCCATAATTTACCAAAGGCTTCATAATTTTTTCTTTTGCATCTGAACATACTATTGCTGCTTTATTATTGCAGAAAAACAGTGAAGGACATGAACAACCGATAGAATTTTTTAGCAAAGCCTTGAGAGATGCACCTTTAAGGTACAACATCATGGAAAAACAGGCCTTTGCTCTAGTTAAAGCACTAAAATATTTCAGAGTTTATATTTTACATTCACATATTATTTCTTATGTGCCTAATGTAGTAATCAAAGAAATTTTAATGAAGAATGGTCCTGATGGAAAGAGAGGAAAATGGATTGTTGTTATTATCGAATATGATTTGGAAATCAAGCCTATCAAATTGATCAAAGGATAAGGATTAGCTAAATTTATGGATAAATCAAATTTTCATGCACTAGATATCAACATGGTTTATTCATTGGATGATCAAGAGGAACTGGCGACTCCACTAATTGATGAAGCATTCCTAAATTCTCCCTGGTATGCAGATATCTTATATGTTTTATTTAATTTGAGTGATCCTCCTGGTTTGTCCAAAACTTAAGAAATATTTATAAAGTTCAAAGCTATCAAATTCTGCATTCTAGAAAATGTCTTATGCTGGAAAGATGCTGGAGGTGTTTTACTCAAATGTTTGCTAAAAGATGGTGTAGATAAAGTTATGCAAGAATTCCATAAAGGTGACTGTGGTGGCCATATTTATTGGAAAACCACTGCCAATAAGATCCTTAGGGCTAATTTCTACTGGCCTACCCTTTTCCCTGACATCCACAAGATGGGTAACTGCTTGCCACAAATTCCAAATTTTTGAAGGAAACAGAAAGTAGTTTCCCATGATCTTAAAGCCCATTTCTGTTGAGAGCCCTTTCCAACAATGGGGTTTAGATTTCATTGGAGAAATTCATCCCCCATCCTCTGCCTAGCATAAGTGGATTCTTACTACCACAGACTACTTTACCAAATGGATAGAAGCCACTACTTCTAGAAATGCTATTGATTCTGTCATTATTAAATTCCTTGAAACCAAGATCCTTTCCAGATTTAGTTGTCCTAGGAAACTAATCACTAATAATGCTGCAGCCTTCAAGTCCAAGAAAATGGTTGATTTCTATCATAAGTACCACATAAATTTGGGACATTTGAACAACCTCTTATCCTCAGGGTAATGGATTGGCTGAATCTTTATACAAAATTTTGGTGAATATCATCAAAAAAATCTTGGAAGACAACAAGAAATCATGGCATAACATGTTGGTCAATGCACTTTGGACTGATATACTTATTACCAAAAAATCAATTGGCATGTCTCCATACCAATTGTTCTATGGAATGGATGCAGTTTTTCCCTCCTCTTTAGGAGTTCCAATCATGAAGATCATTCAGGAAATACAATCTGAACCAAATGATTCACAAAGAAGGATCAATCAAACTATTCAATTACAGCAGTCTATAGAAGAGGTCTATAACATGACCCAATTGGTTCAAGAAAATATCAAGGATATTTTTAATAGAAGAACAAAGGCTGATGATTTTAATCTAGGAGAGAAAGTTTTGAAATGGGATTCCATTAGAGAAGACAAAGGTAAGCATGGAAAATTTGACAACCTTTGGCAAGGGCCATACATTATTGATGCTTTCAGAGGAAACAATGCATATTTCCTTAAGGAGCTAGACAGAACAAAGATACCTGGAGGTCATGTCAATGTCAGGATGCTGAAGCATTACTTCTATTAAGAATACAATTTAATCTTTCATCATTGTAAATACCATAGTTTTACATTTTGTGATTTGGATAATTCATTAACAAAGGTTGAAGCCTGTGGAGAAGGCCCTAAGCCTGGTTTGATGAGATTTTATAAAACAGAAAAATAAATCATATGAATACTTTGCAGAAAATGGAGTACTCAAGGCTATTGATCTCATGTTCTTGACACTTCACTTGGAGAAGTGCCATCCCTAACTGGAGCCACTGTTAGGGTACTATAAATTATAGGATCTCAAGGTAATTGAGTGCTTCATCGTTGCAATTTCATATTGTACATGATTTTAAATATTCAAATGATTTCCAAAAAAATATAAAAAAGAAAAAGAAAAGAGGGTCTATTGAAAAAATACGAAAAGAGAAAAGAAAAGAAAAAGAAAGAAAACCCAAAAAATAATAATAATGAAAGTGTTGCAAATCAAAATGCCACTGTGGATTAGATTAGTTTGTTCAATTCATATAGTATAAGCATGATTGAACAATTTTAAATTTTTGTTGAATAAGTTATAAAATAAGGATTTTCCAAACAGTTCAATCTTGGCAAATTAGTAACTAGGTAGAAATAAAATTGATTCAACAGTTCAAACTGAATCAATAGGATAAATAAGGGAAAGAGTAGGTTAGAATTTCATAATAAAAAAAAGATATGGGTCTGCAAGCCTAAATGCACCCTTCAAAAGAATGACGAAAAAATGTTAGATTAGTGAAAGGGTAGGTAGAATGAAAGAAATATAAAGGTGGAGAAAAATGAAATTTACTCTGAAGCATCATTTCAAAGATTTCATGTGTTCTCATGTTAGAGAGAAAAAATAAAAAACAAAGGGGTTTAATCCTATGTTTTGGAGATTAATTCATTTTCAAGTTATTTGACATATTTTATGTCATATCCTAAAGTCCCTATCTTTTATACCCCGCTCACCATTTCATTTAATCCACCCGACCACACCATTCACTCACCCATCCCATCATCCTTAAACTTATGCCGCCTTCCACTTCATCTTCGCCTTCACTATCACATCTGACGTCCTTTGTTAACTTCCCCCCCCCCCATCCTCTGAAAGTTAACGTCGGGGGGGGGGGGGGGTGGTTCCGAAATGGGTGGTTTCTGAAACCAGCCCACCAGATACATGTTGAGTGCTTATCAATTCACACCCCCCCATGCCATTCTCCTTACCATCCTTGATCCCCTCCAAAAAACGATTTCCGCCATAATTAAACCACGAAGTTAACCGTTAGCCCTTCGCCATTCCCGTTGCTCCACGACACCACTCCTGTCACGTTTTCCCAATCACTCCCGCTCCTGCCTAAAGACCCATTTAATAATTAATTGTTCATTTCGTTACCCAACGAGCCCGCCTCTTGTCAAAAGAAACCCCCCCATCCTACAAAATCACCTATCCCCACCCATTTCAAAGGTTATCATGATTTTTTAGTATATTATTGTAACAGGTGATCAAATTCAAGATTTTACAGATCTAAAGAAAGCACAGAAAGTTTCAATTGACTGCAGATCAACAGAAAGTCCCTATTATTTAATCCCCTCATCTTCTAATTCCCCTTCTGATCAAGAATAAATCCCTTCTATTTCTTCCCCTCTCTGTATAATCCCCTTCTAGTCTATGCACCTGCAAATATACTTATGTTAGTTTAATTTTTAGAGGTGGTCATGCCTCCAAAGAAGAAGGATCATGAGCCATTCAATCCAATTGTTCACCCTCATGTAGACCTTGACCATATTTCCTTTGCTGACAGAGATTTTAAGATTCATGAGACTCTCTTAGATTTTGGCCTCTTCGACATATACTGCTGGTTGGAGGATAAACTCATCAATGAGGCTGATGATATAGGACTGTGGGACACAAACCTTCCCTATTACATATTTCCAAAAACTCTCAGTTGCCCTGAATTTATAAGAAAGTGTCATGCATGTTATGATCTAAATCAGAGGGTTGTTGTTTCCCCCACAGAAGAAATTATGCTCACCATTAGTGCCCAATATATTATGCAGATGATGCAGGCTCTTGTTATTGAAGAAACCACACCTTTTCCCCATGAAAACCTCATGGAATTGTAATAGAAATTAGAATTTCCAGCAGAGCCAAAACCATTGAATTATTCATGGCTACAGACACTCCCCTACCCAAGAAGAATCCTCCATGCCCATCTTCTACATTCCCTGATAGGACTCAGCACATAGTCACTGTCCTTTCTTACCTGCTAGGATACCATTCAGACCAGTGGCTAGATGAAGCACTGATAGGCTTCCTCTCAATACTTTCATAAGACTCTAAGCCTTCCATTATGTTGAATTTTAGTCAATTTCTGGCAAATTCATTCATGATCAGTTTGTCAAGTTTCACACAGAGGAAGTGTTTAATACACTTTAGTCATTGTTTAAATGTTTGTATATTTTTCAGGCAAACATGTTTCAGTTCACAATGAGAAAATTGAATGAAGATTCACAACTTCGGTCTATCATCTTTTGGACAACAATGATGATGAAATATCATAAAGAATTCACTTACAAACGATTCATTGAATTTTTTGTGCATCTAACTATGAGCATCCTCAACAGCACAGTGTAACTAAGGATCAATGAAGAAATTAAAAATATCATGTAGCTGTCAGACCAAGCTAGAACTGGAGACTGGTACTTGTACCAAAATTATACAGAGTTAAGAATATATGGGTGTGATTTTGCCCCTTACAAGCTACCAAAGTTCCTCCCCATGAGGATATTTTCCCTGGAGTACAATATACATATGATTAATTCAGATGAATTACATTTTTTATCAGCAAAAAATAAATCTCAGTTTAGGATCAAATCCCAAATTGGTCCTTTCATTTGCAATAGTAGAGCAGTAGGAGAGGAGGCTGACAAGATGATGAAATAGATGAAGTTTACACACAGTTTCACTTGGTATTATGATCAATTGGGCATTATCTCTAAGAAGAGGGTAGAAAACAAATCAACTCCATACATTCACACCCACAGGCCTGAGATTGAACAATTTATAAACCAGACAGAGTGGACAACAAACACCTTGGAGGAGGCTGAAGAGCAGGTAATTTAATCTTCAAGTATGCAGACCCCTCTTCCCCAGGAGAAGAAGAATATAGAGAATAAGAAAGATAAAGTAAAAGAACAAGATAAAGAGACAACAGGAAAAAGACCAAGAGATGATCAGTCACCTTCGGGGACTAATACATCTAGCAAGGAGTTTAAGATGAAATATAGGAAGAGAGAAATAATTCACATGGATATTGATCAAGGCAAGGAATTAAAGCAACATACAGTGATAAATATTAGAGAATCCCTTGGTTCTTCTCCAACAAGTGGCCAACGTATGTTTTCTCCTACAACTTCAGCTACAATTCCATTTCAGCAGCAAAGATTTCAAACACCTACATCTACTACTGTTACAGGGGAAAAGGAGGAAACAATTTATGACACCTTCAGAGAGATCAAGAGGAAAAATGAAATATTGAAGACCAGCAGCTATAATAAATTTTGGAAGCAAACCACCAGTTCAAAAAGTAGGCTTATATCAACCTTTGACTTAGAGAAAGAAAAGTTTCATATGGCTTTCTTATAAGCCCAGATTGCACAACCAAAGGCATCTACTGATTTCAAGAAAACATCTTTTGAGTTTAATGTTAAGGACATCCACCCAATAGATCAGATGGAGATGCACAAATAGATGGAGATGCACAAACATACTGGAGAGATGATCTCATCTACCTTGAATAGCACTGCAATGAGTCTGTCTAAATTGCAGGTATCACTGGCCAATATTCAGTCACACCTCAAGATGGATAAGGTTTCTTCTCTTGCAAAGGATACCAGAATTAAATCTTTGGAGTATTTAGTTGTGAAGATCAAGTATGATCTAGGAAATATAGAGGCAGTAGAAGAGATCCTGAAGAAGAAAAACATAGACATAGAAGCTTTGAGAAAGTGGCTCAATATGTTAGTTACTGAAGACCCTCTGACCAAGGACATAGAGGAGAATGAAACATAGAAATCAAATATGATGAAGCTGATAATAGAACAATCAACACAACTAAAGCAGATGGAGACAAAAATGGGGAAATTAGTAAAGGAAAAGAAAAAGCAACACAGATGGCCATCATTCCCTTGGAGGTTGTTCCTATTGCAGTCATCCCTTCAACTACATCAACAAATACATGCACATCAAGTGTTATAGAATAGCTGGCTAAGGCCATGGATAATATGTTCATCCAAACAAAGGAGATAAAAAGGTTAGAAGCACAAATTAATATCTTGAAGGATCGAAAGGTGAGATCTGAAAATGCACATGAAATAGAAGTGCAAAGAGCCCAAAAACATATTGAAATATTTCAAAAGGAAGAGAGGGAAGCTTCCATTAGTCACACCATTGGCCAGGAAAAGGAGATCATATGGGCAAGTATAATTGTGTCTATGAATGAAACATGGCCTTCCATTCAAATCATATTTGAACAGAAAAAATTAATTGAAAATGTCAATGATGCAATAGTTAGTGCCACCAAGGAGCTTGGGGACATGCCTGAGACAACAAATAATACCATAATATTTCTAAATTCAAAGAGAAGGTATGAATTGGATGAACTTAGAGTTGAAGAAAAAACAATAACAATTATATAGGTCAAGAAGGTTCTCACTAATAAAAGCTTGGTCACACAGTTGGAGGAAAAATGCCACAATTTAGAGATTTCTGTCAGTAGATTCTTTAACAAAATCGAGCCACTGACCAAAAGAGGGATACCTTCATTGTCCTTGATAAATGATAAGCTTATTGCTAGGGAAGACTATTTGAAGAAACTGAAAGACATTGCTAAGGACACATCCACATTTGCATGTCTTAGAGGAGCAATGACTGGAAGAGCTTTCCTTGAAGCCATGACCAACGATATATTCATCCAACATGAAATTAAACACATTTTTGGGTTGAAGCCCACTTTCGTTAGGTTCACAAAGACGGATGAAATATATCGAAAGGTGACTAGGATAAAGATTCCAGATGAGCAGCAGTGGGAAAATATATGTGAATACCAAGAAGGGTGAAGGCCAGCATATTAGTGAGATCAACAGAGCACCAAATCACCCAAATCAACCAGCACAACATTAGATCGAATCAAGCATCTGGGCCAGATGTCAAATTTATTTCATCGTGTCCACTTCATGGTCACACTAGTCAAATTTTGTTTATTTTGTAATTAATAATAGATTGCCTAGTAGATATGACAATCATTGTATAATTCTGTTAAATACTTCATAAATTTTGAGTATTGGGGGTTGGACCCTAGATTGTAAAATTTTTCTATTGGAGCATTATATTTTCTAGAAGTTGGAGCATCAATAACAAAATACTATTTACAGGATACTTGACCTATGTTTATCTGGTGATGTTATCCCTTTTTTGTGTTAATGTTTCCATTGTTTTTCTCTTAGTGCATCATTTAAATCTGATTGTAAAACAAAAATCTGAAGATTAAGATTTGTTGCTAGAGCACCTTATTTTTGGCTGTGTTTGCAATATAAATGTTTTTCTTCTGAATTCTGGTTAAGAAATTCTTAATTTCTTTTTAACCATTAATGAATTCACTGTTTTTTTCATCTCAAAATTCATTTCATTTTAAGATCCAATAAGCGTAGTTAGCTTGCCTTGTGGATGCTCTTGAAAATTTGATGCAACAACCCAGCCTTTTATCACTCCATATCCCAATGGAATTATTTTAAATAGATCTACTAATCCAATCAAACAATCAATCAAAAATAAATCTCTACAATCATTATAACTAGCCTAGTATCAAATTCATAAAACAAAGCTAAATCTAAAAGAGAGATCCCTCTCTGAGTCTCGGAGGGCTATATTTTAGACTCGAAAGTGGTTTTGATTTTGTCCTATATAATTATTCTTGAAAATATTAAAATTATAGAACAGTAACAGGAACGATTGTTTCAAGAAATACCGGCGGCCACAATAAAAGGTAATCCTATTCCCCAAATTCCAAGTAGAATTTTTCCTAACCTTCCCCTGGTACTCTATCACCCGCCCGATAAACTTTTGATAAAGTTACGAAGGTCAATAAAGTTACATAGTATTCAGTCTAAAGTGCAAGTAAACACTAGCAGTAGCGCTAGCAGAGGAATCTCTCAACCATGAAATAGAGAATTCGTACTAGTTCCACCTACAAAGATAGAAATGGCAGAGTCATTTACTAGATATCCGGAGTTCTGAGGGAGAGGGAACGATAATGTAGAACAACACTGGCATATATGCGAAGAAATTTGGGGAGCTCACCAGATGCCAGATTTTGTTAAGTTAATTTAATTCTGAACTACACTCAGGGAAAGAGCACTACGATGGCTCATCAAATGGTCCGAGGTGCACCATAATCCTACCATAGATGATGTTAAAAGAGAATTTGTGCAAGAGTTTAAGCTACCATAGACTAACCAACAAGGGCTATCATAGTTATGGGAGATTAAGCAAAGAGAAGGAGAGACCGCTTGGGACTTAATGAGAATATTTAAGGATGAAATCAAGAAACTGAGTTACCCGATAGATCTGAATCATAAACATAACTGGTTCATCAAGGCCCTTCTACCTCTTACCAGGATGCCATTAATATAGCAAAATATTGATACACTCCAATATGCGTTGGAGCACGAAATGAAAATCGAAGCAATGGCCGAGTACCCGCAGGAATTCAAGGGAGGGGTAACCTCCCAAGACCCTTCCATACTGGGACTACAACACCAAATCATGAGCTTGAGTGAGAAACTCAAGGATATTCAAATGACACGCCCAACATGACCCAATGTATGGTGCACACATTGCTTGCTAGAAGGACATTTAGTCTCTGAGTGCCCTAGGTTGCATGGAACCACTGTTGGAGCATCGGAAACAGTACCGCAAGGGACGCCACCAGGGGGAGCAGTCGCACAAGTAAATAAGTAGGGACTATACCATGGGAAACCACATTTCCATGGCTTCCAAAACCAGTAGCCCCAACTTTAAATGGATATTGTGATATCTGCAAAGGAGTTGGTCACCGTCCACGTCTTTGTCCCATATTGCAGAAGTACTCAACCGTCCCAAATAATTTCTACTATGATTTTTGTGCCTCAATGACCCATCACACAAATCAGTGCAGAGCATTGGATGCACTGTTTGATAGGTTGGAAAAAATGTCCTACAGGGTAAACGAGGCTCTGAAGGGCCAAGGAGGACCAGGAATGAGAGGGGGTAGGACGGGGTAAGAGGGCCCTTGAGATGCTACAACAATGACCAAGAAGTCCATGTCGCAAGGGAATTCCCATTACCAAGAAGACCATGGTGCTCTTAGTGTAGGGTAAATGCACATGCCATAGAAGAATGTCCCGAATTGATCAAAAGATGGGAAGAAAGAAATAAGCATCGGGGCACTAAATTGGTCAATGCAGAACCGAGATTAGTTGAAGCACAACCTTTACCAAGTGTGGCCATAATAACCAGAAGAGGAAAGAAGACAGGAGAGGATGCAAGAGAGATGGAACCATTAAATATGATCAAACCAGCATTGCCAAAGAAATCCTATGACTCTAAACAACAGAAACAATACTTCAGAGAAGTGGTGGAGAAATTTTCAAAATTAGGGACCCAGAGAGACCTGCAGCAGGTACAACCAGTGAAGGACGGAGGAAAGAATTCAATGGTAGGTATGCCGATAGAAGAATGGTTCAGATTATTCCTAGGCATTGTGAATGATGTACAAATGCTGGTACAACTAAAATAAAACTTGACAACAATGGTGGGAGGTGGAATGGAACATGAAAAACTGATCAACGCTAATATTCCAGAAAGGCATGTGAGAAGGGTGAAGAGAAACAAAAGAAGAGTCGAGAAGGAATTTCGAATAAATGCACAAGTTACAGGATTCCAGATAAGGGACACGATGCTGGACTTAGGTTCAGATGTAAATATACTACCAGGAAAGACATGGGAAGCTTTGGGAAATCCTAAGCTGGCATTTTCCCCCATACAGTTACAAATGGCAAATCAATATTGTATTGTGAGAGTGGGAAGATTAGAAGATGTTGAAGTAGATGTGGCAGGGGTAAAGAATTATACCGATTTTAAGGTAATTGATATCATGGGTGATAAAGACCCATACCCATATTTGTTAGGGATCGACTGGGCATTCAATAACTACACAATCAATGAATTAAATAAAGAACTAATGATATTTGAATATGGTGAAGTCAGAGTGGTTTAACCATTAGATCCATATCAAGGGCCTCTATACACAGAGTCAATTGACACCAGAGAGGATGCAGGACTCTTAGACCAGTTGTATCAGATGATAGCGGGAAAAAGAGAAGACTACATCAAACCGATGGCAGAAGGGACAGTAAGTTGGCAGAGCGTCGAGAGCTCCGACGTGGGGTCCAAAGTCACGTGGGATGACTGGCAGTAATGAGGGTACGAAGTCAACACTAGAAGGTGCATTTTTGTTTGCGGATTCAACTAGATCAACACAGAGGTAAGGGGTTACCCCACCCTTATTAGCATGGAAATTGTCAATACTTTCATCAATAAAGTCGAAGATACTGTCCCAGAGGAGCATAAGGTTCCTCTGATGAGCATGGAATTGCAATCAAATTTGGAGAGGTGGTGGGGAAACCACTGCAACCACCTTCATAGTTGGGAACAAGTGGAAAATGCCTTGAGAACGAGATTCCAAGCGTCAGTGAGACCACAACTAGAGGAAAAGTACAAAGGAACTTCAAATCCCCAAGCCCATATAAAATACTGTGAAGACCGATGGGAACTGGCTAAATATCCCAAATACTTGTGGGTGAAATTTTTTTTGCAGCCGCTAGACACCATCCTGCAAGCCTAGTACCTTATGAAAGAAAAAAAGAGACAAAACAATAACTCAGAATTATTGGCAGATATTTTTATAAAGAGTTTTTATTTCAAGGAAGAAAATCAATAACTAACAGACACCTTATAGTGTAATATTCCTTCTTAGGAATTTCTACACTATGGAGAGTAAAAACACTGTTTTTAGAAAATTACGTTATAGAATTGAAAAATAGGACTTGGATCCTTTAGATTATGCTTTATAACCCATACATGCAGAATGGGAGCAGAAACAAATCACTCTAGATATGTTAAATGTATCTCCCCATGCCAATACACCTCAAAAACACCCAAACCCCATGATTTCACCAAACAGAAATTCTGAAGCATGTAACAACGTTATTAAAAGAGGGTTTCTATAAAAAAATATGAGATATAATAGATCATGGAGATTTCATTAATCAAGAGCCAAGAAAAAATGGAGGTTTAACCTCTTTTACACAAAATGGAGACAACCCGGTAAGGGTTTCATAAGAGCACAAGTACAAGAATGATATCTCTGCATAAAATCACATAGTTGACTGCAAATTTGTGTATGATATGATTGAATAATACATGAGAGCACATAAAAATTTCCGAAGAGCCTCCCTACTAGCCTTCCAGGAGAGAAAAAGCCTCCTTCTCTAGGAAACTAGCACAAAACCAAGGGATTTAACCCTACCACAGCATCACCTTCAGAAATGACGCAGTTTCTGCAAAATACTACACTATATGAGTTGGTGGCTACTTGAACCCAAGTCAGATAGTGGAAATGTAGCTCAAAATTCTCCTCTTAGATCCGTTCAACAAGTTGAACCAAGAAAGAGAGTGGAACTCCCGCATGAGAATCCCTTGCACTAAATAGTGCAACAAACCCAGCTAAATAGCTGAAGCATGTAAGAAGTCATAAGACTCAAACATAGACAAGATTCTGAATGCCTCTCATGGCTGTCGTCCCTTCCTTTTTATTCTTGGTGAGCCTCCTTACCCTGGGCCCCACACATTCATGAGGTTACTTCATTGCAAAGAGCCCTCCATCAAAACTGCGTTGTTCCTACTGGTTTTCCTCCTCTTTTAGCAACACTGTTGACTTGGTCAACAAGGTTCTAGTCCTCATGCATTGCCCCCTTTTCACACCAAGGGTGGCTTTATTTGGCCTTCTTACACAAACCCCTTTTCACATAGGGAATGTTTTATTTCTACTAAAGAGATTTAAGGGTCTCTCTACCCCATTTATTATCCAACCTGCAAAATAGAGCAACATATAATATTCCAACTAGTAGTAGCTAATTTTGAATATTGCAGTCCTCCCCTCTCAAAAGTTGCTTGTCCTCAAGCAAAAACAAATAAGGATGTTGTAAGATCTTCTCTCCTTCCCAAGTGGCATCCTCATCAGGAAGAATCTTCCATTGAATTAGATATTCTTTGATTACCTTGCTCCTTAGCTGCCTCTCCCATGTATCCAGAATTTCCTCAGGTTGCAAAAATAGATGGCCCTCATCATCAATAGGTGGGAGGTCCATGTTGGCAACTAAATTCTATCCAATGGCCTTCTTGAGGCATGAGACATGAAAGATATTGTGGATCTTGCTCCCCTTGGGAAGCTCCAACTCATATGCAACTTCCCCGACATGACGGATCACCTTATATGGCCCAAAGAAATGTGGTTTGAGCTTTTCAGCCCCTTTCTCCTTGAGTGTAGATTGTCTATAAGGCTGAAGGCGAAGATAGACTAGATCATCTACCTTAAACTGTCTCTCTATCCGACTGCAGTCTGCATATATCTTTTGTTGATTTTGGGCAGTAGCAATGTTGTCTTTAAGGGCCCAAAGTATTTCTTGACTCTCCTGAATGCATTCATTTTCTCTAGGATCCTTGCGTGCTCCAAACATGACATCAACAAATGAGAGTGCACCATACCCATAGAGAGCTCGAAATGGGGTCATACCAATGGAAATATGGTAAGTGGTGTTGTAATAATACTCCCCCAAATGGAGCCAACACAACCATGCCTTTTGCTGCCCTGCAACATAGTTTCTCAAGTAGCCTTCCAGCCACTTGTTCACTATTTTAGTCTGTCCATCGATCTATGGATGGTAGCTGGTACTTGGTGTCAATTTAGTCCCAACTAACCAGAAGATTTCTTGCCAAAAGCCACCCATGAAGCAGTTGTCCCGATCACTCACTATGGTCTTTGGGAGACCATGGAGTCTAAAGACATCTCTAAAGAAGAGCTTAGTTACCTGTGAAGCAGTATAATGTGCAGAAATGGAAAATAAGTGTGAATACTTTTTTATTCTATCAACAACTACAAAGATACAATTCTTACCCTGAACAATAGGTAGACCGGTGATGAAGTCCATGGAGATGCTTTCCCATTTTCCATCTGGAATGGGTAGTGGCTGCAATAGTCCGGCAAGATGAGTGTGTTCTCCCTAATTTTTTTGAAAAACTATGCACTCATTTATATGTTGGAGCACATCCTCCTTGATACCCTTCCATGAGAATATTTCCCTTATGGCCCGGTAAATCTTTGTGAATCCTTGATGCCCTGAAAGTGGGGAATCATGTGATGCTTGCAAGATCTTCTCTTTGAGCTTAGAATTCTTAGCCAAAAATACCCGATCCTGGTAATAGATGATTTCATCCATTAATCTATACCTTTCATCAGCTATCACCCCATCAATTATCTCACATGCAAATTTATCCTTGGAGTACTCAACCAACAATTGAGCCTTCCAATCTGCGTTCATGCCCCTCAAGGACAACGTTGTTGGTCTCCTGGATAGACCATCAACCACTATATTTCTCTTCCCCTTTACATACTCTATGTAAAATTCATAAGCTTGGATCTTGCTTACCCATTTTTGTTGTCTTTCTTGGAACTACTTTTGTTCAGGAAAGAATTTGAGACTGTTATGATCATTTTTCACCCTGAATTTATTCCCCACCAAGTATTGCCAGAATTTGGCTAAGGCATGCATAATAGCCAACATTTCTATATCATATATGGGGTATAGCCTTTCATGTGGTAGTAGCTTCTTGCTCACAAAGGCTATAGGATGCCCTCCTTGCATCAAGACTGCTCCAATCCCTTCACCTGATGCGTCACATTCTAACAAAAAAGGTTGATATAAATCAGGTAAAACTAATATTGAACAACTACTCATTACCTCTTTGAGCTTATCAAAATCCCTCTATGCTGTAGGTGTCCAACTGAAAGCTCCCTTCTTGGTCAAGTCTGTAAGTGGAGCTGCAAGTTGAGAGAACCCTTTGACAAACTTCCGGTAATATGTGCATATGCCTACAAATCACCAGAGTTCTGTAACATTCCTTGGCTCGGGTCAATCCTTGATTGCCCGGATATTTTCTTCATGCACTCTTACTCCATCCACTCTAATGATGTGGCATAAGTAGAGCATCTCCGTGAGGCCAAACTCACATTTCGAGAGTTTAGCAGAGAATTGTTGCTCCTTGAGAATATGCAACACTGTCTCAATATGTTGCAAATGTTCCTCCCATGTGCAGCTATAAATAATAATATCATCAAAGAAGACCAATACAAAATTTCTTAGATGACCACAAAATATGTGGTTCATGCAATATTGGAATGTTGCTGGGGCATTGGTCAAACCAAATGGCATTACTAAGAACTCAAAATTACCATAGTGACACCAAAATGCTATTTTGGGAATGTCTTGATCCCTCACCCTGATTTGGTGATATCCGGATCTCAAGTCAATCTTGGAGAAATAATTGGATCCTCTGAGCTCATCCATCAGCTCATCGATCCTAGGAATTGGGTATCTATTCTTCATGGTCTTTTTGTTTAGTGCTTCATATAGTCAATGCACATCCTCAATGTGTCATCCTTCTTCTTAACCAAGATCACTAAGGTGCAAAAGGGCTGTGTGCTAGTCGGATTGCTGACCTAGGGATAGTAGTTCTTGAATGGCTCTTTCTCAATTCTCATCCCTATAAGAGATAAGCTTTGGGATGCCTATAAGGGGTGGTAATCACAACTTGAATCCCTTGCTCCAGCTCAATAGTGTGCTCAAATCCCCTATCAGGAGGCCTCCCTGGTGGAATATCCCCAAATGCTACAGAATACCGGTCTAAGAGATCTTGCACATCAGGGTGCACTGGTGAATCCTTGACTCCAGCTTCAGATAAATGCAGTTCTACTACCCATTCTATGTCTCCTCTGCGTAAGTCTGCCTCCATCTTGTGAGCTGAAGAAATATGAGGGGGGTAAGTGTGCATACCTTTTATTTTTTTATGCTTACCATCCTCCTTCCCTATCCATTACATCTCTAGAGTCTCCCAATTAGTGGTGACTCTCCCAAGAGTGATCAACCATTGGACACCCAATATAACATTGGTGTCAGGAATATCAACCACAAAGAAGTGGTTTGTCATAGTGTAGGCTCCCATAGTGATAGAAAATTCCGGAACATACTTGAAACACTACAAAGTTCTGGCTCCTAGAACCAAGACTAAAAACCCTTCAAATTTTTCCATATGGATGCCCCTCTTCTTTACTAGTTGTGAGTCAATGAAGTTATGAGTGGCTCCACTATCTACTAGCACTGATACTCTCTGCCCCATAACAATATTAAAGTTAGATATTTAGGGACTCCTCTTAACGCTGCAAGAGCTCCTCCCCTTGGAGAAAATTTTTTTACTACATCTTCTGTAGGTGGTACAATGCTGGTCCTCTCTTTTTCATCAGAAAATATCTCAATATAATGAGCTTTCCTTGCAATACATTCATGGTCTGGCACCCATGGCTTCTGACAAGTAAAGCAGAGTTTATCCTTCTTTAATTTCCTTTGATTATGGTTAAGAGATGTCTTCTTTGGCCATGAAGATTTCTCCTGCTATAGTAATGCCCTTGCCTTGGGAAAAGCATGTTGTAAATCTCTAGCCTTCTCCACAACCTCTAGGAGTGTAGTTGGTTTAGTGGATCTTACCAAACCATGCAATGGTTTAGGCATCCCATCAATAAACATACATACCATCCCATGAGCCTCCCCTTCTAAGTGTAATGCAACTATTTTGATAGCTTCTATTTCAGAAACCCTATTGAGCTGAAAGTAAGTATCTAGCTTCTCCACCCAAGCCTTGGCTGTGCACTTAGGTGATCCATCATATATAGGCAATAAGAATCTCCCCATACTGCGTTTTAGGTCTCATCCCTGCATAAATCCTCCCTTCTTAGAGCAATTTCTCCTCCCTTCCTTGATCCGGAAGAATTCCTAAAAGCTCAAGTGTTCTTTAAATCTTCAGGATTGGGACTCATACTCCACAAAATAGTCACCAAGGGTTTATTCCTCCCTATCTTCAGATAGGAACGAGGGCATAGTGGAGCATTGTATTGAAGGATGTGTGGCTGATTTTTCCACACAAGGTGAGGTGCTAGTGCTTGCTTCATGGTAAAACCCCCTAGGGTATTCTTTATGCCTCATCTCCTTGAGATCTCTTGCAATGTTCTGCATGGTTTGTAGAATGAGCTTTGAAATATATTTCTCCTCCATACTGTAGATATATTTTCCCCACAAGCTGAGCCAAGAGCAGAGCTCTGATACCACTGTAATATTCCTTCTTAGGAATTTCTGCACTATGGAGAGTAAAAGCATTGTTTTTAGAAAATTACGTTACATACTTGAAAAATAGGATTTGGATCCTTTATATTATTCTTTATAACCCTTACATGTAGAATGGGAGTAGAAACAAATCACTCTAGCTATGTTAAACAGATCTCCCCATGCCAATACACCTCAAAAACACCCAAACCCCATGATTTCACCAAACAAAAATTATGAAGCATGTAATAGCATTATTCAAAGAGGGTTTCTACAAAAACATATGAGATATAATAGATCATGGAGATTTCATTAATCAAGAGCCAAGAAAAATGGAGGTTTAGCCTCTTTTACACAAAATGGAGACAACCCGGCAAGGGTTTCATAAGAGCACAAGTACAAGAATGATATCTCTGCATAAAATCACGCAGTTGACTGCAACTCTATATATGATATGATTGAATACATGAGAGCACATAAAATGGTTGAAGAGCCTCCCTACTAGCCTTCCAGGAGAGAAAAAGCTTCCTTCTCCAAGAAACTAGCACAAAACGAAGGGATTTAACCCTACCACAGCATCACCTTCAGAAATGACACAGTTTCTGCAAGAGACTGCGCTGTAGGAGTTGGTGACTGCTTGAACCCAAGTTAGGTAGTGGAAATGTAGCTCAGAATTCTCCTCTTATATCCCTTCAATAGGCTAAACCAAGAAAGAGAGTGGAACTCTCGCATGAGAATCCATTGCACTAAACAGTGCAACAAACCTACCTAAATAGCTGAAGCATGTAAGCATTCACAAGACTCAAACACAGACAAGATTCTAAATGCCTCTCATGGATGCCCTCCCTTCCTTTTTATTCTTAGTGAGCCTCCTTACCCTGGGCCCCACACATTCATGAGGTTAATTCATTGCAAAGAGTCCTCCATCAAAACTATGTTGTTCCCACTGGTTTTCCTCCTATTTTAGCAGTGTTGTTGACCTGATCAACAAGGTTCTAGTCCTCATGCATTGCCCCCTTTTCACACCAAGGGTGGTTTTATTTGGCCTTCTTACACAAACCCCTTTTCACATAGGGAATATTTTATTTCTACTAAAGAGATTTAAGGGTCTCTCTACCCCATTTATTCTTCAACCTGCAAAATAGAGCAACATATAATATTCCAACTAGTAGCAGCTAATTGGGAATATTACATCCAGGCCATGAAAGGGATTCTATTCTCTCCAGGGCCCATGGAGACTAGGGAATTACCTTCTTTAAGGAAGATACCTGAATCAAGCTACCGAGAGGTAGTATCTTGCGGTATAGTAGATCAAGAAATGGATGATGGCGATCTAGAAAACCTGAGACATCTATCGTTCAAAGAAAAGGAAGGGGAGAGGAAAATATAGGATCATGCTAATATAGAGCGGCTGCACCTATTGCCGCTAAAGATAACAAAACGTGATATCAGGAGTACGTAGAAACACAAGTTAGCTTCTATTGGATATTATTGGGATGAAGAAACAACAAAATATTTTTGATATGCTAATGGAATACGAAGATATGTTTCCCTCTTCTACAACAGAACATGACCAGCAGAAGAAAATGATAGAAGGCCACATGTTGACCACACCACTCGGAGGAAATTGACTAGGGGCGAGTCAATAGATTGTGGTCAGACCCTATTGGGGCCTTTTTTTTTGGATAAAGGAGGAAACCAGTTTTGACTTGCGTACTGTCAGTTGTGGATGGGGCAAGTCGTGGAGAGCCATTGCAGGGGGAAGAGAGCCGTTGTGGGTTGCAGGTGGTTGGTGGGTAGGTGGCAGAGCACGAATAGGTGATGTCACAAGTGTAAAGAGAAGTTGACAATAAAAAGGAAGAAAGACTCTAGGAAGTAGGGCTAAGTGCGGAATAGAACGAGGAACAATGGAGCGCAGCAAATCATTCGAGCAGAAATGAAGAAAAGACTGCTAGTGCTGAGAAAAGGGATAGATAAGAAAGGAAGAGAAAGAAGAAGGTAGTTAGTTCAAGGTTTTTGGGGTTTTTGTGAATCAAGTTCTGTGGAGTCTTTGAATGTAATGTGCTACATGGAAATATTAATATATAGATATGTGTTTTGTGGTCCTAAGTTGTGTATCAAATGAATTACTGTCAATGTATGGTGCTTATGGGATTATTTGAAATTTTTTCTGATATCTCTATCTGATGTATTCATTGTGATAGTTCTTTCATCAAATGTTATGTGTTAAGATTTGTTTCCTGCATAGTCATAATGTATTTATATTATACCGTAGAAGGTTAGTTTTTATGTGATGTTGTGCTTCTATTTATCCTATCTTAGTAAGGTCACGACACGCCTCAGGTGAGACTCCTTGCTCTCCTTTGAGCAGGGTGAAAATTCCGCGTTTTCCTAGACTACAGCGGGATCTTGTTGGTCTTTGAGCCCGAACCTGAGTCTTCCCCAGAAGTCATGCTTTCGCCAACATGATTCCCACATCATCGACAAGAAACAAAATATATCTTAAGATGATAAGAGTGATTCGGGATTGTAACAGAGGAGTCAGATAAGCAGAGGATGTTTGACAAAAAGGGCTTCTCTTGAACATATTAGTGACACGACTCTAGAGTGTGGCAACATTTGACTCAAATAGGATTAGAGGTCACGTTGAAAAAATTGGTAATCAAATGAGAGGCAAAAATATTTCCCAAACCCATGGAGGAAAGTGACGAATGTAGGATGTCCCCAACTTGACACGAAATATAGATGAGTGTCATCTTCAAGAGTGACAAGCTGCCCAAAATACACATAGGATGTTTAATTTCAAATATTCCCCCATTATTTATAATGAGTACATCTTTATTTTTTATAGCCAACGTGAAGAGTATAACATATGCTGAGCATGTAAGTTCATTCTTTGAATGAATCCATCCTAATAAGTTTAATGAGCCCTAGGAAGGAGAAACTCGGTCTCATCATGGTGACAAGTCTTTCGTCGTTTAAATTTAATGAGTCCAATGAAAGGGTAACTCGGTGACTTTTCATGTTTAATGAGTTTTAAAAGAAACAAAAAGTAAACTCCATCATGTCCCTTTTCGTAAATCATCTCTTGAATCGGAAAAGGTAGAAAACAATATCTAAGAGAAACTCTTGACCATGTTCGATCAAGGTATTCCTTTTTCCTAAACAGTGAACCTCATCCCGAAAAAGGGGTAAACGTATACTGAGACTATGTCATTTCATTTAATTTAATGAGTTCGAAATTACAAGTACTCAACAATCTTTTCATTTTTTGAGAGTCAGAAAAGAGCTGAAATTTTACTCCAGTGGGTTCCTTTTTTGTAAATGTTTAACAAGCCCGAAAAAGAGATAAAATACAACTCGTTTGTATTGGAAATAATTATCAATAGTGTGGAAGTCCTGTATTGCATAGAAACATCAAACATCATGGATATCGAGGAAAAATAATAAATTATTGACGAAAATTTTGTTAAAAATCTATAAATAGACAAAAAAAAAATCATTTTCACCTTTCTATTTTGAGAAGAGAATTTTGTCCATTTTCCCTCCGAATTTAAAATTAGTGGTGCGGACGATCTAGGACACCATTCGTTGATCCGTTAGCGTCAGGTAAGGGATCTAAACCTCCTTTTCATTTTGATTCCATTCATTTGTCATTTTGTTTCAAAAATAGGGATATTAGGGGGATAATTTCAAGTTTTGAAATCGCTTGCAACTAGCGCAATTTTGAGCTATCAGGGTCGCATTGGTCGCGTTTAGCCCATTAGGGTAGCATGCCACTAGTGTCGAATTAATTTTGATAGTCACACTAGCCGCAGGAAGGATTTCAAAACAAGAAAGCCACCCAACCCCATGGTTAATATCTAAAATTAATCCAATGAAAACTCCTAAAAAATTAATTGGACATGTTTTGTAGGTGTTTTCATCAAAAATGCCTGTCGAATGGACAGAACGAGGCCATGAGGTGGAAGACCACCAAGATTTGCAGGATCAAAATTTCATCAATTCTTTGCGCAATTGCGTGTTGTTTAAATTCTTTCAAACATCCGAGCTAAGAGCTCAATTGGAGCTACTCTAATACTTGATTAGTATATGGGATGTGGATCGACAATCAGTTTTCATTGGGTACCAAGAGTTAGAGATAGATGTGATGGAAATCTATTTCATCACTGGACTATCCAAGAGAGGGAAGAGGATCCAACTCTCCGGAGCTCACGCAGGTGGTGAGAGTACCAGCATGCTCATCCAGAGATACTGTCCCGGGGCTCGGAAAATAGAGAGCGGGGAGGTAGACATTTCTTCCATCAGAGTATTTTTCCTGCGCATGATTATACATTGCATTACGAGAGTTGAAGGAGCCCAGGCATTGCATGAGGTAACATAATCTCAGTTCCAATATGCGGTGGACTTCTTGGCCCCAACGATGTTCAACTGGTGCGAGGGGTTATTGGCTAACATGAAGAGCTAGCTAACCAAGTGCAAGACAGGGAGACTAAAACAGTTTGGGTACGTGTCAATTCTGGTGAGCTCTCTAGAGAGAGTACTCGTATTCTAGTAAGAGTGGCTAGAGATCCATGATATAGCCCCGAGGGACCCAAGGTTGATGAGATGGTGTGAAATTATGCCCCGATAGGGTGGGTCCCAATAGATGCATTTCCCCATAGCCTTTTTCAGTTGGTTGTGACATCAAATTATCGTAGTTGAGAACTACACATATGCCGACGTCGACTTCAAAGGAGATTTGGACCTTCCTATCCCACCAGGCACACTGTGGACCGATGCAGGTAAAAATTATTTTTTTAACATTTTTACTTTTTGAATGTCTTTTGTTATGTATTCTGACACGTAAAATTATGATGTGTTTACATATATGGGTCCTCATAGACCTCTTGGTATGTCACCAATTGCGCAGAGGGTAGCCCGTCCAGTAGAGGATGCTCCTTATGAGGAGGGAGCAGATACACTAGTTGAGCTGGAGCAGAACCTGGTTGGTCTTACGAGAGGAATTCTATAGTATGATACGTTCTATGAGATTCCTCTACGCCTTTAGAGGCATACAATCAGAGTTCTGGGTAGACTGCATCAATTACTCTGGCAAGTGATTCGAGCAGTCACTTGCTACCATGAGTACCATATGGGTAGATAACAACCCTATTTTTAAATTTTTGTACTGATGTAGGCTCAAAGAGCCATTTTTGTAACAGAACACATATTTTTTGAGATTTTGGATGTAACACACTTGATAGACCGATATATATATATACACACATATTCTCGTTTCTACAACTACTTGTGTATCATGATGATGTCTTGATTTACATATTCCACAAATGTCTATCTAATACATGGTTTGATAATGTATCTGTTAATGTATTTAAACATCTTGGAATATGTTGATATGTGATAAAATCAAAATGTCTTTCCAATAATCTAACACACAAATTGTTACACCATTTTTTGGTCATCTAACCTATTATCATTAGATGGACCCAAGTACACCATGTAAGACGAATTTTACCCTAAGTAAAATTGCTTTCACTATGTAAAATAACTTAATAAAACACATTTATTAGGTTGTTTATGGTCTAAACAGGAAACCCCAAAAGGAAATATTAAACAAATCTATATTTGTTTGATTTTCCTCATGGAATAATTAATTAAACCATAATTTAATTATTATTCCGAGTCATGTTTAACCCAAAAGTCATCTAACCTATTATCATTAGATGGACCCAAGTACACCATGTAAGACCAGTTTTACCCTAAGTAAAACTGCTTTCACTATGTTAAAACAGGAAACCCCAAAAGGAAATATTAAACAAACCTATATTTGTTTGATTTTTCTCATGGAATAATTAATTAAACCATAATTTAATTATTATTCCCAGTCATGTTTAACCCAAAAACAAAGAAATTAATTAGATAAACCTTTATTTATCTTATTATTTTCTAGAAATAATTATTTAAATCTTATTTAGATAATATTCCCTGTTAAATATGACCAAATCACCCACAAATAATTAAATAAATCATTATTTATTTAATTATCTTTCAACCACTTCCTTAAATAATTAAATAAATCATCATTTATTTGATTATCTTCTAACCGCTTCCTTAAAAAGATAAATAAATCATTTATTTATTTATTTTTGACTAATCAAGGGATTTGACCCAAGTCAAATACCTTTTCCCTCCAACAAATATAATAAAATATTCCATAAAAGGTGGATCTAGATTTGGTTAACATTATTTTAAATTATGCACCAAGATCTAGAATGACCCAATATTTTGTTATAAATAGGAGGGTTTTTTCCCATCATTCTTCACCTTTTGTTGCCTACTAGATCACTCTGGATCTATACACTTGGTCTCATTTTTCATCATTTTCTCCCATTGAGCTTCGTTTTTGCATTGGGTTTTCTACACCTACAAGAGAGAGAAAGCTTAGATCTGAAGTGCTGAGGACTACAAAGAACCCATCCCATCGAGAAGAGCTGGATACACCTTCTTGTTTTCCTCCCAGGTGCCCTGTAATATAAAAATTCTTTCAAAAAATTGTGTTCTTGTCTTATCTGTTGGATGCATGGAGCAAACCCTTTATTTTACTGCTTAATGTCTTTCCATACATAGATCTGGTGTTTTGCAGCTATTTTCTTGTCTAACTAATCGCAGATCTGAAGATATTGGCAACCACTTTTGTTGTTAGGGCTATTAGTTATGCGTAGCTAAAGTGGTCCTTTTTCGTACACTTCGACAAAGGATTCATACTAACAAATGGTGACTCCACACGGGTTTTAAATTATGACCGCTGTCGTTTTTCATATTCCTGCATATCCAGCTACTTCAGACCCTAGGGTTTCTTTTCAGCTGTTTATTTTTCCTATTTTTATGTTTTTTTTCTCACATAAAACCCTAAAACATTAAATTTTTTAGTGTGTTACAGCCCTATTAAGTGGCGACACAGCCATATTGAGGCAGGCAGCTTTTAGAAAATGCCCGCTGAGACAACCGAAAGCGGGAGGTCGCACTTTTTTTGGCCCTAAACCTCGACCTGGAGATTCAGGATGCCCTAACTGTTTCTGCGACACCTTGCTTGAAATGGTCAGAAGCGTGACAAACTTAATTTTCGGCTTAATTTTTACGCAATTTTTAAAGGTTTTTAAACACATGGGGTCCTCCAGCCTCTGTCTCAGCCTGTTTTGACCAAGTTCTGATCTGTTTTTACTCATCTAAGTGGGAACCTAGCCCCTTAGGGCTTTAGTACCCTCCACTTTTTGTGGAAGAGTTTTAATTTGTTTCAGCCGTCTGTTTTTCAGAGCTTCAGCCTCCTTTTTCCCGATCTGTTACCTCCCTTTCAGATCCTTTGAAATCAGCCTTTCTTCCTTTCAAATCACCTCCTGTCGTTTTGTTTGGACCTCCTTTGAAGGCCTCCGCCTTGCCCCCTCCGGTTTTTTGTTGATTTCCTTCCTTTTTCCAGCCACCTTGCCTCTGTCTCTTGGCTGTGATCTGCACCTCTTTTCAGCAGCTTTGTCCTCTAGATCCCTGTCCCCTTTGACCTTAGATCTATTGGCCCCTTTTCTGTGTGTTTTACATAGTTTTTCCCTTTCTTTTTCAGCATAGTTTTGAGAGACCCACCTTCTTGGGTTAGATAGATGCACAAGTAGCTGTTATTTTTCTGTTATTTCAGCATTATATTATGTTCTCTGTAGGTTTATTTTCAGCTACGCAACACACTTTTTCTTGCTCTCAAAATGGAAAGGGTTTAAAAATTAAAATTAATGCACACGACACACTGACCCTAAGCGAAGAAGCGCTTTTACGATTAACCGCTTTGGCAAAATAAATCAATTGTCAACACACCTTTTACTTGACGTGATTGTCCTTCTTGCCCACTGTGGTTTCCTTCTTCTTTGTCATCATTACACGCCCCAAAGTGCCTTTCACGAACTTCTTGGCCTTCATCCTAGTTTTCGGTCGATCGACATGCTCCTTCCCACCTTGATAGAACGATTAACTACGATTCTTTAATTTCTCCTTTTCCCTTGGTTCTCACACATCACCTCACCCAATATACGGTCGAGGCCTAACATGAGAATCCATTCCCTAATGTCAAGGGACTACTACTAGCGGAGCCACCACAGGAACTACCTCGGCTTCACCCGTGCTCCCCTTCTTGGCAGGCCTCAGCCTCCCCGATTTGGACCGGTTGATAAACGACCCTATACACCATGATGCTAGTTGGCCTGCTATGCCGACAAAGCTCCCTTCCGACATCCCAAAGTTTGAAGGCCATGCTGGAGAAGATCCTTCAAATCATGTTCGATCTTTCCACATGTGGTGTTCATCGACCTCCATTACCGATGACTCTGTTCGTCTTCGATTGTTCCAACGCACGCTTACCGGTGAAGCTTCTAAGTGGTATGTTGATCAGCCCACTTCCTCCCATACCACCTTTGCAACTCTTGCCCGGGCTTTTTTATCTTACTTCCAGCTTCCCCTTCGTTATGACACTGGTATCGAACTCTTGACTTCCTTCAAGCAAACCTCTTCGACCTGCCTTTCTACCCATGTCCAGGAATGGCGAAGAAGACGGAGCCTATGTCAATCTCCTACCTTCGAAGACCGTGTCTACATGGACTGGTTCCTTAGATCTCTCTTGTCCCCTATCGGGAAAGATGTCGCATCACATTTTCCTCAAACCGAAGAAGATGCCCTCCAAATGGCATTAAAATATGACTTGATCTACGCTCAGACAGGTTATGATCATACTGTCCTACCTGATCTCCCCAAACCCGGTGCTGCCTATACACCGGGGGCACCTCATACCACCGACAGTATCGTTGGATCTATCTCTCATCCATCTGCTCAACCTCTCATGAGCTATGGTTTTCCTGGGGGATGGGGCACCACTTCCCGCACTTCTCCCCCTCCTGGTAGCATGCATCCAGGATACGGCATGCCTCATCCTTTTGCCCAAACTCTTGCTTACCTCAATGTTGCCCAACCCAACCATTACCCTTATCCGCAGCCTGGTGCGCCAGCTCCTCCAGCATATGCGCTTTCGCCTCCCTTTCCTTCTCAACCCTTGCAACAACAGTCACCGCCCCCTCAAGAGCAGGTGGATGCCCAGCAGGGATTCATGGCTACCCAACCACCTGACGGACAGGTGGCCCCTCAACCTTCCCCTTCTGGTTCCTCCAATTACCAGATCCTCATGATGAACTCTGATCCATCCCCATCCGTCGATCTTCACCTTCAAACTCGGTCTCGCCAGTACCTCAAGCCTCCCACTCAGTCTGCCCCCGAGCCTCCTTCTTCAGGTTCTACAGAGCCTCTTTCAACATCCAATGGCCCCTTACATATCCCTCAACCCAGAGTTGAGGTTCACACCAAGATTCCTAAGGGACCATTACGTCGAAACGCTGCTTCCGGTCGAGCTGCCCATTCATATAGCATAGTAGATGATTTGGCGCAATCTCCTGCTGCCATTTCCACACTGGAACTCCTCCAGTCGTGCCCTTCCCAAAAGAAGGCTCTACTATCTGCCGTGGGCGCTGTAGATCCTGCTGATGACCAAATGATTGTTTTCAACGCCACTCAATCGGACCATCCTCCTCTCCCTCCTTCCGTCGCCTTCCAAATCCCAGTCAAAATCTGGAACGCCAACGTTTCCCGGTGTATAATTGATGAGGGGGCATCCACCTGCGTGATGTCCACTTCGGTTTGGAAGCAACTCGGATCCCCTGAGTTGGCCCCTTCCACGATCACCCTTCGAGCGTGGGACGGCCATGCCTCCCAGCCCATTGGCCTGTTTCGTAATTGTCCTATCACCCTCGCCAGTAAGACTGTTTGCGTTGACGTCGAAGTCATAGACGCCCCGCTAGACTACAACATTCTATTGGGGCGAAGCTACACCTATGCTATGTCCGCTGTCCCATCCGCGGTTTTCCGCAAGATGTCTTTCCCCCATAATGGAAAGATAGTCACCATTGACCAGTTGACATATCATGAGCCAAAATCTCAGACCTCACCTGAGACGACCATCTCTTCTATAGCCAACAAGAAAACCGTCAACTCCTTGACCAGTGTCTCCCCCGGCATTCCTCCCTGCTTGGAACTTTTCCTAGTCTCCCCCCTCCTCCTATCTCTGACCCCAGCTCATCGAATGTTTGCATGATGCAATCGTCTCGGGCTGCTCTCAAGCAACCTGCTTCGGCTAGTCAGCAACCTTGCCCTCCGCAACCTGCTCTTAGCCCTTCACCTGCAGTTGGCAGTCATGAGCCCCTTTATCCCCCTGGCACGGTTCCTCCAGGCCTTAGCCATTTAGGAGTCGTCCCACCTGGCCATGCCCCCTCTGGTCAGATACCGTTCCTAGCTCCCCCACCAGGAGTGTACACGGTACCAGTCATGGCCACCCTCTCTCTTCCTAACTTGACACTTGGGATTCCCGTTTGGTACCTTGATCCTCCAGCCCCCACCTTTCCTGGTCAACCCAAACCTTATATTGATTTGACCCCGGTTCAACCGGCCCCTATGCCCTCTCCCATGGCATCAGTGCCTCAGTCACCTCAACAGGAACCACCTCCTATTGCGACCGCTTCGGGTAAGAAGGGAAAAGCTCGCAAGGGGGCATCAAAGGACAAGGCTCCCCCGACAAAACCTGCTCCTTCTCAGCCTCCAAAGCATACCATCCAGTGTGCTTTGTGTGATGTTTTCGGTCACGCCTCCCATACCTGTCCTGCATTGCTTCATCTCAAGCCCATGGTTAATGTCACGTTCCCTGCGTCCGCGGTCCCAGAAGCCTCTGTTCCTTCCGCGACTGTGGCCAAGAACCCCAAGACTATTCACACCAACCACCCCTGTGCTTTGTGTGATCTCCATGGCCATTACACCCATCTTTGTCCCCGCCTCGAGGACTTCCGCACCTCTATCGCCGCGGTCCACCAATTCGAGGCCAAGCGTAATGAGTCCACCTCTCCCCTATTTGCGCATTCTGCTTCAGCAGAACTACCAGCTACGACTTCTCCCATTGACATTCCCCCTCCTGATGTCGAGATGACGGAGCCTTCGTCCAACATTTTTTACCTATCATCATCCATGAGACCCTCTGGGAACATTCCATCTGAATCCTCCCCATTTGTTTCGCTTGACCTTCCTTCAGCGATCATCTTGGGCTCCACATCGGTAGATCCTTTATCTACTTACTCTTTGGTCACCCCTTGTGATGATGTGCATGTGAACCTCTCTTCTCATGATGATGATTCCGGTCACTTCACCACGTCAGGTGGTCTTTCTGCCACCAGTCACCCCATCTTCTATCGCGATGACGACATTATGGAAAAAATCCCCACCCCTGACGTTATCTATTCCCCCTTACATCGAACCCATGCGTTCACACCACATCCACCTTGTGGCCATTACATTGAAACCCACTGTTTGGGTAAGGGGGCACCCACATTTGAGAGACCAAGAGAAGCAATTCTCCACCACTCTCCTAGTGGATCTGGTTGTGTTGACTTTAGTCCCAGTATTCTTCCACATTTTGAAGAACCTCTAGAGTCCCATATCACTTCAGATCACTCTAGGGATGATACCCCTTATCGTTCCCTCATCTTACATCATCAACCCAGTCTCTTAGACATTATTGTTGACCAACCTATAGCTTTTCTACGAGAGCATCAGTTCATTATCTCCAAATCCTCTTTTTGGGATAGTGACACCAGGTATTCCAACTCGGAAACTTAACGTCCATTTGATCCCTATATGTAGTACCAAAAGAGATTGGTAATCCTCCATTTCCTTTCTCACACTGCATAACCATAACGAGAACAAATGGCACACCACATCATTTAAATGTGTTTAGATTCCCCTTTTTTCTAGATACATTTTGGCATGACCACACCATGCTCGGGGGCACCTATGCCCCTCAACCATAACCCTCCTCACCTCATTTTTGGAGAGGAGGCAGTCTTACCAATCGAGTGTGACATCCCTTCCCTTCATCTGGCTGTTGAACTTCTCCCTGACACTCAACCTCTAGAAAAATGATTTATCATGCCTGAGCGTGCCTCTGAAGACCGCCGTGTTGCATTGCAAACCATGGAAGCGGCTAAGAAATGCACCAAAGCTCAATATGACCGAAAATTCCAGCCCCAAAGGCGACCTTGTTCTAGTATGTGACCAAGCCCATGATGTCCTTGGTCACGGGAAGTTCGATCATTATGGCTAGGCCCTTACGTCATCAGTAAGGGTCTTGGTAAGGGGGCATACCTTTTAGAGGACTTCGAAGGCAATCCTCTTCCTAATCCTCGCAATGCACTCTATCTTAAGAAATATTACCCTTAGCATTTCCCTTTTGAGATGTGTGTTTTAGGTTCTTTTAGATAGCCAGCATCTTTTTTGTACTTTCATCCTTCGCCAGGAGCTATTTTTTCCAAGAAGGATCACTTCACCTCTCCTTCAAATCGAACTTCCTCACTTACAACACTTGTACTTGGGGCACCATTTTTCCTCCTTACTTGTCTTTGTTCGTGTCGATTTTCGTCATGAGTTACCATCTTGTACTCATGTTTTCATGGTCCCCCATTGGGCCTTTCCTATGTGGCAGCACCATCAAGTCGCCCTTGTTTAGAGCATCCAAGTTGAGTCATCATCGCATTCATGGAGTCTATCCCGAGTCCCTTTGTACCTCACTATAGCCCTCCATCCTTCATTGCGTGGTCTCTCTCTTGTGTCGCACATTATGACCTTCAGTCCCACTGTCCCCTATCCCTTATGATATTGTGTCAGTCGCTGCCATGTCATTCATGCCCTTTATGCTCTAACAAGGGAAGTCGTCCATTCGCTACTCAGTCCTTTCCATTTCACCATCATCATTAGTGTCAGTCTGTTCGTCGCTCTACTGTTTTCTCTCGTGCCTTAGTTGGGGACATCTCACTCCCTCAACTATGGCGGACCTCCTTCTGTCGACATCAGCACTTTCATTCCAGAAGCCAGGTCTAGAGGGCGGTGTACCTTGGTTCCAGCTTCCACTCTTGTTCGGTGCCTCGAATCAGGCCAAGGGATCTCTCATTTCCCTTTGACTTGATTGTTTCTCCAACTCCTTTCAGCATGATCAAGATTCGTATACTTGATGGTCCAGTGATCCAGCAGCAGCTCTTGATGATTCCCGGGTGTGTGTGAGATGTCTCAACCCTCATGAGGGGGTGGCCCTGCAGGTAGCCCCCCACACACCTGGATGACCTCTTCTTTGCAGCCTTCGATGCAGCTCCAGATATTTGATGATGTTGGCCGTAGCCACTTGCAGCGCCTCTTCGACTTGCATGTATCAGTCAGATTTTGTGAGCCCTTCCCCATTTATAGGGGGCATTTGGGTTGTATTTGTATCTCATGTACTCCGATATTATTGTACAAGTCCTGGCTGTTATCCCAGGCACAACATGTATGTGGGATTCCTCATTGTATTTTTATTTGGCTCCTGATTATGCCAGCTGTACTTTATGGTTCGGTCCCTTGTTTACTGGACACACTATTCTTATGTACTTTGTCTCGGCGGGCATAGGTATGCCTCCCCCGCCGCCTTCAGCACAGGTACCCTCTCATAAAAAGAGACTTGTTTCACCTGCGAGTCTCGTCTCCTCAGGGTCTAGTCCTTCAACACACTATCTACCTCACATTTCTCTCTCTGCCATCCCTTTTGTTGTCTAGTGATTGTGTTCTTACAACGTACTTCGGTCATACAATTTGCTCCTGACACTCGCACGCTGGGGGGCAATCTGTTACACCATTTTTTGGTCATCTAACCTATTATCATTAGATGGACCCAAGTACACCATGTAAGACCAATTTTACCCTAAGTAAAATTGCTTTCACTATGTTAAAAACAGGAAACCCCAAAAGGAAATATTAAACAAACCTATATTTTTTTGATTTTCCTCATGGAATAATTAATTAAACCATAATTTAATTATTATTCCCAGTCATGTTTAACCCAAAAACAAAGAAATTAATTAGATAAACCTTTATTTATCTTATTATTTTCTAGGAATAATTATTTAAATCTTATTTAGATAATATTCCTTGTTAAATATGACGAAATCACCCACAAATAATTAAATAAATCATTATTTATTTAATTATCTTTCAACCACTTCCTTAAATAATTAAATAAATAATTATTTATTTGATTATCTTCTAACCGCTCCCTTAAAAAGATAAATAAATCATTTATTTATTTATTTTTGACTAATCAAGGGATTTGACCCAAGTCAAATACCTTTTCCCTCCAACAAATATAATAAAATATTCCATAAAAGGTGGATCTAGATTTGGTTAACATTATTTTAAATTATGCACCAAGATCTAGAATGACCCAATATTTTGTTATAAATAGGAGGGTTTTTTCCCATCATTCTTCACCTTTTGTTGCCTACTAGATCACTCTGGATCTATACACTTGGTCTCATTTTTCATCATTTGCTCCCATTGAGCTTCGTTTTTGCATTGGGTTTTCTACACCTACAAGAGAGAGAAAGCTTAGATCTGAAGTGCTGAGGACTACAAAGAACCCATCCCATCGAGGAGAGCTGGATACACCTTCTTGTTTTCCTCCCAGGTGCCCTGTAATATAAAAATTCTTTCAAAAAATTGTGTTCTTGTCTTATCTGTTGGATGCATGGAGCAAACCCTTTATTTTACTGCTTAATGTCTTTCCATACATAGATCTGGTGTTTTGCAGCTATCTTCTTGTCTAACTAATCGCAGATCTGAAGATATTGGCAGCCACTTTTGTTGTTAGGGCTATTAGTTATGCGTAGCTAAAGTGGTCCTTTTTCGTACACTTCGACAAAGGATTCATACTAACACAAATACATACACAAAATTTAAGCATTGCGCACATAATAATTACCATTCAATTGTAACACAACGAGTTGTGAGTCCAACTTAACAACCAAATCTATGATCCCAAGATCAATGGCATCCAATAATAGTTCAATCTCCACACTATACTTGACAATATTGTTAGTTATTTGAACCAAACATATACCTTGTAAATTAATCAACTCGCCATTAAGAGAAAAGAGCGCCCATGATGTGGAGGACAAGTTCTGTGTGCTATGGCAAGCGCCATTAGAAAAACCAACGTAATAATTCGAAGACATATGTAAATCAAGTGGAACACAAGGTGAGCAGAGGAAACATGTTTGCAAGGAAAAAAACACACCAAAAATAACCTCAAATCACACTACTGAATAAAATACTAATGTACAAATTATCACACTTATGATTAAGCGTAATATGTTTTCAGATAGAGCCCATTTCGGGGCTTAGCCAATGGATTTCCTTCGTGATCTGCTAGCTCATAGGCTCCTTGCTCCAATACACGTTGAATAATATAAGGCCCATGCCACATTGGCTCAAGCGTTTCTACTCCCAACTTATCATGGGCTTGGTCATAAATCAGGACCAAGTCTCCTTCAGAGAAAACATGAGGGGTGACAAATTTTTCATATTGAGGCTTAACTTGTCGTTTCTGTGCTTCAAGAACTAAATCCACAAGCCTTTGGGTCTCATCGAGATGTTAGAGGTACTATAGATGTTCCTCTTCCTACAAAGTACTAGGAATTAGTTTAATGGCTAGCTTCAGAGAAGGAATCTCACACTCGATTGTGAGTGTGGCCTCTAGACCATACACCTATTTGAATGGTGTAAATTTAGTGGTAGTCTTAGTAGAGGTTTGGTATGCCCACATAGCTGAAAAGAGCATGAGGTGCCAATATCGTTTATGCTTCCAAATGGTGCTTTGAAGCATTTTCACCAAGACTTTGTTGATAGCCTCAACCTAGCCATTGGCCTGTGGATAATAAGGGGTAGAGTTATCATGGTGTAACCCTAACTTAGAAACGATATCTCTCATAATATGATGATGAAAATGAGAGTCATGATCAGTGACAATCACTTCGGAAACACCAAACCATGCTATGACATGAATTAATAAGAATTTCGCTGCAGTTAGACATTCATTATCGTATGTAGGCAACGCTTCATACCATTTAGTGAAATAATCGACGGCAACGATGATATAACCATGCCCCCCAGCCGAGCGAGTGTTACAAGTCATGAGATATATGCCCCATTTCGCAAAAGGTCCGACGATCATACCTGGGTGCAAGGGTGAGGGTGCGGCATGCTCTTTCCGAGAGTAAATTTGGCAATCATGGAATTTTCGTACAGTGATAATGTAGTCTTTAAAAATAGACGACGAAAAATATCCTGCACGAAGGATGTTTTGAGCGGTAACGTAACCAGACATGTGACCACCACAAGCCCCGAAGTGGCAGTCATTGAGAGCTTTCTCAGCTTCCTCGAGAGTAAAACATCAATGAAGGACAGAGTCAATACCAATGCGATAAAGGGTGTCGCCAATGATATGGTAAGGTTGGGATTGGTAATGAATTTGTCGTCGCTCAGAGTGCAATATATATGACCGAAAATTTTGGGTCTAGAGATAGACAATGATGTCTCCATACCATGGATCAAGAGTAATAATGAGAAAGAGAGTCTCATCTGGGATGGACTCATCAAGAGGAGTGGGATTGTCCGTGGTGGGAAGATCACACTGATAAACTCAAAAAAGACCAAGGATTTCTTGGAATTAGTAGCAGTTAATTATAAGTAAAACTCTTGAAGGATGACAATCCATTTTGAGTACTTTCCCCCAAGAAACCGACGTGTGAGAATGTAATTCATGGGGTTGCAATAAAAAATCACCAAAGTTTTGCACAGGAGAATGTAGTGATGGAAACGATGAACAACATGGACAAAATCATGTGCGAGTTTCTCTACATGAGCATAACAAGTCTTAGTTTCAAAGAGATTGCGGCTCAATTAGTACACTACATTCTCTTGACCATCATCATCGTCCTGAAACATCACAATACCAATAGTTCTATCGGTGGCGGCCAAATATAGGAAGTAATCGCGGTGATAATTGGGAGGATGTAGTAGTGGAGCAATAATGAGGCCTCATCTCAATGAATTGAAAGAGATTTGAGAAATTTCATCCCATAAGAATGAAATTCCCTTTTTCAATAAGCACGTAAAGACTTTGGCAAGCTCGGCGTAATTAAGCACGAAGCGACAGAGGAAATTGTCTTTCCCCCACAAACTCTGCAGTTAATCAACATAAGAGGGAGGAGGAAAATTGAAGATTGCCTTGAATTTAAGAGGATTGATGAGGATACCTTCTTTGGACACCACGAAACCCAGGAGCCGGCCACATTCGACACAGAAGACACACTTATTATGGTTCAACCTGATATTATAGTGTCGAAAATGCAATAATATAGCCCTAAGGTGTTCCAGTTGATCTTGAAGTTTCACAGAATCAAAAGGAAGATCGTCAAGATATGGCTGAAATATGTTCTTGATGTCATGAAAAGAATACAACATAGCTCGCTAGAAGGTGGCCCCGATATTCTTCAAGTCAAAAGGGATATTTTTATAGGTGAAATTACCCCATGGAAAAATAAACGCGATTTTGTGTTGATCAACTGAAGCAATGTTAATCTGGTTATAGCAAGATAAACCATCCATAAAGGAAACAATCTCACTCCTGGCACATTCATCAATGATCTGGTCGATAAAATGAGTGGGGTAGTTGTCCTTAGGACATGCTCAATTTATATCTTAGTAATCAACACAAACTTGAATGGTCCCTTGCTTCTTATTGACATGAAAAAAATTAGAGAATGGTATAGGATAAATAAAACCATCTTTTATAAGTTTTTCAACTTCACCCTTTATGGCAGAAACCTTTCTCGGGTGCACAGGATGAAGCCGTTGATGAACAGGCTTCGAATCCAGATAGGTAGGAATTTCATGCACTATGATACTCAGATTAATGGTGGGAACTTCTTCGTATGACCATGCAAATACATGGAGGAATTCCTGAAAAATCTTGGTATAGATCTTGATCTCATCAGGAGAAGAAGATGCACTGATATGAACATGTTCGACAATCCCTTGTTTGACAGAGATGTCGATCAGAATGGTCGGAGTGATATTTCCCATGTTTCCTTAGGACAATACTTCATGAATCAAATCCAGATTCTGAAGTGGGTTAGTTGGTACTAGAAAAACATGGGATTCCAAACAGGCGGAGATTTCACCTGGGATTGGGCGAAACAAGGAACGATGATGTCCATCATCCCACAAAGTTTCTTTAAGAGACATTACCTCCATGATACTCTCGTTGTTGGGGAAAGTATCATTCAAGGGATCATCAGAGTCCCAAGAACCAAACCAGGGATACTGTGCATAAGTGTCCATAGAGAAATCCAAATGAGTGTTGGTTTCGGATGCATCCTTAGAAGCTGTGAGAACACTTTGATACATTTTCTCAACTAGGATTAGAGGCATAACGTCACCAAAAATCTCAAGCTGGTCGATATTGGGAATAATCCATGGATCGTGACCAGGCGAAATCATATTGACGGAAGCGAAATTCAGAGGTGGAATAAGAAATACTCCCATAAGGGACGAGTATTTGAACAAACCCAAACCGATGTTCTCATAAGGAGTAGCTGTATTCCCAACGTACGAAATGTTTCTTGCTGAAGAATCAAAGGAGAGAAAGCCAACTAATTGAACGTCACTATCTTCCCTTGATGAGGGAAACTGAGGACATAAAAAATATTGGAGACCACACAAACCATAGTGTTTGTCCAACTATGTCCAATAATGATATTATAGTTCAAGTTGGCATCTACTAACTCAACTTCCATAGTTACCATTTTCCTCTCCAATAGGACGGGAAATGCCTTGAGAATACCATACAACCAAGAACCTATACCATTGAAAGCTTCTAAGGTATTTTGGAACTGAATCAATGGGGGAGAGCCAATGGATTTCCAGCATGCAACAGACATGATGCAGGACAAAGTGCCTTCATTAACGATAGTCTGATGAATATTATTTCCCATAATGATAACTTGAATCAAGAAAGATGCCTAAGACGGGAGGCGAGGAACAAAATTCTCGAGATCAAAAGTAATCGGATTAGAATTTGTAGGATAAATCCCTCCAATAGCAGAGAGTAGTGCCTTCCGTTGTGATGGGCACTACTAAAGGACCTCAAAATATGACATCATCGAAGGCGCTTGAGCTAGATCTTCTAAAATATTGTAGTGTTGAGATGCTATCGCATTCGGATTATAAGACAATTTCCGAAGAACACCTTTTGGGGATGGTCAGAATATGGAGTCATTACTCAGTCTCTCAATATGGAGAGGACTAGAGGTAGGGGGCACGAAAGAGGAAGGGTTATCTGTAAATTCCAGTTCCACAAGAGTGTTGGACGGATTGTGATAATCTTTCATTCTCATGGTAATGGCAATAGATTACATTCCAGCCATGAAAATGTGTGAGATTTTAGACGATTGAGCTTGGTCTACCATTTGTGTCTGCTGAGAAGGGAAAGGTTATTTCAAAACGGTCGGAGTCTGAGGTGTGCCCTTCAGAAGACAAGCAACTTCGGAATGACGAGGAAAATCCTTGGTGTAATTATCATCATCACATATCAGATAAGGATATTTGGGCTTACATGTTGAAGAATCATCAATAGATGGCTTCTTTGAATCATGTTTATGGTTTTTGGATTTAGAATTTCCTTTACCCTTTTTCTTACCTTTCGAGGATTTATCTGTTGTGGTAGATTGAACAAAATTTACCTCTGAGGGTTTACCAGGATCATTAAGTTTATTGGAAAGGAGTAGGGAAACAACGACATTAGTGGATTTAGACTTCGAAGAAGTTTTAGGTGCACTACTATCAGTATGATTCAATGTCCCAATAACACCATCTACTAGAGGTGTAAAAGGAGACTAAGATGATGCGGGATCAGTCGAAGGTTGCGGTGTGTCACGTAATAACTCATATAGAGTCCCAGACTTGGAATAAACCAAATCGAGATATTAATCTCTGGAAATGACCTCCTCTTCTATGACACACCCACCCATGGCAAGATCTTTAGCAATCCTCGGAATGAATGATTTCATAAACCATTCAGTCAACAGTTGATCAGGGATCTCAAATTTGATGATGCGATGGCGACAGGTGTTGGGAAAAAATAATTGCACGTCATTTAATTTGTGAACCGGGGGTTTCATAAACTTGTGAGCATCGTGCTTGTATTTATTAGAAATTTTCTTTCGGTTTAGATCAATCAACTACAAAATGTAACCAATTCATCTAGTCTGAAATCAAATAATGAAAACGAAATTCAATAACCTATGAAATCAAGTAATGAAAAGAAAGAAAACAAATTCAAAGAAAGTATAAGCGCACAATCTGCTGCAGAGGTGAAATTTAATTTTAATCTAAGAAAGCATTTCAAAGAATGTAAAGGAAAACAAATAAGATACGTTCAATCACTCCAGCATCCAATATGGAGGTATGATAGAATCACCCTCTGGAGATGATGTATAAGCAACCGATTATACTTTAGTCTTTGAATCTAGGAAAGCAATTAAAGCATGCAAAGAGAAAACTCAATAATTGCATAGGTTAGATATTCGAACATTCAATTTAGAAATATGATAAAATCACCTTCTTGAAATGATATTTAAGAACACCCAATTATACAATTGAATGAGGATCTAAATCTGGAAAACAATGTAAAAACATGTAAAATCAAAGCTCAATGATTGCATAGGTTGAACATTTAATCACCCAATTTGGAAGTATGACAAGTCACCTTCTTGGCCTGATCTTTTAGGAACTTTGAATTATTCAATGAATTGATAGCTTGATCTAAGAAATTAAATAACAAAACATGAAAGGAAACTAAATAACTGTGAGATTTATTACCTCAAACTTAATCCAATTGAAAAATAGATAAATCTATCCTTTTGAAATGTTTTTAGAAATAAAAAATTACATAGTCATTCTAAAACTAATACTAAGAAAGAAAATAAAATTTAATCTATAAAAGCAAGTGAATCTCACACATTTTAGGTAGCTGATCTAAAAGTATGAGAGATGGTAAATCAAGATGCTCCATATGTAGGCAAAACCAAGTCAAAATGAGGGAAAATTCATGATTAAGGTGCCACAATCTAATTCTGTATTCAAAGCTTGAGCATAACTCCAATTTTACACATGATTTGATAGGAGAAAGATTCCCCTCTTTATACAAAAAGATGAGAATCTATCTCATTAATGAGATTCCATGAATCTCTCCCTATATCTCTAGAGTTACAATCCAAATATGAAGTGATAAGGCACATGTCTTCTTACAGTTATAATAGAAATAGGAAATGAGACACATATCCTTGTGATCCCATGATCTTCTCCATCCAAATTCGAATTTGGCCTTAGGAGGCAACATACGAGTCTTTTCGAAGCTTCATTTTGACCTACACATGGCAACAAAATCATTCCACTTGTTAGGTATAAGTATATGCATATTATTCTATAATTTTTAACCAAAAATTCACTTAAAAATACTAAGAATTAATAAATTTTGGAAAAACATAAATGTAACCCAATAGTGGTAATGGTAAGGTAAATGTATTGAAATGGAGGTGGAGTGAAAGTGATAATATGGAAATGTAAGGGAAAATGTAATGGAAGTGAATGGAAATTTCAAGGACCAACATACCCCCGAACTGAAGCTATTGCATGTTATGCAATCTATTACATTAATTCTTTTGATCCTTTGAGCTTTGGCTTAACTTTGCATGATATCATTTGATAACTTCATACTTTTGGAAATTATTTTAATTGAATTGTAACATGGTTGGTTCTTGTGTTTCAACCATATTTTGTTGTTGCATTCAATTTGTATCTTTGAACTTTTCATAATAATAATTTTATTATTGTTGCAAAGTATATTTCTATTGGATTGCATCATGGTTGGTTCTTGTGTGACAACCATGATTGTGTTTGTATCCAATTATCTTTTTGAGTACTTTTGAAAAGCCATTGTATGCTCATAATAATAACGTAATAGTTAATATATTTTAAAAGTATGTGGGCTTTTTAATGTGGCAAAATGTGAATATGAATGTAACCCTCCCCCCCCCCCCCCCCTCCCCCCAACTGATGGTATTGACAATTTTATGAAATGAGGAAAATAAGTTTTTTTCCAAAAATTATCATTCTATATTTTCAAGGAATTCTATGCTAAAAAGTTATAAAATGATATACCTTAACTTACCCTTCGGAAATGGATGAGTTGCATGTGTGGTGGTTGCAAAATTCTGATCATAATCTTCTTCATGTGGCTGTAGAATTTATGGATAAAAGAGTCAAGATGAGTTTTTATTTCTTCTACTAAAACTGCTGAATTTGTTGCAAAATGATGTTGATTCTGCATATGTCATCTGATTCTACAGCTGCCATTTGATTCTACAACTACAAAATGGTGTTGATTCTACTGCTGCCCTCTGATTCTATAGCTTCCATTTGATTCTACAGCTTCCATCTGATTTTGCTGCTGCCCTCTGATTCTGCAGCTATCATCTGATTTTGTAGCTGCAGAATGGTGTTGATATTTTGTAGCTGAATATCTTCTTCATTTGCTTCAAAATGCTGAAAACGATAGTCTTCATGTCTTCAAAACTCGTTGGCATAATTCCTACTATGTGAATAGATGTTTTGATGTCCAACATAGCAGGAAATTGTTGACTTAGTGGCCATTAATGGATGCCACTAGTCAACACGAGAAATCTCACCATTGATGACAATGAGAGTCAAGATGCCCAAACACATATCTCTAGGTACGAATAATTTTGTTGTTGGAGTACCTAGATGATCCGATGAAAAAGGGACATTAATGTATTTCCATTGTTCGTCAGCAAGAAGACTTGTCATTAAGGCATGCAACCCTCAAGGTGTTTTTGTAAGGATTTTAGACTCAAAGGACTATGGACTCAATGATTTCCATTGAAGCAAGGTTTATTTGCGAAATGAAAAGGACAGGAGAAGGACAATGGAAATGGAAGATGAAAATGGAAAATGACAATGGGAAATAAGCATGTAAGTGAGCTTCTTGCTTTTATTTGTGGGTTAGGAGTAGACAAAAAGTAATGGAAAGTGTATGTGAAAAAAAATGAAAAACTGACTCTTGCTTGGAAAATAATTGTGGCTTACTTTGAATTGCTTGGTTGGATTTATAATTCAAAATGGAGGAAACGTAATGGTCTTGATGGATATGGATATGGACTTGTTCTTATGTTTCTCATGAAATTGGTCCTTTGAAGACCAATTGTGCACATAATTGGTTTCCTTCAATGATCATTCGATTATCCCAAACCTGCAAAAACTTGGCTTAAAGAACATAAGTGTGTTAAAAAAGAAATGGCCAATTCCTTCTTGATGCAAAATTTGAATGCAAAAATAAAATAGATTAAGGAAAATAAAAATTGTTATATTCAGTCCAATTTATGATATCGATAACAATACATTTTTTTTTTAAATAACCATGAAAAATAAATCAACTCCCTGTTGTCGGATGACTTCATGCAATGTACTCAGTAATATGATTGGCATCACAAATATTCGTTGTGTCTTGCAAGTTAAAGCTTCACAACAACAATATTATAATTTTTAATGCCAAATATTCAGAAATCATCTAAATATTCTTCCAATTGTTCTGCAAGTCACTGTCAAATTGAATCGTCATCTGTGCTACAAAAGTATGTTGTCAAAAATACTTGAAGCAGTAAAAAAAGTACTTGCACGAAAAATTGTTTCAATAAAATTTTGCAAGTATTTTTTGCCTTATATATTGCTTCAATAATTCGATTGTATATGCATTTTTTTTTTATTTCTCGTTTTTATTATATATATATATATATATATATATATATATATATATATATATATATATATATATATATATACAACAATATTTTAATGATGAGACACATATGGAATGATGCACATATTTGTCTAAAAGCAAATTTATTAAATCAAATTGGACTCTTAGAACACATGACATGTGGAGCGGAGTTTGTTATTCACTTGGATTCTTCTACTTTCAACTTGCCATGTTTAAACAGTTCAAAACAAATTGTTTTTCCCTCATGCAATCTACAAAACAGAGCTTCGAAAAACCCTAAATTTCTCCCAAATGGCTACGAAATCTAGCAAATCGCTAGCGAGTTACCTAACTAACCCCGTTCTCGAAAAAACCCATGTTTTAGTTTTTCCTAATTAGCCTTGGTTTTCTCAGAAAATGCGTTTAAAAATCAGGTTTTTTTAATAGTTACACATTTCTGGCAATTTCGTTTTCTGGCAATTACTTCTGCAACAAAATAAAATTATTGTGGTTTGATTTTTTTATTTGCAGGTTTTGATTTGTAATGGCTTGTCTTTCATATATAAGTTCAGATTGATCTCCCTCATTCCAATTACCTTTAATGGAATTTGCAACCTTCTCTTCATCAACAGTTTCTTCATCTGATACACTTTCATTGTCTGTCTTGTCTGTCTCTGCAATTGAATCTGCAATCTTCTCTTCATCAATAGTTTACAATCTTCTCTTCATCAGAAGTTTGTAATCTTCTTTTCGTCAGCAACTTCTTCATTTGATACACTTTCATTGTTTGTCTCTGCAACTTTTAAAATCGATTTCTAATAATTGCTACTTGAGGAAGACCAAATATGGAAAAGAGAAGATTCCTTTTTTATTGCAGTGCATGGGTCTTTGCGTGGATTGGAGGCCTGAACATATGCATAAGGCCAAGCCAAAGGTTGGCCTCACACATATGTGTGGGCCTCATTTCCATGGATCATTTGTTTTTTTGAAAAAAAAAAAATTATGTTTTTATTTTTATTTTTATTTTTTTAATTTGTTTTCATATAAAAAATGTTTTAGTTCTTTTTTTTTCTTTAATTACATATGTTACACATTTTTTTTAAATTTTAAAAAAATATATACTTATATTTAAAAAAAAAAAGGTGCGCACATGCAATTTAATAAATCAGAAAAAGATTGAGAAGGTGCAAAACATTAAAATTTGTAGAACCGATTAAAAAAAAGGATCATGACTCAAACGACGATTTTCAATAGAATTGTAGATCAATTTCCAGCAAATTTTTTAACGAATTTTTGAATTTTAATTTTTAAATTGACTGATCTGATTTTCTAATCTTCCAGGTCGCAACGAGACGCCGGAAGAGAGCATGATAGTCAGCGTCGTCAAATAAATTCATATTTTCACACACAAATTTTATTTCTGATGGTAATAAAAAAAACAAAGTGATTCTTACTGCATCACTGAAATTTATTTAGAATGAATTAATCAACGTTGATTATTATTATTATTATTTTTGAAAACAAAATTAAAAATTCTAAAATTCTAGCCAAGCTTGGTTTTATTTTTATTTTTCCTATCTATCTAAAAACTATTTTATTTTATTTTATTTTTTAAGTATATGAATGCTTCCAATGAAGCCATTTACGAATTAGAATATTTGAAATACTCATATCCAAACTTGAAAAATGTACCTGATTGTTTGTAAGGATATGAAAAATCGTCTTGATCTTTAAATTTGCCATAAGGATCTCTTGAAGAATTGATGAATGTTGTGGCGCAATCACTTTTTGATACCATTCCTCAATGTAGTCTTTGGGCTGCATTTCAGATTCTTTGTCCATAAATGGTTAGTAAAACCAAAAAAATAAAATAAACTCTAGATTGAAAGCTAGTTCCTATGCACACTTTCCAGACAACAACGCCAAAATGTTGGGGCAAAATAATTTCCTGTCATTTAGTTTGTCAACCTGGGGGTTTCGTAAACTTGTGAAGCATGTGTGCACTGTATGTGCTAGAAATTGTCTTTCAGTTTAGATCAATCTAACTACACAATAACGAAAAAACAATTCATCTAATCTATGAAATCAAATAATGAAAATGAAATCCAACTAACCTATGAAATCAAGTAACAAAAAGAAAGAAAATATAGTGCGCACAATCACACTTGCAAGAATTGAAATTGTAATCTAAGAAAGCATTTCAAAACATGTAAAGGAAAAAAACTAAGGTACGTTCAGTCACTCCAGCATCCAATAGAATCACCCTCTTGAGATGATGTATAAGCAAACGATTATACTTTAGTCTTTAAATCTAGGAAAGCAATTAAATCATGCAGAAGGAAAACTCAATAATTTCATAAGTTAGGTATTCAAGTATTCATTTTAGAAATATGATAAAATCACCTTCTTGAAATGATATTTAAGAACACCCAATTATACAATTAAATGAGGATCTAAAAAGAAATGTAAAATCATGTAGAAGTAAAGCTCAATGATTGTATAGGTTGAACATTCAATCACCCAACTTGGAACACCTTCTTAGCCTGATCTTTTAGGAACATTCAATTATACAATGAATTGATAGTTTGATCTAAGAAAGTAAATAACAGAACATGAAAGGAGACTAAATAATTATGAGCTCTATTGCCTCAAACTTAATCCAATTGGAAATAGATAAATCTTTCCTCTTGAAATGTTTCTAGAAAATCAAAGATTACATAGTCATTCTAAAACTAATACTAAGAAAGAAAATAAACTTTAATCTATAAAAGCAAGTAAATCTCACACATTTTATGTAGCTGATCTAAAAGTATGAGATATGGTAAATCAATATGCTCCATATGTAAGTAAAACCAAGTCAAAATGAAGGAACATTCATGAGGAAGGTGCCACATATAATTCTGTATTCAAAGCTTGAGCATAACTCCAATTTTGCACATGATTTGATAGGAGAAAGCTTCCCTATTTATACAAAAGACGAGAAGCTATCTCATTAATGAGAGTCCATGAATATCTCCTTATATCTCTAGAGTTACAATCCAAATAGGAAGTGATAAGGCACATGTCTTCTTAGAGTTACAATACAAATAGGAAATGAGACACATATCCTTATGATCCCATGATCTTCTCCATCAAAATTCGAATTTGGCCTTAAGAGGCCACATAAGGGTCTTTTGGAAGCTTCTTTTTGACCCACACATGGAAACAAACTCATTCCACTTGTTAGGTATAAGTATGTGCATATTATTTTCTAATTTTTAACCAAAAATTCACTTAAAAATACTAGGAATCATTAAAGTTTGGAAAAACATAAATGTAACTCAATAGTGGTAATGGAAAGGTAAATGTAATGAAATGGAGGTGGAGTGAAGGTGATAATATGGAAACATAAGTGAAAATGTGAGGGAATTAAATGACAATTTCAAGGCCCAACACATTTCCATTCATGGATGTGATCCGAAATATGCGTAGAAGTTGACTGCTTCAACGAAGTGTGAAGATGGATGTCGGTTTCATACCAGACAGGTAAAATGAGCGAGGAAATCCATATCCAAGGAATTGAAATTGAAGAAAATTCCTCGAGGGAGCTCAATATACCATTTGGTTACGGTACCGGTCAAAGTACGTTGGAAAAGATGAAGATGAATAGAATCTTCAACCCAGGAATTAGAGGAACACCACAAGTGGTATGTCATAACATAGGTTTGGGGGTCTTCCCCATATTTTCCTTCAAACTTTGGACAATATCCTGGAATATTAGTTGGAATTTGATGCCAATGCAACTGATGTTGGATGGGGTCATTTGTGAGCTTTGATACACCTGACAATTCCAATGTATCTAGGAATGGAAAGGGTGGACGATGAGGCAAAAAAGGTCAAGGGTTACAACTTGATTGATATATATTCTGCCCCAAATAGGGCGGATTCTTTCCCAGATACATATATTTCTCCCATGGTCGGTAAGGAAGTTGCTACAGATATTTCTGGTAAGGACCTTGTTGGGGTTGGTGATAAGAACCTTGCGGGAACTGAGGTTGTAGACCTTGTTGGACATAGGATCTAGGATAAGGTCCCTGCTGAACATGAGGTCGAGTGTGTGGCCCTTGCTGAATGTAGGATCCAACCTGCAGTCCCTACTGAACATAGGGTCCAAATCGAGGTCCCTGCTAAACATAGGGTCCAACCTGTGGCCCTTGTTGAACATAGTGTCCAACCTGAGGTTCTAATTGAGCCTGATGGTACTGAGGAATCTGCTGATATGAAGAACTTGGCTGAGGCCTAGACTGGGGTTGCTGGTACTGACCTTGAGGAAATGACTGGTATTGAGTACTAGGATGATTGGGGAAAGGACCAGATTGACCAAAAAGGAGATTCAAACCAGCTTGGGTGTAAGAACCAAACTAAGGATTAGTCACAACATCAGTCACCAAAGGCTAGGGTTGTTGGACTTATTGCTAAGATACGTTCGGTTGAGGAACATATGAATACGATACATTCAATTGATGAATGAGCTGCTGAACCTGAGAATATTGAACGTGAGGCTATCCTTCCTTAGGAATAGACCTAGAATTTTGTTGCCCCTGTTGTGAAACTAGCTCCAAAAATAGAAGAAAAGAGATATCAACGCCTTAGAAATAAGCCACTTTGAGGGGGCAACCTACAATACATTACATGTATGAACAATTATTGGATGATACAAATTACAAAACCTCCTTTCTATCTATAGGAATCCATGGGGCCACAATGTAATCCTAGCCAACCTAAAAATAATAATTCAAGGGCACAATAATAACAATATGGGGTTTCTAGGGGTACAATAATAACAATAAGGGGGTTACACTAACAAAAATAAGGACTATACTAGTAATATATGGAACTGAAATGCCCCTCTCCTTCAAAAAAGTGTTGTCCTCAATGCTTGAGTAGCTCTGGGTGCTTCTGTATAAAATTCTCATCCTCCCATGTAGAATCTTTAGTGGGTAAGTTCTTCCACTTGATGAGATACTCTAAAATTGATCGATTTCGTAGCTGTCCAGTTCTTATTTCTGTAACCACTTCAGGTTCCAATATGATTTTTCATTCCTCATCAAGTTCTGGCAATATTGTTTGAATGAGAATATTTTCACCTATAACCTTCTTTAAGCATGAAACATGGAAAACTGGATGCACTCGTGAAGAAGCAGGAAACTCCAATTTGTATGCCATAGTACCAATATTTTGCAACACCTTGTAAGGACCATAGTACTTTGGCGATAATTTATTATCCTTCTTAGCTTCCTTGAGGGCCATTTGTTTGTATGCTTGTAGCCGTAAAAATACACAGTCTCCTATATCAAAACTTCTCTCGCTGCGATGTTGATCTGCCTGTTGTTTCATTCGATTTTGTGCCAAATTCAAGTTATCCTTTAAGAGTTGGAGAACTTATTTTTGATGCTCGATGTGATATTCCACTGCTTGAACCTTCAAATTTTCTCTTAAATATGATGTGATGTACGGTGGATTATATCCATAAAGTGCCATAAATGGGGTCATTTTTGCTGCAGTATGGAAGGAAGTGTTATACTACCATTCAGCGAGAGGTAACCACTTGACCCATTGTGTTTGTTTATCAGTTTGAATATCGGATTGAGGAAGATAAGATGAGATATGAGCTAATTGAGTACCCAAACAAGAAAATAATTCCGTCCAAAAATTTCCAGTAAAAATGGGATCTCTGTCGCTCACAATAACCCTTGGGTTTCCATGTAGCTTTTGAATTGTGTCCATAAATGTAGTAGCAACTATACTTGCTTTAAATGGATGAGATAATACACAAAAGTGTGTATACATGGTAAGTCTATCAACTACCACCATGATGACACTCTTTCCTTCGAACTTAGGTAAACTTGTGATAAAATCCATTGAAATCTCCTCCCAACATTGACTTGGAATGGATAAAGGCTGTAGAAGACCCGAGGTCTTAATTGCCTCAACTTTATTCTGCTGGAAAATCAAACATTCTGCCACAAACTTTTGAATATCAAATTTAAGGCCATCCCAAAAAAAATCTTTCTTCACCCTGTGGTAAGTTTTTAAAAATCCTGAGTGTCCTCCTAAAGGAGAAGTGGGAAATTCCAAAAGAATCTTTTGTTTTAGTTGGGAATTCTTACAAAGATATAAGCGATATTTTTACCATAAGGAGTCATTTTTCCAACTAAATGTATCAGATGTACTAGGATTTTACTGCAAATTTTGAATGAGTGTCCACACTTCTTCATCCTTCTTCCATTCATGCCTTGCTTTAGTTATCCAATCTGATTGGATAATAGAAATGGCACAAAGAAATGCTTCCACCTCTTCATTCTTTCTTGAGAGTGCATCTGCAACAACATTTAGCTTCCCTTTTTTGTATATTGTTTCAAAGTCATCACCCAACATCTTTGTGACCCATTTTTACTGCTCTTTTGAAGATAGTCTTTGTTTCAAAAAGTGTTTAAGACTATCATGATCAGTTTTTACCTTGAAGAATCTTCCCATTAGGTAAGTTTGTCATTTATTTAGTGCATGCAGTATTGCTAACATTTCTTTCTCATAAATAGCTTTCTGTAAATAGTTTCCTTTGATTGGACGACTTTCAAAAGCAATGGGTCTTCCTTCTTGCATTAAAACAACACCAATTCCATTTCCTGAGGCATCACATTCCACAATAAAGGTTTTCGTGAAGTGTGGCGTAGCTAATACCGGTTCTAGGCACATTGACTCTTTAAGATGTTCAAAGGCCTTAGTTTCTTCAGGAGTCCATGAAAATGCATATTTCTTCAATAATTTTGTTAAAGGTGATGCTATTCTCCCATAATTCTTAAAAAAATTGCGATAAGACCCTGTTAACCCGAGAAATCCTCGCAACTGCTTTATGGTTGTGGGGACTTTCCATTCTTTAATGGCTTTAATTTTGTTAGGGTCTACATTAACACCCTCATGAGATAAAATATGACCCAGATATTCCACCTCTTGTACTCCAAAGAAACATTTGGATTTTTTTTCATATAATTGTTTCTCTTGCAATAGTTTGAGCACCCTGTCAACATGTTGAACATGATCCTTCCAAGACATGCTATAGATTAGTATTTCATCAAAAAATACTAGCACAAATTTTCTAAGGAAGGGTTTAAAAATGGAATTCATCAACCCTTGAAATGTAGAAGGTGCATTGGTAAGGCCAAAAGGCATGACCAAAAATTCATAATGACCCTCATGAGTTCGAAATGTTGTTTTTGAAATATTTTCAGTCTTCATTCTAATTTGATGATAACCTGAACGAAGATCGAACTTGGTAAAATAAATTTCTCCATGTAATTCATCCAATAATTCATCAATCACAGGAATGGGAAATTTATCTTTAACGGTGAGCTTATTGAGCTCCCTATAATCTGGACACATGTGCCATGGTCCATCCTTCTTGTGTACCAATACTACAGGAGCAGAGAAAGAACTTTGACTAGGTTGAATTATACCAGCCTCTAACATTTCTACAATCATACGTTCAATTTCTCTCTTTTGGACATAAGGATATCTATAAGGCCTGATTTTTGGAGGAACACTTCCTGGAATCAAATGAATAGCATGATCATGATCACAAATAGGTGGGAGTCCTTTGGGAGTTCCAAAAACCTTGGAATGATTGTCCAAGACTTTTTGGAGATTTGCAGAAATAGATGATTTTTATGTTGGAACTTCTAGTGAGCATAATTGTGTAATTAAACCTCGTTGTTCTTTCTATAGAAGCTTTGTCATGACATTAGAGCTTATTATATTTCCCGGCTTCCCTGCAATACCCCATAATTTGAGTTCCTTTCCTTCTGAAAAAAATTTCAAGAAAAGTTCTTGAAAATTAAAAGCTATCGTCCCCAAAGATTGTAACCATTGTACTCCTAGTACAACATCAGCACCTCCCATAGGAATGGAAAGCATTGGAATATTCAATACATATTCCCCCATGGTTAGCTTGATATTATGGCATTTTCTAGAACAATTTATAGTTTCTCCATTTGCAACCATCACTTGACATTCTGGTGCTGGGTATAGGAAACAATTCAATTCCTTGGCTACCTTACAATGAATAAAATTATGGGTACTACCTGAATCAATCAACACTATTAACTTTTTCTTCTTGATATGTCTTTCTATCTTGAGAGTTTGAGGAGTGGTAATTCCTGCCAATGAATTACACGATATGGTCGAACTTATTTCTTCCTCTTCTAGGGTTGGTTCTTGGTGTATATCCTCTTCTTGTTCATTTTCTTCTTCCTCTTCACAATCTATGTAAAATAATTTCTTCTCAACACACTTATGACCTTTAGTGTATTTGCTATGACAATTGTAGCAAAGCCCTTTTTCTCTTTTTTCTTCAAATTTTTGTGTTGTCAACCTTTTAGGTTGTGGAAATATAGGAATAGCAACACTTCCCTCTTTATAGAAGTGAGTGGTAGGCTTCCTTGTCACCATAATTTTACATTCACTTTTTCTTGCCAACCTGAATCCCTTCTCCAATGAATCAGGTTCCAAAACCCGAACTTCATGTTGGAGGTTATCCTTTAAAGTACCTATGAAGAGATCAATCCTATGTTCCTCTGGAATATCAGTTACCCTTATATTCAATTTTTGGAAGTCCTCAATGTGCTCCCCCACTAAACCCTTTTGTTTGAGATTTATCAATTGGCTAAAGAAGGTGTCGCCCTTTGTATCCTCATAATGTGATATCATTTCCTCCGTACAAATTGACCAAGTGATAATTTTTTTACAGGAGCAAAGCCATCGATACCATACAAATGTATTTTGTTCTAAATGTAAAGTTGCAATGCATACTTTTTGTGTGTTTTTCACATTATTGAGATCAAAATATTGCTCCATCTATATTATCCATGTTACAAGATCCTTTCCATCAAACTTCCTCATATCCATTTTTGGAATATGGGGGTTCTTCCTGCCAACATTAGAGTTTATGAAATCACGATTAACATTTATTTTTTTCTCATCATGAGTTTCCTCTACTATCTTTTCACCATTAGGAAACATTTTTTGTATCAACTTTGTCAAACCTTCCATGTCTGACTTTAGATAATTCTTCATGTTTTCCATTTTTTCATTGATCTTAGCTTCCATGTCATCCATCTTAGATTCCATGCCAGCTTCCATGCCATCTATATTAGATTCCATGTTTTTCTTAAAACCATCCATCTTATATTCCATGCATTTTTTCAAACCATCCATCTTAGTTTCCACATCTTTCTTCAAAACTTCCATGTCATTTTTTGTTGCTCTTTGTGAGAGCAAAATTTGTTGCACTTGCACTTGTAAATTTGATATGTCATGTTGCCATTCTTCGTCTTCATGAGTCATAGTAGAGCCTTATAAAGGCTTAATTGGTGTTGAATTCTTTTTAGGGGCCATTTTAGAATCCAATACTGATATCTATTCTACAATATGCCCTTGGAATCAATTCAAATTGATTCTTCAAACAAGACTTATGCAATTCGGGAAAAAAAATACACACCTTTTACTTGCTTTTGAGGAGCTCTATATTGAAATTGAATTATCTCTATAATTTCAAATCCTCAATATTTTAAATTCAGCCTTGTAGTAGCCCTCTGAAGCTTCTTTCAAATGTCACAGGTCTGACCTAATTTGGATTCTTCAAGACAAAGTTATGTCCAATCTCCCACAATGACCCAATTATGGACTGGTTCAGTAGAGTGAACTTGTACGACTTGCCACGTGTCACTATTTCTTCCTTTGGCTCTGAAATTGATAGACCAGAAACTACATTCTGTTTGATTATAGCCAAATTTTACAGCATTCCAATCCGATGCTCAAAGAGAGAGTTATGAAGATTTTCCCACGATAACCTCTTTGGGATGAAATTCGGGAGCCTGAAAAAGACCTAACTTCCACAGATCATATCTCCGAAAATATTGCGAACAAAGCTCTAAAATTTTGCGACGAGGTTCCTCAGGATTTTGGATTTTCTCTCTAAATATTTTAGCTTCTGAATCTTTGTAGAAAAAAGGTTATAGCACAAATTCCACAATGACCTGTTTAGGTTAAATTCGCGAGCCTGCAAAAAGCTGTAACTTCCATAGATCATATCTCTGAAAATATTATGAACCAAGCTCTGAAATTTTGCAACGATGTTCCTTAGGATTTCGGCTTCGCACCCTAAAAATTGCAGCTTCTTAACCTTCGTAGAAAACAAGTTATAGTGAAAATTCCATGATGACCGATTTGGAGCAGTGAAAACCCTAGAATCCAAAGCTCTGATACCAAATGTTGTGAAACCAGGTCCAAAAATAGAAGAAAAGATATATCAACGCCTTAGAAATAAGCCACTTCGAGGGGAAAACTTCCAATAAATTACATATACGAACAATTCTTGGATGATACAAATTACAAAACCTCCTTTCTATATATAGGAGTCCATTGGGCCACAATGTAATCCTAGCTGACCTAACAATAATAATTTAAGGGAACAATAATAAAAATATGGGGGTTACAGGGGTACAATAATAACAATAATGGGGTTACACTAACAACAATAAGGGACTATACTAGTAATATAGGGACCTAACAGCCCCCCCACCCAACAGGGGAGGCATATAAAGAGGGTTAGGCTACCCCTAGGCCTGGACGAAACCGTGGATTTAACACTCAGTGGTGGAATTGTAGTAATCATAGATGGTGAATAAGGGACAAAAGTTCCAATATACATAGTCATTTGACCAATTGTGAACATAGTTTAACAACAGGTTGAGACACGACGACCACATTCGAAAAGAATGGGCCGAAAGACAGAGGAATACCCATTGACCAAACGAGATCCGGAAATAAACGTATACCATTGGAAGCCCCAGAAATAAGGTTTCCCAAAGAGGTATAACTGTGCGGGAGCGTAGATGCAACATGACTGGAAGGTATTTCAGTCCCATTGCCTAAATCGTGAGGTGTGTAACTGAACAACTCGTCTTTGGAGGGAAACACCGAAGAAGCAACTTCTAGGATATAAGAGCCAAGGGTTTCTTGAAGAGTGCCTTGAGGAGCACTCATGAATGGAAAATCATCAACATTGGATGCCATTTCATTAGGAAATAACTGACGGACAGTAGAATGAGATTCTACTAGAGAAGCACGAAAGGGAATTCCGGGCTGATCAAAAGTGCTATAAGGTTGCTAAGGTGAGACGATAATCAGATCAAAGAGCGGGCTCAGAGGAAAGGCCGAGAACTGTGCAGAAAATTCGGGGATTTCTGGCTCAGAGTCTTCTGATGTCGTCCAAGGAGAATCATCAGCTGGTGGTCGATACGATATGGGTTGAACATTGATGACAATCCTGAGTTCCTCACCTTGTGCTTCAAAGGGTCCAACTGGAAACTGAGGGACCTCAGGAGGAGGTTCTTGAGATCTATCAAAGGAGGGAATGGGTGAATTTGATGATTCAACCACGATGACCTTTGAAAATAATATCAAATAAGGAAGAGGTGAAAAAATTCATAATGTACCAAGAAATAATGAGGCTGGAGAACTACATGAGAAATATTTTTTCATGGGCACTTTTAGAATTAACAAAAAATAAATAAAAAGGGTGTGCTAGGCATAAAGGTTTACCAAGTATCTGTCAACTGCAATATACAACTTGGTGATAAATGATAGAAATATGACCAGGGAATTAACGCACGACAACCAATCTCCCCAAATGTTGTGTTTTTTTTATCACATTTACAAGGCGGCCGACTCGGTCACCTATGGTAGGCTTGCAACCTAGTGGTGTCTCCTCAAATATACACGATGGTACATGGGAGTCCAGTCCGTAGTAGTTTTGTCTAATTCATAACCGTTCGATGAGAGTTCCCCAAATATACTTATCATACATCAATATATTTCCATACGTGGGACAGGATATCACCCCTAGGTTGTAACACAGACCGTTAGCAACAACTCCTACATTTAATGACGCCATAACATGTCTCTAGCCTAGACCACTAAATATTATTGTTAGTTCCAATGCTCCTTAAGGTAAATTGGGTTCATTTTAAGTTTATCTTGATTAAATTTTCAGTTTCAAGTCTAAAAACGAGTGTCACCTGAATCCTTATAGTGCATTCTAAATGCAAAAAAGAAAGCTTTCTATTTGGATGAATCCTAAACTATTTAGGGAAGAGAGATAAACAAAAATGCAATCAATGCAACAACGATAATGCCCCCTAAACTAGTTCAAAGCTATGAAATGTGATGCTTTGCAATCAAATTCACTTTTCCCAAACGAATGCAACTTATTGAAAAACGAAAATGCTCTTCTTTTCACTAAGATGCACAAAATATTTTTGTTTTTTGTTTTTCGCTTTGAAATGTAATCAAAAGCAAAACAAATGACCTAAAGAAGAAATGAAAATCCTTTCACTTTTATTTCAATTGAACAAAACAAAAATCTCTTTAAAGAATGCAAGAATGAAATGCTTTTCACTCTTTTGAAAATGATAAAGATAATCTAAATCAAAACTTAAATGAAAATAACTTCCAATTTCTTTTTAATTTAGACAAAAAAAACACTCTTCTAGACTTATGGTCCAAACAATTTGTGATCTTATGTTTGACACTAAATTGAAGGGAAGATCAGAGACATAATGATGACCAGAGCATACAACAAATCACTTCGAATCAAGTCAAGAACAAAGGGTGTTTGAAGTGGGGAAGAATTCCCAAAATTACAAACAAATCAAAGAGACGAAAAGACTCGCTCAAAGAGAAAAAGTAAGTCAAACACACAACAAGGAGATCACTGAGATCTTACAGACTCCCTTCAAGGGCCAGGACACACTGGAAAATCAAAAGGGAAACTCAAATTTTCCTAGGTCTGAGATTGGCGCTTCTATGCTAAGCAGAAAGTGCAAACAAAAAGTGCGTTGGTCGCTAAAAATAAGGAAAAAATAAAAAGAGTCTCACACAAACACCATACCGAACACATTGAAGTGAGTGTCAATCCTTACACAAGCTGACAAAGGCCTAAGAAGATTTAAATTTCAAAAATTGGTGAAAATGATGCAAGATCAGTTCGGGGAAGGAGGACTAAGAGGCTAAGCTCCCTAGTGGAGTCACCAATTCTGTTGTCAATATAAATCCCCTCTCCGAACAAAGTCGATATCTCTAGCCCTAGAGTGGGTCTAGCAACACGAGATTCTTTCTAATGCAAAGCTATCTTAACTAATGTTTAAAATATAACGAGGAAAGAGACATAAATAACTTTTCCCAAACGCTACAATTGAGTCCGTTGATGGCGACCTTGGTCCATGATCCTTGTAGGCCCAATTCCTACTACTGATGACACGCGAATACCTGCGGATGATCAAGAGACAACAACAAACGCAATACAAGACATAATAAACATAAACATTAGTTATCTAGCAGATCAAGGAGTACCAAAATATTTGCATAAAAAATTATAAAATATAGAAAGAAAACATCAGATGTTATTATAGATAAATTACAAAAGGAGATCTTACAACCCAGGCCTTGATGTTGGAGAAATCTGATTTACATTACCTACTTGTTTTCATTAATTTAAAAATTTATTTATTAATGCTTCAGGAAAATATTAATGTAGATATGCTCCAGCTTACACAAATATAAAGATCAAGTACTGAAAATTAAGTGAGACAACCATAGAAAGGACACACTTATTTTTGAACAATTGTCCCCGGAAAAATCCAATTAGGGAAAACTGGTGCATCATATCTGAGGGTTTTTATTATTAAGAAGCAGTATTTTGAGTACACCTAGGGTGCCAAAATATGGCTCACCCAACATGTCTAAGTTGCCTTTGCACAGTAGATGTGTAGACCTGCATGGGTCTGGATAAGGGCTACGTCACCCCTCCTCTATGCTGATCTTCCTCTTAGAAAATCAAGTTTCAACCCTCCCGGCTTAGAAACCTCGATCCTCAGCAATTTCCAGAAAGTTTCTCGAATGCTCTACGCTGCCCCTGCGTGGGCCTATGTCACCCTCTTTGGGGATTGCGTCACCTCTCTTAGTGGCTGCATTGCTTCCTCTTTTGTCTTTGTAGCCCTTAATATCCTATGTACTCTTGGTCCTCTAACAATTAATTTCTTTTGACCCTTGCTGCAACTGAATCACTTAGATCTTATCTTCTTCTGAGCACTATTCCGTCAGAATAATTTGATCTCTAGATTCACTGTGTGTGTTCTCCAACTGACCTTCAAGCCCTCATTTATACTTTTCCTACAGAGAAATCAATAGACGTGATCTAATACTTAATCAACGACTAAGATTAAATTAGACTTGATCCTCGTCACTTAGAAACTTCTCATCCACATGTTTAAATTATTTCAATTTAATTATTTAAATTCCCTAAGTTTTGACTTAGGCTCCATTTAAAATAATTAGTTATTTGAATAAATTTCACTCCAGGTGGAGTTTATCCAAACAATTTTTGGGTCTTTGAGATCTCATGTGTTCTAGCCCCTCCACAAAATTTTGGAGCTCGAGCACATCCACTGCTACCAAAAAATAAATAATGTGAGTTGTTGTACTTTCATGCCATGAAAGGGTCAAACACACACAATTATTGCAATGGTTAGGCCTTGGGGATGACCATATAGTATTTCCATATAATCATGACTTAATTTACATGCTATAACACCTGTCACTTGGGGTTTACCCCTTGTGCCATATGACCATATATTGGGGTTTGTTAGCCAACCACGTGGTGATGTTAACATGACATCATCACTCCATGTGGTTCCTAGTGAGTGGTGCCACATGTCACCTAAAAAAAAAGTTGATTGGTCACCCAAGCTGCCATTTGTACCTATCACGTGGCAGTTATCTGAAATACCATGTCACCCTACTAATGTTATCATGTTGGCATGTCATGTTACTACTAGGCCATGATTTTCTACTAACGTCATCATCAAGTTAATATGTCATTCCTATGTGGGGGCATGCCTATTGTTAAATAGTATGCAAGTTCACAACTTGTCCTCTATAGATCTTCCTCCATTCATTTACCATCTTTGGATCTTCCAGAATATGTGTTATGTTTAACTCATTAAACATCATGCTAGTTGTGTGTCCACCGCCATTGATTGCTAATGAAATCCCAATCCACTCTATGACATTCACAGACTTTAACAAATTTGGGGTTTCCCCATTTTTCACATATTTTTACCATAATTTCACTTCAAACTATCATAAATTCTCATTCAGGAGGAGTTTTCAAAGTGTGAAATACTATTGGAAAGGTATTGGAGAATACTGTCCAACCATACCATCCATAGATTCTTTTTAGCATCATAAATTTGACAAAATATCAATAAAACTTGGCACACTTTGACATTATTCATTTTAGCATATTAAATTTGACAAAAGCTCAATAAAATTTGGGTCTTGTGGGTCCACCATTCACCTCTGCATGCACGCTATTCATCAGTCCCTGTGCTACGCTCTATACATGTTGCCATGTCTTGGAGCTTTTCATCCATGAGTGTCCATAACATGCACCTTTAACTTTCTTCTATGGTAGTGCCTCCAGGGTGATGTGTCCCAGGATATTTCTTATTGGTTCTCATATTTTCCATCAACTATCGTCATTGTAGAAAATTTGAATAACTGATATATTATTCACCGAGATTCTCCTGATCACACACTATTTTAGCTTCATGCCTAATACAAAATCTCTTCTACCATTGATCATCACATGCGGAAATAAAATCAATTGCATGCACACATTAAAACCACAAACAATCACACATATGAACACAGTATTTAATGAGAAAGCTTAAAGCTGAAAACCCCAACTATCTGTATATTATATGTCATGGAGATCATGTAACAATCATAGTACAAAATCTCCTCACAAGCTCTCATGCACACCCTCAATTGCTACACACTATCAAGCTAGATCTAGCAAAACACATGCTCCAATCTTTTGCCACTTGATAGCCAGCCTCTATTGAGTAATTAATGCTATGGGATGGCTTCATTAAATAGATAAACCACCTGGCTTGAACTGCGCAATCCTCATGGGCTACTCCACCTATCTGTGTGTTGAAAATAGCAATAGTATAGTCGCAACTGATAGTTAACCTGCTCTTTCACCTATTCTTGCACTGGTCTCCACTGAAATTGTCCATGCACTGAAGTTAACTAATGCATTCTTTAGTTGAATTATGAGTTTATAATTATTGAATTAATTAATAATTAATTCACACCACTCTCACTAATTGTATCAATTAGTTAAACTGAATACAAATAGCTCAACTATGTTTATTAGTAAACTGAATACAACTCCACTAACTTCCTCAATCAACTCCACCAAAATCTGTCACATGAGTTCTAACTGAAGTCTTCATGCAATAGCTCCACACAACCCTCAGGAATAGCGTAATTCCTTCTGTCATCTCCTGTGCAACATCTATGCACTTAACTGAAGTCCTCCAAGAGAATAAGATAATGTTTAGAGTCTAAGTATTATTAAGAGCTAATAATATTCGACATATCTATTTTTAGACTGGAAATCTAAAAATAGATTCTGCCCAGTATGTCTAAAAATAGAAGTCCATCTATTTTTTCCGACTTGACCAACCATCCACAAATAGCATCCTGCAACTCATAGAACATGATCCATATGTCTAAAAATAGACATAGTCTAAAATAGACTTTGCGCCAAAAATAGCCTGCGGGCCCACTTAGTGAAGGCGACTCCTTTCCACTAAGCTCATCATCTTGTTGCAATCTCAACACTCCCTCTCAATAAGATATGGATTATCTACAACCCCTATCCTGCCCCTGTGGTATTCGAATTTTCTCCTGGTGAGCGCCTTCGTCAAGATATCAGCATCCTGATCCTCCGTAGGAATGTATGAAAGTAACATGATCTTCCGCTACACACAATCTATGATATGATGATACCAGATGTCAATGTGTTTAGATCTATCATGAAATACTGGATTAACCGAGAGTTTGATGCAACTCTGATTATCACAATATATCACAGTAGGATCTAAGTGTGAACCGAACAACCCGACCAGGATCTTCCTCATCCATATAGCCTCGCATGCAGCCAAACTCGCTGCCATATACTCGGCCTCTGCTGAAATGAGTGCCACGGATCTCTGCTTCCCGCTGTACCAAGAAACTGTTGTCGACACGATACTGAAAATCCCTCCAGATGTGCTCTTTCTGTCCGTTAAGCTCCCTGCCCAATCTACATCCGTGAAGCCACACAGCTTCACCTCATCCAACTGTCTGTACCATAATCCATATCCCGATGTGCCTCTGAGATATCTCAATACATGCTTGCCTGCCTTCCAGAAGAGCTTGGTAGACTTAACCATAGCTTGTGAAAGTTGGTTAACAGCATAGCATATGTCGGGTCGTGTATTGACCAGATACATAAGCGACCCCACCAATTGTCGATAAACAGTGGCAACCACTACCTCCGCTGAAGTAGCATCCTCCTTCCTCCAACCACCAGGAAGAGGAGTATCAACAGGCTTGTAGCCATGCATGTTGAACTTCCCCAGTATCTCCCAGGCATACTTACCCTAAGAAACAAACAGTCCACCATTGCGCTGCAAAATTTCCAATCCCAGGAAATAATGAAGGAGGCCCAAGTCCTTCATCTCAAACTCTTTTGCAAGATCCTCCTTGCATGAGAGTATCAATAGCTCATCACCTGTCAAAATAAAATCATCTACATAAAGTACAATGATCAGTAACTTACCCTCCACCACAATCTGGTATAGGTTAGGATCCGCTTCACTCTTGGAGAATCCAAGTCCGGTGAAATAATTGTCTATCCGTGTGTACCAATTAGCACGAGGTGCTTATTTCAACCCATACAACGCTCTCTTGAGCCTGCACACATGCAACTCGCTGCTGAAGATCTTGAAACCTTCGGGCTAATCTATGTACACCTCCTCCTCAATGACTCCATTGAGGAACGTAGTCTTCACATCCATCTGATGAATGTGCCACCCCATCTGCGCTGAGAGAGGAAGAATCGTCCGTATGGAAGAATACCTTGCGATAGGTGCAAAGGTCTCCTCATAATCGATCCCCTCTATCTGTGAAAAGCCTCGGGCAACAAATATTGCCTTGTACTTCTCCACACTCCCGTCAGCTGCCTGCTTCACTTTGTAGATCCATCTTGAACCCACCACTAATTTCCCTTCTGGTCTCGGTACAATCTCCCATGCACTGTTTCTGACAATCAAATCATACTCTTCCACCATGGCATCTACCCATGCGAGGTCCTCCACAGCTTCCTCGAAAGAGGATGGCTCTGTCATGATACACTTGCTCATAAGAGCCCTGTATCCAGTGTACCGATCAGGTGACTGTCTCTGTCTGCGCTGTGATGTAGGTGCTCCTACAACCTTCTCTGCATCTTGAGCCAGTCGCTCAGATTCTGTAGTACGCTTCCGCCCTCTGATGGTTGGCGTTGCCTGAGTGGTCTCTTCCACTCCATGAACCTCATCTTGTGGCTGATCCACATCTTGAGACTCATCCTTAGGAACTAATAGCTCCTCATCTGCATGCAAGTGTGGCTCCCTCTCAAGCGAACACTTCATGGCTTTCTCCTCCTGAAATTTGATATCCCATCGCACAATAGTCTTGCGACTGCCTAGAAAATACACACGATAGTTGTGGGGCGTATCAGTGTACCCTACAAATATCCCAACCTCTGCAGTCGGATCCAGCTTCTTTCTGGCATCATTCGTCACATGAATGTAAACAGGTGAACCAAAAATCCTCAAATGGGAAATATCAGGCTTCTTACCAGAAAATGCCTCCTTGGGTGTACTCATGCCAAGTATCTTGTGAGGACAACGGTTATGCACATATACTGAAGTATTGCATGCCTCCGCCCACAAGTGAATGGGTAGGCCCTGATCATGCAACATCACCTGTGCAGCACCCACGATCGTTCTGTTCTTCCGCTCAGCAACCCCGTTCTGTTGTGGGTTATGAGGTGTTATGAGCTCTCTTCGAATTCCTTCTACACTGCAAAAGTCCTTGAATTCGCCAGAGATGAATTCACCACCATTGTCGCTCCTAAGAACCTTCACATGCTTCCCCGATTCTTTCTCAACCAGTGCCTTGAACTCACAGAAATTTGAGTATGTCTCGCTCTTCTTCTGCATGAAGAAGATCCAACACTTACGAGAAAAATCATCAAAAAATATCACATAATACCTTTGCTTTGCTGTCGAAGCTACTGATAAAGGTCCACACACGTCTGTGTGAATTCTCTCAAGGATCGTCGTGGCGCGACTATCCTTCTCGTGAAAGGTGGCTTTCACAAATTTTCCCAAGGTACACCCCTTGAACTGATCTGACTGTGCAAGAGTGCCTTTAGGAAGCCCAGTAGAAATCTGCTGCAGTATCTTCAAAGCTCCATGGTGAAGGTGGCCCAATCTCCAGTGCCACAACTCACCATCATCCTGGCTCACCACTCCTTTTGCCTTGCCTGCCATTGCTGTGCAGCCATCTACCTGCAATTGATAAAGGTTCTTAACTCAAACCCCTATCCTCTGGGTCTCACCAGTTGCCTTACTGCGCAGGAAATCCTTTCCCTCGCTAAAGACAACATCATATCCCTTGTCTTCTAACATTGCCACAGAGATAAGATTCTTCTTCAATCCTGGAACATGCATCACTTCCTTTAATATGAAGGGTTTACCAGAATCCCTCTCAAAGGAAATGGTACCGATACCGGTCGCACTGTATCTACCATAATTTCCCATCTCGATGTGCACTCCAAGATCTTTCTCATCCAGATCAGTAAACAAATCTCAATCTCCTGTCATGTGAAAAGACGCACCACTATCCGGAAACCACACTAAACCCATCACACTTGAGACCAAGCATGCGATCAGTGAAAAATCCAGCTCAAACTGCGAGGCTAAGGCCTCTCCAGCTACAGTCCCAGTAGCCTACTTATTTTTCTTCTTTTGTGGACAATTAGTGGCGTAATGTCCGTGTTGGTGACAGTGAAAGCACTTCACCTTGGACATGTCCTGCTTCTTGCCTTTCGCACTGGATTGAGAAGATTTCTTGCTCTTCCCCTTCTTTGCTTTGGTAGCCAAAGCACAATTCTCTTCATCAGAGTTCTTTGATGAAGATCTGTCCCTGGTACTTCGCCTTATCTCCTCTTGCACAAGATCCAACCAAAGTCACTCCCATCCTAGCAATTTCTCCCGACCATTGACAGAGTCCTGATAGAAGTGCCAAATCTTCGGAAGCCCTAGGAGAGCCAAGCTCACCAATTACTCATCATCAATAGTAACCCCCACACTTCCTAGCTCATCCCTGCATTGGATGAACTTCGTGAGGTACCTGGGCATACTGTCGCCTTTCTCCATCTTTATGTTTCTGAGTCTATCCTTGAGCACCAACTTCCTCTGGTCGCTCTTGCTTTGGAATAAATCTATCAAGGCTTTCCACATCAAGAATGGAGAAGCCTTACCATGAAGGCTGGACACTATGTGATCCTTCACACCCTCCAACAGAATCCTTTGACACTTTGCTATCTTCTTTTGCCATGCGTCAAGTATGGCAGCATGAGTAGAAGTAGGCTTTGGGACTTCAGCATCTATGAACTCCTTCAACCCATTGTCATCTAGCACCACTTCCATCCTATCCTTCCATGCAATATAATTCGAGCTGCCCTCAAGGGCATACTCCAATCGCAATCCGTTGAAAGACATCTCAACTTCGACACCAAGAAAACACTGCTGCAAATTTGAATTCCACCAGCACAAAACTCAACCGCTTCAATTTTTTGCAATTGCTCCAATCATCAATATCGCTCTGATACCATGTAGAAAATTTGAATAACTGATATATTATTCACCGAGATTCTCCTGATCACACACCATTTTAGCTTCATGCATAATACAGAATCTCTTCTACCATTGATCATCACATGCGGAAATAAAATCAATTGCATGCACACATTAAAACCACAAACAATCACACATATGAACACAGTATTTAATGGGAAAGATTAAAGCTGAAAACCCCAAATATCTGTATATTATATGTCATGGAGATCATGTAACAATCATATTACAAAAGCTCCTCACAAGCTCTCATGCACACCCTCAATTGCTACACACTATCAAGCTAGATCTAGCAAAACACATGCTCCAATCTTTTGCCATTTGATAGCCAGTCTATATTACGTAATTAATGATATGGGATGGCTTCATTAAATAGATAAACCACCTGGCTTGAACTGCGCAATCCTCATGGGCTACTCCACCTATCTGTGTGTTGCAAATAGCAACAGTATAGTCACAATTGATAGTTAACCTGCTCTTTCACCTATTCTTGCACTGGTCTCCATTGAAACTGTCCATGCACTGAAGTTAATTGATGCATTCTTTAGTTGATTTATGAGTTTATAATTAGTGAATTAATTAATAATTAATTCACACCACTCTCACTAATTGTATCAATTAGTTAAACTGAATACAAATAGCTCAACTATGTTTAGATTAGTTAAACTGAATACAACTACACTAACTTCCTCAATCAACTCCACCAAACTCTGTCACATGAGTTCTAACTGAAGTCTTCATGCAATAGCTCCACATAACCCTCAAGAATAGAATAATTCCTTCTGTCAGCTCCTGTGCCACATCTATGCACTTAACTGAAGTGCTCCAAGAGAATAAGATAATGTTTAGAGTCTAAATATTATTAAGAGCTAATAATATTCGACATATCTATTTTTAGACTGGCAATCTAAAAATAGATTCCGCCCAGTATGTCTAAAAATAGAAGTCCATCTATTTTTTATGACTTGACCAACCATCCACAAATAGCATCCTGCAACTCATAGGACATGATCCATATGTCTAAAAATAGACTTTGCGCCAAAAATACCCTACGGGCCCACTTAGTGAAGGTGACTCCTTTCCACTAAGCTCATCATCTTATTGCAATATCAACATTCACAGTCATCCTAAATCACCCTACTATCGCCATTTCCAAATTCATAGTCATCCTAAAGCACCCTTGTTGCACAAAATCAAGTCCTTCTAGGGTCGCTAGTTTAGGATGATGTGTCTCGTTGGGAACCGCCACTGATGTAACAACCCCATGTCAAAAATCCATGTAATAAAAGTTAATAAAGGAAAAATAATAACCATGTTCACAGTACATGTATTCCAAGTTGAATGTTGGGAAAAACATTGTAGTTTGGGTGTTAATTTGGTTTATTATATTGGCAATGGAAATTGGAAAAGGAAATGGTAAGGGCTTTGGAAAGTCAAAGTGGCATTTATTTGCATTTTATTGATGAAAATAATGGAAATTAGGAGAAAAGGAAGGTGAAAGGTCACAGGATGCATGTGAGGAATAAAATGAAGGAAAATAATGGAAAATGAACAAATTAGAGGCCTCATTAATCTAGGTGGATATTGGTGGCCACCCACCTATTCCACCTCGACCTCCATATGGTTTCATCAGTTTCCTTGTTTATAGCATCACTGACTATTTTTATCAGCTTTTCAGGTCCTGAACTTCTGGAGCAATTTTTACCCCCTAAACATCATTTTCTGAGGCCCACAACAACCCATAGTCAGAGGTATGGGCCTGTGGAAAATCCTTTAGTACTCAGAGAGACATTTCTGATGATATATTGTATGCGCCAAACATAGATAATATGACCAAGTTACGACCCCAAGAAGTTGGTGCCCAACTAACCCCAAAGAGGCCCACAAACACTTGGTGTTCCATCTCTTAGGGTTAGGGTTTTGTTTGTTCAGGGTTTTCCCATGTTTTTCAATAATAAAAAGGTCCCTGAGCGTCATTGTAATGCAGTTCCGAGGCACGTAGCCATCACATATCTTCTCAGAGATACACTACCATCAACCGAGCTATTTTATTTCCATTATGTCTATAAACATGTTTCAGTTATTTCATATTAATGAAATGAAGTTTTATTATTGTTGCATCTTTGCATTTATGCTTATTTCTATATTTTATTTCATTCCTGCATAAGTTCATATCAATGGTATGAAATCAGTCTACTCTTTCTCGATCTTTCATTGCATGTCCCCAAGGAGATCAGGGTATAAGGAGTTAGGGCTCAATCTGGTTGAAACTTTGCAAGATCATCCTCGCAAACCCCGACGAACTCCCATGGTGGAAGAAAATAAAGACGATGGAGCAAGATATTCAATCAAAATATTTCTCGAGGAGGCCCTTGAGATATAGAGGAACCTAATGATGGATACCTTTGCCCAGATCATTTGACGGCTACCCACTGACGACACATCTTCATCAAGCAACCACTCTGGAGGTGTCACTCCTTTTAAGGTACAAGTTAACTTTGACATTCTCATATTTGAGGGCCAAATAGATGCAAATGTCGTAGATATATGGTTGAATCTATTATAAGGATATTTTTTTCAGGTCATGACTTTTACAATTGGGGAAATATTAGTTTTTCACTCCTCAAAGACGCCCCCCATGTTGAGGATTGGTGGGAAACCTATTGGAGAAAAAGGATGAGAGGTAATTCTCCTTGTTCTCGACCGCATCCACTTGGAATTATTTCTGAGACACCATCAAGGAACAATATTACCCCGTGGGGAGCTATGAGGACAAGTACATACAGTGGACTACACTACGGCCTTAAAGGGATCAAGATGTGCATGAGTTGATGAATTTTTTCCAGACCTTGTGCACAAAGTTGGGTATTACATATTCAAAGAAAAATTTGGTGCTGAAGTACCATAGTTGTTTGCATAGATACATTCAGGAGGAAATGGAGTTCCTCGACATATCCTCACTTAGTGCAACATACCGATATGTTTCCAAGATTGAGCAGAAATTCAAACAAAAGAAGTGATACTTTGTATCTGCAAATTAGAAGCAAGGGAAAGGTTCCCCCAAACTGCAGAACAAAGGACAAAGCCAAGGAAAGGTGGCCCAGGACAACCCACTGAAGCCACAAGCAAATAACAACACTACGAATCCAAAGAATGACATGGGGAAGTGGTGTGATTTCCATAAGAGCTCCACTCACAACACAAGTGAGTGTCAGGACAGGAAGTCACTAGTGGCTGAGTTGAAGGCTTCTGAATCATATGAATTTTCTGACTTTCCAAGGAGAATAACAAAGGGGAACCTCGTTTCCACCACCAAGATCCAGAAGGAGGAACTTGAAGATCTAGAGGAGGGGGAGCACCTCTTCCATTTCTAGAAGTGGGTGAAGATTTTCCCACTAGAGTTCATTGTCGACAGTGGGAGCCAAAAGAACCTCATTTCAGCAGAGGTCATGAAGCAGAAGTTGGGCTTGTCAACCACAACACAGCCACAAACATACACCATCGAGTGGCTTCACCTAGGAAAATATATCCACGTTAGCCATCAGTTCCACCTTACCCACAACATCAAGCCCTTCACGGATGAGGTATTATGTGATGTTTCTCCTCTTGAAGTTTGTGGTGTATTATTAGGCCAACCATACTTGTGGACGTGATATGTTGTATATGTGTCTAGGCCTCGGGCTCTTATTATTACTTTGGGAAATAATATGTATAGGATACTTGAGGTAGCACTGCCTACTGCCATCTCTTTGATCACTAAAAAGCTACGCGATAAGCTCATTTATCAAACCAAGAAATTTGTTTTCCTTATGATCCACCCTTAGGGTAAGAAGAAGACCATTTCCATGACCTTCAGACAGGGCTCCTCCAAACGACAACAATAGATGGAAAATGTTGTGGAGGAGTACGAGGGCATATTCATCTCCCCCACAGGGGTACCTCTTCATTAACAGATCAATCACTCCATCGATATGACCCCAGGCAAGATGCTACCCAATGGATCGATCTATTGATGTTGTGTTCTAGAGAACGGAAAAATCAAGAGGAATATTCAGGAGTTGTTGTAGAAAGGTCACATCTGGTTGAGTTCATCGTCCTATGGGATCCCAATCGTGTTTGTGCAGAATAAGGATGGGACTTGGAGACTCTGTATTGACTATCAGGCGATGAACAAGATCATTGTTCAAAATAGGTATCTGATCCCATGGATTGTTGACCTTCTAGACCAATTCAAGGGGTCCAAATATATCAGCAAGATTGGCTTGAAGTCCGGGTATCACCAAGTACCAATAGAACCCTCCGATGTGTTGAAGACTGCCTTCAAATCCAAGGAGGGCCTCTTTGAATGGTTGGTCATGCCTTTTGGGTTGACGAATGCCCCCACAACCTTCATGAGGCTGATGGAAGACATCTTGTGACCATTCACCAAATCATTCGTTATGGTGTATTTGGATGACATCCTGATCTTCAACTAGATTTGGGAAGAGAACCTCCACCACATTCGACAGGTCCTCCAAGCGCTGCAACAACACAAGCTGTGTCCCAATTTGGAGAAATGCACTTTTTGCATGACCCATGTTTAATATATGGGATACATCATTGATGATCGAGGGGTGCATGTGGACCCAACCAAGATATAGATACATAATTGATGAGCGGTGGGTGCATGTGGACCCAACCAAGATCTAGGTCATCCAGGATTAGCCAACCCCAACCAATCTAACAGAGCTCCACAACTTTCCGAGTCTTGCAAATTTCTACCACAGGATCGTGTTGCGGTTCTCTCATATCACTTGGACTTTGAGTCAAGTCACCATGGGAGGAGCGAAATATAAATTATTTTGGTCCAAATATCAACATAGGCATTTGGAGAGTTGAAGCACTGCCTCTGCTCTGCACCAGTGCTCTGTAATATTCCCAAATGGGGAAAGCAGCAATATATCACATAAACATGGAAATAGTAGTGAAAAAATCAATACACCATTATATGAGACAAATGTACATCCATATTATTAAACATATCAGCAAATAATAGGCACAATATCTTGAGGATCAAGTCACTCAAGCAATACAAAACAAGCCTCTACTAAGCAAATATGTCAATACATTAGAAATAAATGCTACACAAGTGCCATGATCTAAGACAATGCATTTTTAGGGCATAACTATGACATAAATCATATATCAATATGGATATGTTGTCTTATATCTCAAATAATTCTAGGAGTGAAGATCTAGACTCCCAAACACTTTTCCTATACAACCTAGAAAGGGTTTCCGGAAATACCCAAAACACAAAAATGCTGGAATGAAGCCCTAGGGCTTAATAGCAGCTGCAAGTGAATAACTGGATGGAGGTGGCTGAAAATGATATCTAAATGAATATATCTCCTCCAATAGATCCTTCAAGTGAAAGGCTGATCCCAACACTGAAGATCTCACCCTCCAAATCAAGCACTGAAACGTCCCTTGCAAATTCTCACTAAAATAACACAGTCAAAGATGGAATATGCACTCTAGATGATGAAAATAGGTTGGCTTAGTGCCAAGATATGAAATAAAGCTAAAGAACCTCCTTTTCTGATCTCCCAATGGGAATAATTCTTCCTCCACTGAAAAAATAGCTTAGAAAGTGGGTTTCCCAACCCTCCACTGCAACACCCTCGAACACAACACAACTCTGAACAGACACTGCACTGTAGTTGAAGGTTGAAGCTTGGAAATAATTTCAAAATGTGTAAATGTAGTACAATACTCTTCCTAGAGGCTTCCTCACGGAAGAGGTGGGATTCCTACTCAATAACACCTTGTGCTAAACATCACAACAATCAACATTAACAGCTGGAGAGAGCAAGAAGTCATACATACCACAAAATCAATAATCAATAACATCACCATCTATGGTTGACTTGCCCTCCTTATATACACATGTTAGCCTTCTCACCTTGGGTTCCACTGATTAAAGTCACTACTATCATGCAAAGAGTCTCCAACTAAAACTACGTTGTCTTTCAAGGAATTCCACTCCTTCTATGACAACATTGTTGATTTGGTCAAAGTTGACCTTGTCGACCTGCATTAGCCCCTGTTCACAAGAGGGTGCTTTATCCATATATTAAGATTATCCCTTTTCACATCAAGAGGTAATTTATTCCTACTAGAGATATTTATGGGTCTCCCTACCCATTTATTCATCTATCTAAATGAAAAAAGAAAAAATTAATATTCCAATTGGCTACATGCTAATTTAGGAATATTACAGTCATCCCCTCCAAAATGTTGCTTGTCCTCAAGAAACTGCAAGGATAGAACTGAAGAGCCTCCTCTCCTCCTCCTGTAGCATCCTCATATGATAATTTCCTCCAATGAACAAGATGCTCTCTCATCAATATGTCCCCAAGTTGCTCCTTCCAAGTGTATAAGTATGCCTTTGGTGAAAAATCCAAATGGCTCTCATCATGAACAAGTGGAATATCCATGGAGGCAACTATATGTGGTATAGAGGCCTTATTGAGGCATATAATCTGAAATACCTTGGTAATTATGATTCCCATGTGAAGCTTCCATCCCCAAGCTATCATCTATACAAAATGAGTCACCCTCCAAAATGGTAACTCATAGAAATACTCCTCCACCTTAGGCTCCTGCAAAGTTGGTGGGCTGCATTGATGAAATTGATAGGAAAATTTTCTATCCCATGTTATCTCTCTCTCTCCAATTATGATAAGTGTAGAGTAGCTGTTGATTTTGGACTGCAATAATGTTGCCTTCATGAGGCAAGAAGAAGACTGGATCTTCAAAGATCCCCTCTCTAGAGTCATGAATCATGCTGGCCCAAACCATCCCATATATGATGAATAGGACATCATCACCATATGGCATCCAAATGAGAAATATACTGAAGGTTTCATGTATTGATGGAAGGTACAACAGTTTCCTAAGTGTTCACAGTGCAATTTTTCTAACTGCTGTCCCAAAACATAATATGGCAAGCTGTCACCCAACAAGTTGCTAGTTGTGCATGTCATTTCATCTACTAGTAAATAGTAAATGACATTGTTTATCAATTGAGCATAAAAATAATATTACAATACTTGTCCCAAGCCATTCAAGAGATGGCTATCTCCATCATAGATGTTGGCCTCAGAAAGACCATGAAGCCCAAATAAAAACTTGCCCTCTTGTGGAGCAATGCACTGTATATAGATGGAAAGAGAATGCAATTATTGTGTTAGATAATCAATAAGTGAAAAAACACAACTCTTACCATGTACTGAGAGTAAGATGATAATAATATCCATGAATGAGCCCTCCATGGTGGTATGACATATCTCCATGAAAAGGAATGAACCATGTGTTGCATGCAAAACCTTATTCTTATGCTTGGAGATCCAAGTCAAGAAGATCATATAATGGTAATAGATGTCTCCATCCACTACTCCATCACTCTCATCTCCTACTTTTCCATCAAGTGCATCGTATGTGAAGTGATCCTGGGAACACTCCATCAACAAATCCAAGCCCCCAAGTGACAGCGTTGTTGGCCTTTGTAATAAGGCTCATGTCATCTCCTAACTCCATTCTTTGACATGCCAAATGCTAAAGTCATCTACCATAATGCTGCTATATATGGGATATTTCTTCCAAGGTGGAAGTACCTCCTGATCCTCCAAATCTAAAGAGTATCCCTTTGGCACCATGACTGTGCCACCACCATCTACTCCTGCAACATCATGCAAAGTATGGGAGATAATTAGCCCATACTCTCCCAAGAGTATCCAAAGCAAAAAAAAACTCTTGTTTCCTCCTCACACCATCACCATATAGACCATGGATGATGCTAGGATACTGGGTTAAACAGATCCGAGCATATAAAAACTTTTGTGTGCTTCCTTCAGCATTAATATTCTAAAAAAAAATCTTCATTAAACAAAAAAAAAACATTTTATTCAGCTTCAAATATACATAAAAGAAAGAGAGCTATACAAAAAAATATTGATTGATATTAACACAACATTTCAAACTCAATCATTGGCCAAATATTACAATGGATGGCCTCTCAGCTCTCGACCCTCTTACAAAAGCTCTCAAACCATCTATGTATTCCTCACTTCCTCACTTGTCCTTCATCCTCACTCAATCCTCCTATTTATACATAAATATGAACTTATTCCACTCCATAATTTCCTCCACACAAATCTCAACTAGAATATAAATTAGATTTATCTTTTTTTGGACCCAACTAATTCCCGATTATGGAATTCCTAATCCCTAGATTATCTACCTAATTCAACTCCACTCATATCCTTAATCTATGAAAAAAATATTTACAATAATCCTCACTTACAATTTTCTCTCTTAATTTATTAAAATGAGCAAAATAATTAATAAAATAATTAAAACATCTCACCCCCTAAATTACACAAATGAATAATGAAAATTTAGCTTTGATGCTCCTGCATTAGACTCCCCATGTAGAGAAGTTTCCATAGACTCCTGTCTATGAGGTATGTTTCTTTTTTGTAATAGTACGACAGAAAAAATTCCTAATTAATTGCTCCCTCCAGGATTCCAGACTTTGTTCTGTCGTTGGTCCTTCAAAGTATCAACTCTATTTGGTGACTCATCAAGCACTTTGTCAATCGGATTCCATCGGCTTCTCCAACACTTTCTTTTGCCAATTCCTCGGAGTAATTCCTCTTTGTCGAATTCTTTCGTCTCCAAATGAGCTAAACACTCAACTTTCTGCAATGAAGAATAATCAAGAACTCCTTGATTACAACTATATTCTTTGATTGCTTTTATAGCAACAATTTCCTCATCCGGTGTTGTACCTGCATTCATCAACAAATTGTTAGTTTTAAAAAGATAAGACCTTTCGGTCTCTTTTGATGCTTTATGCACCAATCTCCCATCATCGAATTTCTGGATTTCAGTAGATCCTATGTTGAACTACTGGATACTTTTATCTTTATCCTGTTGGATCAATACTTCTGCTTCCTTTATGTCTCTACGGACATAATTTTCTTACTGCCTCTGATCTTCCATATCAACACCAAATACTTTATGCTCAATTTCTTTTATTTCAACATAATATCTATTAATGTCGTTTTATGTATCCACAGTCACATTATTATTTGAAAATTTATAACATTCATTCAACTCTATAAATGTTAGAAACATTTCATCTCTATCATGCACGGTAAATACAATCTCTTCTGGATCAGATTCTGCAAGCTTCATTTCTCCCTCAGGTTCCTTAAGCCACTATTCCAAGAACTTGATTTCCATGTTAAATCTTTCCAGCACTTCATCACAACCCTCTGTTTCATTACACTGCAAAATTCCATCAACAATTTCATTAAACAAATACATTTGTTTACCTCCTTGGAATATCTCTTCGAAATTTCTTCTATGCTTCTGCTCCATAACAGATTCAACTGGCTATCTTACCCCAAAAAAGAATTCATTTATGATTTCTTCCTATTGCAACAAATCAATACCTTCCTCCTCTGAAAGGCATTGTCCATCAGACTTCACCTCAAGAGTTTCATTCTTCTCGATGACAGTTTCACTAGACTGTCCACCATCTTTCGCACATCCTGCAAACATACTTAAATTGTGATATTTAAAAATTCAAGGCTTCATAGCCTCATCTACTTCTCTCACCAACACATATTCAGATTCTTCTGAACTATCCCAATAGTTCATGAGATCTCCCTCATTGATCTCTTCACCCAGAATTTCACCCTGTTCCGGGCCACAAATGGAAACTTCGATTTTCAACTCAGCCTCTCTGAGTTCTTCACATCCCATTTGAACATTTATCATCTGCTCGAGCTTCCTCAGCTCTTCTGTCAACCGTATGTTTACGTGCTTTTCCCTCTTTGTGTGTAGTCTCCGCCACTTCACTTTCTTCCTCATGGTCCAACCATGTGTCTGGTCTTTCACATTTCTCTGCAATAGCTCCATCAACAATTCAAGGTGAACTGTTATCTCAGCCTTTTCCCGCTCATAATCTTCATCAGTCAATTGTTCACATTTTCCTTCATATTTCTTCTGCTGTGGTCTTCATCAGATCTTCTGGAATGACTATTACCAGTCATATTCTCCTCCTTTGTGAACTTCATCTGTTCACGTGTGGATTTCATTTGAATCCTCTTTTCAGCAAGTCTTCCCACTTTCCATTCAACAATGCAAGCTTTCTTCCTACACTTGACCTCTTTCGGTTCTCTGACTTGGAATCATCTCTGGGAAATTCTCTTGCTTCACTTTGCTGCAAACAATACTTTAGTAACTCATGTGTTACAATGACCAATTCTTTGGGTGTCGGGCTCTGCCGATCATGCACCCAATTACATTCAGACCTTTGACTTTGGTTTACAACTCTTTGACTTCATAATTTACATCAAATTTTCATCTTGGATGAAAAATACTCAATATTAACTCAAACTATCCAAACTTTCATTTAATCCTAACCTTTTTTTTGACTTCAAGGCTTGACTCAATAATTTTACAATAGTGGATATTTTGACTTAATTCAAGTTACAATCTTCCAACAAACATACACCCCTAATACATTTTTAGGATGTAAAATCTTCACTCCCTATCATACTCTATTCTTATGAAAACATCATTAGTTCCCATTATCATTTCACATGATACTGAAGTCTTTAGTCAAAATGTAATCCATGTTTTCCAAGATTTATTTTATGGTGAAAATAAATAACCATTCAATTTTCAGCATTCAAAAATACCTTTATGAATTATCATACCTTATGCTCTCTTAAAGGTTATTTAATAAACCTTTTCCTTGCATTTGAAACTCTCTGAATCCCACTATTCTGTGCCATCTTTTTCACTGTGACTACTCGCATGCCCTTCATACCATAAGCTCGTCATTTTGGTGAAAACATTTTCTTACACTTTTATGCACCATACAACATCAATTCTCATCTCTTCACCTGCGTACAGAGAATAAGCTATTCATATTTCAACCTCTTTGATGAATAATGTACAACACATACATTGTGTCCATCCTGAATAATTCCTCCTTAGTGCCGCCACATGATGGTAAAAACAAAGATTCTACAACATCAAGCAATTGGGTTTTCCATCTTAAACATAAATCAAAAGAATTATCCCATTCCAACTACAAGATTTGGTCCAAAATTACTTAACCAAAACTACGAAGAATTCACACTATGCATAATAAAATCTCTCACATAAAAATGCATACTTCTTTTTATATCACCCAGGATAGCCCATTCTCCTTTTCCATTCATTTATACCTCTATGTTTGCAACATTTTCACTCTTTCATAACATTTAAAAAAGATCAACTTCTCGAGTATGGCAAGGAAATTTAATCATCCATATTTTAAAATACCTCTACTCAATGAATATTGATTTATTCAATGAGCACGTACCTTGAATATTCTTGTGGTTGAAATGATCCAACCCTTCTCTCGCGTATTCTTTTAGGAATACATTCAAGCCTTTACAGAATTTGTCTCCACATAAAAATTCGATGCAATCAACCAATGCACACTTTAGTATTGAATGTATCAAGAAATTATAATATATATAATTCCAAATAATTTAGACCCTTCATTTGAATTCCTGATTTAATTTACTTTGAATGTGCAAGGTTCTTTCTTTCCCCAGCAAATAAATCTCTTCCCGCAATTTTCTAACATAAATCTTTCCCAGCAAACAATGTTAGAAACCTTCAAAGTATGCACAATCTCCCTTCTAAGCTTAAGCCAAATTCCTTCATCTCAATCTCTCGAGTTTTTTTTCAATTTCAATTTCTTGGCTTTGAAAACATGAAACCTTAATGTAATGGAATATCCTTCCAAGATTATATTCTCAAAAAAAAAAATGTACGTGAACTATTTGCAAAAAATTTACCTTGATCAATCCAAGTGACCTTTCCTTACACTGGAATGTGGTACCGTGGAAATATTGGATCCATACCTTGAATGTTCCACTGGAGCTACAACTCTTTCAAAAGCCCCGCACATGCCTTTTTTTAAGTGCATTAATACGATTGGCTTCCAAAAATTTGATGTAAAAAGCACAATTTCCACTTCACAATTTAGTATAGCAAAATGTTCAATTTTACTAAGACCCGGATTTACTCTTCAACATGATGGAATTGATTCCTTCCTCACCGCTTAATGTGCAATTTCAATTTCCATTTTAATTAACACATATAATAATGATGATGAATATCGCAGCCTTATGCAAACTTCATCTCACAATAATCGATGGGTCCTTAAAGGACCATTGTTATACATATAATAATAACATAATTGAAAGTTGGCATTTGGAATCCATTTGAAAAATTCAACGCAATATTTTCTGGTTGAACCCATGGTTCACACAACCAAACACTGCAATCAACATCGCCATAAAAAATCCAACACAACTAAAAAACAAAGGTGCCGACCCATAAAAAGATTCAACCCACTCTTCTTTGCATAATTAAACTTACGTAGGGACGCTGCTTCATACCTGTGGTTTTTACATTACCTGGTTTGCAAATGAAAGTATATGCCTGTGTCAACGCCATGTAGGGATTCAAACAATGTTGTAGTTTCTATGCTCGTGGTGTCTCCACACCAAAACATAATGCAGAATTCACAAGCCCAACTCGTAACAATCATCACCGGCCTTTCAAATGACTATGGCCAAGTCAAAAGGTTCAAACATATTATATGTTGTATGTAACATATGTTACATGATTTAATTAACATGGAGACATTTACCAATGCTGCGGACTTCGTCTGTGATTACCACTTACCAGATATTACACTCTCTGCAGCACGGCTCACAATGACACAACTCGTCGCCTGTGGCACGTATGCCATGATGTCACCGCACCAAAATTCCATTGCTACACACTGTGCATTTGGTTACAATCGCTTCAAAAAACTAGATTGTTGCGGTGTAATGCAATTTTGAACAGTTTCACAAGTTTCCCTTCTTCAATGTTCTTCCCATGGGTTGAATAATTTGTTGATTCATCTGCCACCATCAGTCAATTGCTATCGAGTTAAAATAAAAACAATGTGGTCTTGCTTCTCCTCATCCTCATCTGCATCATGCCTCCACTCTTCATCTGCGATGTTGACTTTGGCCCAATGCATGAAGGCTCTCATGCAGCCTCCACAAACTTGAGATCGCCAACCCAAATCCAATGTTTGTGATCTTGCTTAGAACACATTCTCATTCCTGCACTCACACACTCAACTATACAGCGTATATATAAAAAAAAATTCATAGACTCAATGCGCCACAATATATTTCAATCAACTCTTAATCTGGAAATTCGACCTGCTCTCCTTGCTCACAACAAGCAATCAAATGAAACAGCCTCAACGTAGGAGTGACTCATCCCCAAACTCATCTCCTTGGCTCTGATACCAAAATTATGCCAGGATACTGGGTTAAATAGTTCCTAGCATATAAAAACTTGTGTCTGCTTCCTTCAGCATTAATATTCTAAAAAAAACTCTTCATTAAACTAAAAAAACATTTGATTCAGCTTCAAATATACATAACAGAAAGAGAGCTATACAAACAAAATACAAATTGATATTAACACAAAATTTCAGACTCAATAATTGGCTGAATATTACAATGGATGGCCTCTTGGCTCTCAACCCTCTTACAAAAGCTCTCAAACCATCTTTGTATTCCTCACTTCCTCACTTGCCCTTCATCCTCACTCAATCCTCCTATTTATACATAAATATGAATTTATTCCACTCCATAATTTCCTCCACACAAATCTCAACTAAAATCTAAATTAAATTTATCTTTTTTTGGACCCAACTAAGTCCTGTTTATGGAATTCCTAATCCCTAGATTATCTACCTAATTCAACTCCACTCATATCCTTAATTTATGAAAAGAACATTTACAATAATCCTCACTTTACAATTTTATCTCTTAATTTATTAAAATGAGAAAAATAATTAATAAAATAATTAAAACACCTCACCCCCTAAATTACACAAATGAATAATGAAAATTTATCTTTGATGCTCCTGCATCAATGGAGCAAAAAAATGATGGTTGATATGAAGGATATCTCATCACCCCAATACACCCAAAATCCTTGCTGCCATATTATGCAAGTGCCATACCAAGTCCCATCCATCAACATACCCTTTGGAGAAGGATATGTCACATGCTAACCAAACTCTTTCAAGAGTAGCCAACGCAGCCTTGCCTCCTGTTGCCCAGTGTCATAGATCTGCAAGTGGCTCTCCAACCTCTTGCTCATCAACATCACCCATCCAACCAATGGTGAGTGTCTACTATCATGCTCCCAATGGGTATTTCTCCAATGGATAATACATCCTCCCAAATCAGATTCTATCTTTTCATTTCATGGGATATTGAAATTCAATCTCCTGGAGATCTCCAAATGAAGACCATCCATCAATGACCAAGTTGACCCCATAAGGATCCAAATAAGATGTAGGCAAAAACTTCTCGTTAAGATGTGAAATACTCATCAAGAAGTATCCATCATAATGAAGGAAGATGTCATCCATCATAAGATGTCCTCCATCATTCATCTCCCTATCCAATGTCACACAAGTATAATGGTCATCAGAATGTCCCAATAATAGTTGGGCTCCCAACTCATCACTGTTGCTCAATGATAGTGCTATTGATCTCCATGATGGTGCATTTGTTGTCTCATGATCATGCTCAATGTTGAACATATAGTTCTGCATTGTATTATTTAAGACAATACTCATCCTATCCTCCAAAAATGTATACTCCAACCCCAAGAGTTGTGTGCAGCTCAACAATGACATACTAGGATGAATGCACATCTCCTCCTTGATTCTATCATGGGTCCTCTGCACATTGATAGTCTACTGCTCCAAATCAGCAATGTGCTTTGACCCTAGGTCATGCATTTTCCCTAATAGCATGTTCCCACAATCCTCCATATGAAGTGCTGAAATAATAGGAAATAGAAATATGTTCATACCTTGGTAAAGCTTGGGAACATCTTTTACTACTACAAGGGTTCCTTCCTCCAGTGTGATGAATTCCCCAACCACTGATGATGATGGTTGCTCTTCTATGGCTGCATCAGCGCTAGTATAAGTCTTCTCCTCCTCATGCATATTCAAAATAGCGCATGGGACTCTAAATTTCACGAGATCAAGACCACTTTGCAAAGGTGCAAGTGTTCTCTCTGCTGATACAAGTGCTCCTGCAGCAAGTGGTGGTGGAAGTTGCTCTTCCTCTCGTTTTCTTCTATCAAAATTCTTGATCAACCTTTGAGTAAAATTTTCATATGCAGTCATTTGTTGGTTCAGCTTCATCCTCAAGGTGGAGCACTGCAATCTCAACAACTTCTCTTTCTACTACTAGATGTAGCAGGAATAATGCATCCAAATTCATTCCCCAAGCTCTTATTGTGCATGTGGATGAACCATCAAATGTAGACAATAGAAATCTATTTCTGCAAGGTCTTCTTTCTTCTTTGAGCTAAATGAACTATGGGAGAGTTAGATTCTCTTTGAAAGCTCTTGATTGAGATCTATATTCTGCAAGATACTCACTTAGAATGTCATGATCTAAGTGTCCTCCATCTCCATGCCTTTTTTCTTCTTCTTCAAAAGAAAAGTGCATAGTATGTTTCTTTGGAGCTCTATGCAATATCGGTTCTTTCTTCTGCTGATAGGAAGTACAAGGACCTTCCTCATCTTGAAACCCTAGTGTGGTTTCATTGCTTTTCTCCAATTTTATTTTCTTGACCTCCTTGGTGAGGTCCCTCTTAGATCTGAAAAGAGATGAGATAAAACTCATTATTTCCATCATTCTGATCTCTTTATCCTTCTTCTTATTCTCTTGATAGCATAATGGATGAGATCCACAGGCTGAGCCAAAATTATGCTCTGATACCACTGTAATATTCCCAAATGGGGAAAGCAACAATATATCACATAAACATGGAAATAGCAGTGAAAAAATCAATACACTATTATATGAGACAAATGTACAACCATCTTATTAAACATATTATAAAATAATATGTACAATATCTTGAGGATCCAGTCACTCAAGCAATACAAAACAAGCCTCTACTAAGCAAATATGTCAATACATGAGAAATAGCTACTACACAAGTGCCATGAGCTAATAAATCACAGTTTTAGGGCATAAATTCTACATAAATGATATATCAATATGGATCTGTTGTTTCATAGCTCAAATAATGCTGGGAGTGAAGATCTAGACTCCCAAACACTTTTCCTAGACAACCCAGAAAGGGTTTCCGGAAATACCCAAAACACAAAAATGTTGGAATGCAACCCTAGGGCTGAATAGAAGGTGCTACTAAATAACTAGATGGAGGTGGCTGAAACTGATATATAAATTAATATATATCCTTCAAGTGAAAGGCTGATCCCAACATTGAAGATTTCACCCTCCAAATCAAGAACTGAAACCTCCACTGCAAATGCTCACTAAAATAACGCAGTCAAAGAGGGAATCTGCGCTGTAGATTATGGAAATAGGTTGTCCTGGTGCCAAGATATGAAAGAAAGCTCAAGAACCTCCTTTTCTAATCTCCCAATGGGAATAATGCTTCCTCCACTGAAAAACTAGCTCAGAAAGTGGGTTTCCCAACCGTCCACTACAACACCCTGCAATACAACACAACTTTGAATAGACACTGCGCTGTAGCTAAATATTGAATCTTGAACATAATGCCAGAATGTGTAAATTTAGTGCAATAATCTTCCTAGGGGCTTCCTCAAGGAAGATGTGGGATTCTTGCTCGGGAACACTTTGTGCTAAACAACACTACAATCTCAGCTAAACAGGTGGAGAGAGCAAGAAGTCATACAGACCACAAAATCAATAATCAATAACATCACCATCTATGGTTTCCTTGCTCTCCTTATATACACATTTGAGCCTTCTCACCTTTGGTCCCACTCATTAAAGTCACTACTATCATGCAAAGAGTCTCCAACCAAAATTGCATTGTCTTTTAATGAATGCCACTCCTTCTATGACAATGTTGTTGATTTGGTCAAATTTGACCTTGTCCACTTGCATTAGATCTTGCTCACACATGAGGGTGCTTTATCCAGCTATTAAGATGATCCATTTTCACATCAAGAGGGATTTTATTCCTACTAAAGAGATTTATGGGTCTCCCTACCCATTTATTAATCTATCTAAATGAAAAAAGCAATAATTAATATTCCAATTAGCTACATGCTAATTTATGAATATTACATGCTCACATTACCAAACTTGCAACAACCATTTGAGATCGAGACAGATGCCTCTGACTATTTTATTGGGGAAGTTATTACTCAGTAGGGGCATCCAATGGCATATCATAGGGAGACACTTTCATACACAGTATGGAGGTATCCCACGTATGAGAAGGATATGTATTCCATTGTGCAGGCCTGCTAAAAATGGAAGCATTAAATTTTGGGGAAGGAAATGATCATCCACACATATCACCGACTTCTGCAATTCATACGGTCACAAGGGAAATTGCAGAATGACCGGCATCATAAATGGTCCACATACCTACAAAATTTCCATTTGAACATCAAGTATAAGAAGGGAAGCACCAATAATGTTGCAGACTACCTCAGCCAACTGGAAATCATGGTGCTAACCATTGTGCTCGACTCTTGTGGGCACGAGACTTTAGTTTGGCTAAATCTCTAAAAAGTGAACCAGAATTTGGAAACACATACTAGGTGCTCGTGGAAGATAATAAAGTTCCATATTTTCACCTCCAGGATGCACAGTTATTCCACCTGGGCTACCTCTATGTTTCTTCAAGCGAGCATGCCAATATGATTTAGGAACCACAATATAGTCGGGTCGCTGGACATTTTAGGGTCGTGAAAACAGTGGAAATACTTCATAAGTATTTCTATTGGCTGAACCTTTGATAGGATGTCGAGAAGTACATCCGATCCTGCACTGCCTATGTTATTTCCAAACCGACCATCAAGAAGAAAGGCATATATACTCCACTTCCTACCCTTAGTCGACCTTGGGAATCCATCTCCATGGATTATATGTCAGGCCTTCCTTCTACCAAGCATGTAAACGACTTCATTTTTGTGGTCGTCAACGGATTCTCTTAGATGGCCATTATGGTGCCATGCAAGAAGAATATCACAATATAAGCCACTACTAAACTCTTTTTTGAACGAGTGTGGGTACACTTTGGGATCCCAAAATCCATTATCTTAGATCAGGACAATATATTCCTAAGTACATTTTGGTCCAGTCTAAGATCAGGACACCAAACTCACTAAGTCCATAACTTTCCACCCCCAAACTGATGACCAAATAGAGGTGGTCAACAGGATGATTGTACACATTCTGTGCATGTACAACTAGAAGCATCCACGCACATGGGATGAAATCCTCCCATATGTATAGCACAACTATAACTGGTCTCCCACAATTCAACTGGCCACAACCCCTTTTAAGTGGGTTTTGTATTCCAACCACTATGTCCCATTGATGTGGTCATACCATTTGCAACTATTGGCTTGATTTGGGATGACCCAGGTTCAAACTATACTGTGCACCAACAAAACACTCAATCATTGGCCCTTTTGGCTATTCCTACAAGCAGATCGTAGTCTCACCTGAAGTGACTATGGGAGGATGCAGGATCAGGTTTTTTCATCCTTGAGGGACGTGGGGATGTGGTATTATTATGTTTTCCTCTATATAAAATTCATAACCTACTTCACTGCATTTAGATTAATCACTTAACATGCATTATAATTCCATGAACCATCAACTTAACCATGTCATGCAAAATTATAAACCATTATTGTTCCGAAGTAAAAATAAATGGAACATACACTATTTAAAAACAAATAATAATAAAATTCACACATCGACACATAAAAACACCAAAATTTCCTTGGTTCATCCCAATGTGGGACTACTTCCACAAGAAACCTTGCTTATAATAATGTTTCTTCATACAAAAAATAGTTATTAGCCTGCGCACTAAGCTACAGACTCAAACCTGTGCGCACTCAATTGCAGAGCCTCTTATTTGCCCTAAACTACAGATCAAAATTATACAATCATAACACAAATCCAGATCCAAAACATCAAGATAGGATGGCATATCTATCTTCTTATTATTTCACCCTATTTATACTATTACATCATAGGGCTACACCATTACAACACCATGGACTCCTAAAAACAAGAAAATATGTCCCAATACCCATTACAAAATAGTGTGCTTTACAATGATGGACTTCAATCCGTCCCAAAGTCCCTTTAACACCGCATGGTATATTTAATTCACACTCTGCTCCACAAAATGAAAAGTATTCATCAAAATCTAGGCCAAGTTGGGTTGCACCCAACAGGCCCCCAACACTCACATGTGACTCGTCCCGAGTCACTTAGCTGCTTTTCCCATGATATTTGTTGCAATGATGTCATAGGCACTATTGAAATTCTGTAGTATCTATGTGACCTGCTTCTCCTCATTGCGTACTTATTCTAATAATGCATCTTCCACTGGTCCTGTTGTCTTCTTCAATATCGTCTCTTCTATTTGTCAGAGCTCCTGAAGCTTCCCATCTACTTCCTGAGATAGTTGGAGAGCCTCATCTTGCCATGGATGAGACCTCTCTACCAAAAAATTTACTTCCCTTCTCAGCTCTTATAGCTTCTTCTAGAGGGAATTTCCCTCACTAATCTTGGTGAGTCTCTGCGAGATTGGCAAGTTCTTCGTAGTTTCCCAAATATCCTCCAACTGATTTCGATTTTGCTAGATTTATTCTTCTAGTTTCTACACATTTGGATCCTCCTGCAGCGAAGTCCAAAATTTTAAAGACTCATCCAACGAATTCCCACAATCTTTCATTGATGAAGAGATGCCAACCACTCCAATGTTCAGGTCAAACTCCCTTTTCACTCGTACTTCCAGTGGCGTGGTTGGATGCAACTTCATCTGCAACTCACTGATCTTAATTTCATATGAAAAATTCACTTCTCTAATTTTCTCCTTATATCCTCTTACCAGGAGGCCAAAATTCATGACCTTTTCTTCCACTGGTTCCTCTTCTTGGACATTTATGTTAGAGACTTCTCTCCATGTGGATTCAAATACCTATTTCAATTTATGTTGCTGCTATTCTGCCTAGTCCTTCTCCTTGATGGCCTAGTCAATCTTTTTCTTCAACAAAGCTCACTCTTATTCTACTTGAATATTCAATTTTGAGGTGATTTGTTCTCACTTCTTCAACTCATATGTGATTCCTTGATGCAGCTCATGCAATGTCGGAATTTGGAGTGTTGTAATGTTCATGTTGAAAAATCCCATCCTTTCGCCTGCTACCTTACTTTGGTGGATTCGAACTATAGAGCTTTGATAGGTATTTTCATTATGCGCACCCCAAATGTTGTCTCTATTAGTATTTATTGTCAAAGCCTTTCCCTTATCTTCACTGGTTGTCTGCGCCAATATTTTTAACTTTGTGATACACTCCTCGACACCTGCTAAGAGTGCGATGTAGCGATCCTCTATCTTTTTCCACGACTCCGTTGTTGCCTCTTGAATTTTATCCCCTACCTGATCCATGTCCCTATTAGTAAGGACCAATGGCATTACATCCTGTGAATTATCTTCCTTCTTCTTATTTTTTCTCCCCAGGGAAGGTTCGTTGTGTATATTCCTCTTTCCTTTATCTATCTCCGTCTACTCCGACTCTTTGCTGCTCCCATCTCCTCCAAGAGGTTCCTTTTCATGCTCCTCCTCGTCTTCCTCTTCGTCATCCTTTTCCTTATCCTTTCCAATTGGTTCCCCATGCTCTAATGTTTCCTCCTCTGTCTGAAAATCCTCTGCGTCTTTCTCCATCACAGTCATCCATTATGCAGGCCATTATTGTACTAGTGCGAGGAGGTCATTGTTTGTTACCAAGTATGGCAGGGGATGCCATGTTTTCATGTTGTCCTTGCAGGATTGTATATATATTATGTGAAAATACGCCCTGAAATTTGCAACAAAGTTATATTTCTCATACAAGCTTGGTGAGAGGCAAGGATACTGGTATACCAACATATTCAAATCCATGTGATACAATACAAAGAATATCCTATTTTCTTGAGCTCGTGATGTCTGATTGGTATACTAGAGCAAGGCATACCACACGACTTCACCGACATATGCTTCTACCAGAGGAAAATGTGAATCCTCTGTCTCTTTCCATGCTAACATTGCTATTATTAAAATCAAGCAAGCATAATGAAAGGTTGTACCTTTATCTTGGACTAGAGCCTTGTAACAACTTGGGTTGAGTTACTAGTCCTAGAGCCTTGGTTGGAGAAATAATTTGGAGACCTCGGTGGGTTGATTTACTAGTACTGGAGTCTTGGTTGGAGAAACACTCTAGATCCTGGCAACAATTGTGGGTTGATTTACTAGTCCTGGAGCCTTGGTTGGGATAAATGCTCTGGAGCCTTGGATAACTTGGGTACAAACCAATCTAGTGATGGTTAGTGATGTTTGACCATGAGGTGAAATAAATGGTTAAGGGTTGAGGTGGTTTAGCCTCTGGAAGCCCCGATTCAGTTTTGTTGGATTTGTTTCATGATATCCCACATTCATGCTTGGAATATGGCATGGGAGTGATTGGCTAAAGAGATATTTGGTCCAGCCAATCTATGGTCTGGTTGGCATTTGCATTCATTATTGAGAGCTTCTTCTACTTGGTATTTCATGTGTAAATTTATTGGTTCATATGTGGTATTTATGGTTTTCATATCCATGATATTTTTGTTGTTTATATCCTGGTTAAAAATATGTTTTGTGACAGTTATAATGTATTTCTCTCATCATGTTTTGATTTATAAATGAATGAACAATGAATATATGACCTAATAGATGATAATGCAATTAATGTGATAAGGCATCAATGCTTCTTCGTCATTATTAGATAAGTATGAGACCCCTATGCTCAGATATGTTGTTTTAACCTGTAGAATGCATATTTTTGACATGTTTGACAAAATGTATGTCATGAATAGTAAGGGTCTAGTCAATTCCTTGTTCAAGAATTTGCATTTTTATCATTGTTTCGATGTTACTTTTCATCTATGGAAGTTTCATGGATTTATAATTAGTGATTGGGTCCTAGCCCTAAGAAATTAGCCTTAAATCTCACAGTCCCTGGCATAGCACTGGAAAAAAAAAGGCTACAATCACACTCAAGCAAGCCCATGGGAGTGACTGGGGCTCTCAGTTGCATAGATTCCTTTGAAAGGGAGCGACTGGGGGTTTAATTCATTGAAATGTTGAGTTCCCTCAGGGTATGGTCCCCAGGAAGGGTGGTTTAGCTACTAGAGTTTTTGTAGGATGTGTAGAAGGTTAGATGGGTTGTGTTATGTCAGTCATGCTTCCTTAACTATACATGGGGAGTTGAATCAAATCATAGTATCCTCTCATCACATGTTTACACCGGTTTGCCGGTGCTTTGCGTAGATGTGGGAGGAAAGTGTTACAGAGTGGTATCAGAGCATGTTTCACCCCTTGTACTAGATTGGAAGTGTGTTAGTCATGCATACATGTTAGTTTCATATGTGTTTTGTATGCTTGTGGTCTATGTTCTTGTTGTGTATGCATAGTGGTGGTCATGGTTGCAGTTGTGTCACCATGTGAAAGTTGATGGTTTTGTTATGGCGTATGGTCATCAAGAATGCATGTTGATGGTGTTTTTGTGGTGTATGGTCATTAGGAATGCATGTTGATGGTGTATTGATCATGTATGTTCGTGTATATGTATTTATGCATGAATTATATATATATATATATATATATATATATATATATATATATTTTTTTTTTTTTTTTTTTGTGGCATCATGCATGATAACTAGATGAGGATTAATACAATGTATATATAATGCTATGATTATGTTTATATGCGTTACACTAATCTGGATGATTTTGCAGCCAAGATATCCTCCCTTGAACTAGAAGGAGGTACATTAGTTTGTTTATGATTTGGTTTAGCTAACATGATATACCTTGCAGGAAAAAAATAACAAAGATGGCTAACATAGTGCTAGACTATAGTTCACGAGATTCTTCCTATGGATTAAATGAGAAACATGGTGAGGGATACTCCCATCACATAGGAGAAACTATGAGAAGTATAAAGGAATAAATAAGGAGTTAAAAAGAAGATAAGGACTAAATCATTCAATCACAAGAAATACTTTCTAGGGAACAGGAGAAACAAACTAAAGTCAATGCAGTCATCCTTTAAAGCTTGTCATATTTGTAGAGATAGGGACCACTTAGAGTCAACCATGGATAGGAGGAAAATACTAATGGGGCATATGGAAGTCGGTCTCATGGCGGGAACAAGTCAAATAGAGATGACATGATTAGGGATGGCAGGTTCTTTGATACACTAGACATAAGAGGTGATAGACACATATTCTATTCTAGTTCTGGTTCTCACAAACATCATGGTCATCATCGTTATCACCCTTACAAGAGGAATTCCAAGGGATATTTTCTAGATGATTTTAAGAAATAAAAGCCACCTAAATTTGATGGAGAAATGAATAAATCACATGACATGGAAGCATGGTTTCTTGGAATGAAATGTTCTTCATATTGCATGATTACCCAGAGAACATGAAGGCCAGAATAACGTTCAGTCTTAAAGGTAAATTAAATATTTGGTGGGAAGATGTAAATAATGTTAGAGATATTTGTAAAGAGGAGTTAACTTGGAGTGACTTAGAGAGACTATTCAGGAAGAAGTATCTATTAGAGAGATACTATGATGATAGGGAAAAAATAATTCTATGAGATAAATATGGGATCTATGATCGATGAGGAGTAAACTAGTAGATTTATGGAGTTGTTGATATATGTTCCTTACCTAAAGGAGGAGAAGGCCAAGATTTAGAGATCCATCAGTGGGTTGCCAATAAAATTCAAGGACATGATTGAGTTTTATGAGCCTAGATCATTGGAGGAGGCCATCCGGAAGCTAAAACATTGTTATGAACAATTAAATCACATATCAGAGACTAAACCAGACTGGAAAGGTAATGAAAAGAATAAAGGAAAATGGGACAAGAAACGAGAAAGGCCTCAAGACACAAGTAGAAAAGAAAATTCATCACAACATAAGAAGATAAATGCATCTAATAGAGGACAAGAATTTTGGTTTGAGCAAAATAAGGGCGATGATAGGAATCCCATACAATGTTGGACTTCTGGCAAAGATCATTGTCAGAGAGATTGTCCACAACATCAAGGTGGTAGCCACAAATTTACACTACTCAGGAAGCACAAACAGTGGGGGATGTGAGACAAAGAGTTCCTCAGATTTATGCAACATCGGATAACCAAAAGGAAGATCATCATACATATATCGTTGAGATGGACTGTTAGCTTTGTGATCAAGTTGATTGTATTTTGATTGACCCTGGATCTAATTATAGTTATGTTAATCCTAACCTGGTGGATAAGTGTGGTTTGAATAAAGAAATGCATGCAGAATTTTGGTTAGTGCAGTGGGATAAAGGTACAAAGAAGCGAGTTCATCATTGGGTAAGAGCTTCCACATTTGAGGTGAATGATATTCCTACATCAACGAATTTGAATGTATTACCATTGGGATCATAGAATATTCTTTTGGTTATGGACTAGTTATATCTTCATAGGACCAAAGTTGATTTTTATGACAAATCCATTGAGTGTTTGGATGGAAATGGAGAACAAAGAATATTATAGCGTAAGAAGAAGGAAACATTAGTAAGGATGGTGAAAACTATGTAGGTGAAGCACAATCGTAGAAAAGGGTGTTTTTTATTTGCAGTGTGAATTTCCAGTGACAAAGGTAAGGAGAATGAGGATGCAGAGATATTAAGAAGGTACCTGGTTTTACAACAGTTTCAGGATGTGTTTCAAACAGAGATTTCAAATTTGCTACCTCACAGATAAGTGGACTTTTTTATTGATTTGGTAATTGTAATATTCCCAAATGGGAAAAGCAGAATATAGTGGAAAATGTTGGAACAATATTGCAGATCATCATTTATAAAGAAAGAGGCCAATATGGAGACCTTTCATATGTTATTACAGTAGAAAAATTTACATAAGAAATGGGACATAAGATGCATAATAGGAAATACAAGCCTCCAATGAACAAAATCCCTCAATAAGAGGTGCTGCAATCATGTAGAAAAGCTGGAAGACCCTTACAGAATTATTTTATTAGCTCTGCTGTAGAAAATTATTATACATCAGATCTAGATCTGATATGTGCCTCAAAATTTAGATCTATATTAGATCCATGCACTATACAAGCTCCTTTAAAGAAACCCTCAAGGGTTTTCAGCAAAACACCAAGTACATGTTGTCGATCTGAGATCTAAGACTGCAAATCTAATGCAAAATATAGATCTAGAAAGTGTGGCTGATCTAATATGATCAATACAATAGCCTCCTCCAATAGATCCTCAAAGTGAAAGGCAGATCCATTTCACTTGAAAATCAACTCTCCAAATGGTGTGCTAAACCACCCTACAACTCCTCCTACATAAATAACGTAGATCTAGAAGTAAACTGCACTGTAAGGATAAAAATATGGTTGGCTTGATGCCAAGATTTGAAAATAAGCTCAATGGCCTTTAATACTATCCTCCCAATGGAAAGGAAGCCTCCTCCACTGAAAATAAGCAATGAGATGGCCTAGATCTAAAGATCCAATCACCACTTCTTGCAACCTACAAAAACAACCAAACCCTCAATAGGATCTATGTTGTAGTTGAAAGAAGAAGCTTGGCCTTAAGAATGATAGTGGAAAATGTAGTACAAACTCTCCCAAGAGTCCTCTCAAGGAAAGAGGTGGGATTCCCGATCAGGAACACCTGTGTTAAACAACACTCTATCTCAGATAAATAGCAAGAGAAAGATATATGTCTAAATAGACCATATATTCAAAAATATAATATACATCAACAACCTCCATATGGCTGCCATCCTCTTCCTTTTATAAGTTATGAGCTTGCAAACCCTAAGCCCCATCCATAAATATCACTACATTCACACAAAGCATCTCCATCTAAAACTACATTGTCCCTCATTGATGACCACTCCTCCATGACAACGCTATTGATTTGGTCAAGGTTGACCCAATCAAAGTGATCCATCCCCTTTCACACCAAGGGAGCTCTAAATAAGTTGCCAAGTTTTGTCTCTTTCACATTTGGCATTGATTTATTCATTATTAAGGAGAATTATGGACCTCCTTTGCCCTCTTATTCTTTAAACAAAGCAGTAAAACAAAATTGAATATTCCAATTAGCTCATGACTAATTGGGAATATTACAATCCTCCCTTCCCAAATGTTGATTTTCATCAAGCAACTGATAAGGTGAGTGCTGAAAAGCTACATCATTGGTGACACCAACATGTGATAAGCTTCCCTCATAAGCTAAGTGTTCACCAATCCATTCCTCCATGAATTGCTCCTCCAAAGTTCTCATGAGATGCAAATAATTCATCCCATAAGGAGACAATAGTTCAAATGAAACAAACATGGTTTTGATCCAGATTTATGCAGGAACACAAAAGAATAAACATATAAACATAAATACAAAGATGCAGTAGAAATAACACTTAATTTCATTAATATCAAAGAACTGGAATTCGCTTGCAGACAGAATGGAAATAAAACTGATCAGGAGCTCAAGTCCAAGCCATGGAAAAAAAAAAAAATCAAAATTGAAAATGTTCAAAATTGGTTGAAACCAAGATGGTTTCATAGGTCTCATCTTCCTGATTCTGGCACTATAAACGGTTCAAAAAACGGACACCATATGAAGAAGTTATTGCACTTTTAGTGGAGTGGGTCTGGCGGAGCACGGAGAGGCCAGCCCTCCTCCCATGGAACCTCATCATATGACTAGTGTGGGAGCTTAATGTTAAGAGCGCTTAAGGAGCCTAATATCAAGTTTAATATTTAATTAAACTTTAGTTAAGTGGAGTTTAATATGGCGGAGATTCTGGAGGCGCTCCCAAATTTAGGCGGACTTCCACTTTTAGTGGAGTTAACTGGCAGTTGCCCCACATTTAGTGGAGGAAATTGGGGCAAAGTTGTTTTGGTCATAACTTTCTCATTACTCAACATTTTGAAACAAATTTTTTTTTTTATTTCATATTTTCTCAGCATTTTGGACTGAATGGAGTAGGTTTCAGAGCCATGGGAGCTCATTTTCAGCCTGTTTAGCTTCGGAGAAGCTTTTTGAGCCACTAGGGCCATTTTGGGTTTTGATTTTGGTTGAGCTGTGGTTAACCTCTTTTGGTGAACCAAAAGTCATTTTCGACTATTTACTGCATTCCAGAGCCATTGGAATAGGTCTTATCTCTGTTTGAATACTTTCAGAGGCCGAAAACCTTTAGGAGAGTTTTCAGGGCCACCATGGCCATTTTGGGGTTTGAGCTATTTTTAGTTGTGGTTATTAGTTTGAGGTGAACCAAAGCTCTATTTCAGATAATTTCGACCTTATGAAGCCATTGGAATTGGTTTCAAAGGAATTTGAGAACTTCTACAGCCCAAAAAGTTGTAGAGAATTTCAAAGCACCAACAGGACATTGATGAAGAAATCACTGTTTATGGTAATCTTTCACTGTTTAGTGAATTTGAAAAGGCATTATTAGATTTTTCCTGCCTTATGAATCAGTTTATATATTTATATTTGTCTATTGAGACACTTATAATCTTGTATTGCATTTGAGAGCTTTTAATACAAGAGGACAAGCCCATTTTGGGAGGCTTGATCCAGGAGATGTAGCCCAAGAGTTGGGGTGAACTCCTATATTATATTGTTGTTGTGTTTTGATATTATATTGCTGAATATTGTTGTTGATACCCATGTTAATTTTCAGCAAAAAAAATTACACTTAAGATACATAAACAGTGAAAAGACATACACCATTTGCAAGCTAAATTTCCGCATAACGTCAAGTTTAAAGCAAGATCATTTTAATTAAATCTGAGTGTTTACTTCTATTATTTCTTTAGGAAGATTCTGTAAGAGGGCCAGGTAGCCTCTGGATTCATCCTTTCTCTGAAAGGTGAAATATCCGGTAAATTCACCTACAGTCTATCTCTGTATTAGAAATATGAAGTTCTCACATTTTCATATTTAAACTTACAGTATTTTTGCACTCATTTACATAATTGAAAATGGATACCTTGCACCCTTTTCAAGTACCTTCCATTTTCAGATCAAAAACTAGCTAGGGCGCTGGTAGCTATCTCTGAGAAGAGATGTGGTGGCTACAGACCTCTGAACTGAGTTACAATGAGGCTTGAGGGCCTATTTATTATTTAGAAACAATGGGAAATCCTAAATATCCAAAACCCTAACCCTAGGAGATGAAGCGCCAAAACTATGGGCCCCGTTTGGGTAAATTGGTGTTTCAACTTCCCGGGGACGTAACTTTGGCATGCGATCTCCGTTTGATGCGTACCATACCTCGTTAGAAAGATTTATCCGACGGCTAAAAATTTTGAGTGAGAAACATGGTCCATGGACCTCCTTGTTTTTCCAAAAACGTCGTTAGGCCTCAAAACGGCTCCAAAAGTTCATGACCCGAAAAACTGCTAAAAATAGTAAGTTGTGCAGAAACTGAAAAAACTGAAAGAGACAATGGTGGGGCCCCAAGTGGAATAGGCAGGTGACCACCAATATCCACCTGGATCCTTCCTCCCCCCTTAGGAAGCAATGGTCCCCATTGCATTAAGTTCCTCAATGAGATGAGGAAATTTCTGCTGAACTTGGTCCCTGGTGAACTACTTTCCTTGGTGCGAGAGTTGGTCATCTTTGAAAACCCGATACAGTTGGATCTTCTATTGGAGAGTGTTCTTGATATGCATGTCCATGATACAATCTATGGTGGCTTGTTCCATGCAGTCTAGGTTTAACTCTATTGGTGTGAGTTGTTCTGCAATGTCAGAGGTGTCCAGTAGAGGTGGGAAGTAAGGACGAAGGCGGTCCACATTGACTATTGGGTGCAGACCAAGGAATGGTGGAATATTGAGCTCGAAGGCATTGTTCCCTACATCCTTGGTGATGGTGTACGGCCCGTATCAGAGTGGGCGAAGCTTGTGGTGGGGTCAAGTGAGGCGCTCCTTCTGCAAATGTAGCCATACTTTGTCACCCACCTAAAAGTTGTGTAGCACCCGGTGTTGATCATGGCGTTTCTTGTACTTAGCATTGGCTTTGTCCAATATGTCATGAACCTTTTGGCGGATGTGTTGAATGCGCTCAATGAAGTTATTTTCTTTGTCAACTTCAGACTGGACATGATCCAAATCAGCTTGAGTAGCCGCAAATGGCATGGCTACGTCAATGGGACATAGTGGCTGGAATCCCAAGCCCACCTGAAAGGGGCTATGGCCGATTGAACTGTGGAGAGCCCAGTTATAACTATGTTGTACATAGGGGAGGCTCTCATCCCATGTGCATGGATGTGAAGAATGTGTACAATCATTCTGTTGACGACCTCTGTCCGGCCATCTGTTTGGGGATGGAAAGCTGTGGACTTGGTGAGCTTGGTGTCTATCATTGACCAGAGGCTGGACCAAAATGTGCTAAGGAACCTGCTATCCCGATCTGATATGATATACTGTGGGATCCCAAAGTGCACCCACACTCATTCAAAGAAGAGTTTAGCAGTGTCTTCTGTTGTGATATTCTTCTTGTAGGCCACCATAATGGCCATCTTCGAGAATCTATCAATGACCACGAAAACATAGTCATTTCCATGCTTAGTAGAAGGCAGGCCCGACATGAAATCCATGGAGATGAATTCCCAAGGTCAACTAGGGGTAGGTAGCGGAGTATATATGCCTTGCTTCTTGATGGTTGGTTTGGTAATGGCACAGGCAGTGCAGGATCTGATGTGCTTCCCGACATCCTTTCAAAGGTTCGGCCAATAGAAATACTTCTGCAGTACTGCTACTGTTTTCTCGACACCAAAATTCCCAGCGACTCTACTGTAGTGTGCTTCCCATATCATCTTGGCACGCTCGCTTGAAGGAAAACAAAGGTGTCCCAGGTGACATAAGAGTGCATCTTGGAGGTGAAAATTTGGAACTTGCGTACCCCCCAAGAGTGCCTTGTAAGTGTGGCCAAATTCTGGGTCGCTCTCATAGGGAAGCGGCCAATTAGAAGTCTTGTGCCCACAAGAGTTGAGAACGGTGGTGAGCGCCACGATTGGTGGTCGGCTGAGGAAGTCTGCAACATTATTGGTGCTACCCTTCTTGTACTTGATGTTCAAATGAAACTGTTGCATATATGTGGACCACTTATGATGGTGATCATTCTGCAACTTCCCTTGTGTCTGTATGAACTGCAGGGGCTGGTGGTCTATGTGGATGATTGTTTCCTTCCCCAAAATGTAATGCTTCCATTGTCAACAAGCTTGCACAATGGAATACATTTCTTTGTCATAAGTGGAATACTTGCGAACTATGTCAGAAAATTTCTCACTGTGATATGCCATTGGATGTCCCTGTTGAGTAAGAACTGACCCAATATCATAGTTAGAGGCATCTGTCTCGATCTCAAATGGCTGTTGCAAGTCTGGTAATGTGAGCACTGGGGCAGAGCAGAGGCGATTTTTCAATTCTGTGAACGCATTTTGTTGAGGTTCTGACCAAAATAATTTTACTCTCGCTCCTCCCTTGGCGACTTGACTCAAGGGCCAAGTGATATTAGAGAATCCCAACACGAACCTATGGTAGAAATTAGCAAGACCCAGAAAGCTGTGAATCTCTGTTATAGTGGTTGGGGCTGGCCAATCCCGAATGACTTGGATCTTGGTTGGATCCACATGCACCCCCCTTTCATCAATAATGTATCCCAAATATTGAACCTGGGTCATGCCAAAAGTGCACTTCTCCAAATTGTCACACAACTTGTGTTGTCGCAGTGTTTGGAGGACTTGTCGAATGTGGTGAAGTTGCTCTTCCCAAGTCTGGCTGAAGAACAGAATGTCATCCAAGTACACCACTACAAATGAGTTTGTGAACGGCCGTAAGATGTCATCCATCATCCTCATGAAGGTTGCGGGAGCATTCGTCAACCCGAAAGGCATGACCAACCATTCAAAAAGGCCTTCCTTGGCTTTGAAGGCAATCTTCCACACATCGGAGGGTTCAATTGGTACCTGGTGATACCAAAACTTCCAGTCGATCTTGCTAAAATATTTTGCACCTTTGAGTTGGTCCAGAAGGTCATCAATCCATGGGATCAGGTACCTATTCTAAACAATGATCTTGTTCAGCGCCCGATAGTCAATACAGAGTCTCCACGTCCCATCCTTCTTTTGTACCAACATGATCGGGCTCCCACAGGGCGATGAACTTGGTCGGATGTGACCTTTCTACAACAGCTCCTGGATCTGCCTCTTGATTTCATCATTCTCCATAACAGAGTGCCAATAGATTGGTCCATTGGGTAGCGACGCACCTGGGGTCAGATCAATCGGGTGCTTGACCTGACAGTGCAGAGGAACCCCTGTGGGTGAGGTGAAGATGTCCCCGTACTCCTCCACAACCTTATCCATTTGTTGTTGTCGTGCAGAGGAGCCATGTATGGAGGTCGTGGCCATAGTATTCTTCTTTCCCTGGGGGCAAATCATCAGGAAAATGAATTTACTGGTTTGGGAAATGAGCTTACTGCATTTTTTTGCAGTAACCAAAGAGATAGCGGCAAGAGGTGTTACCTCTAGTATCCTGTACAACTTATTTCCCAAAGTAACAATAACAGTGCGAGGCTGAGACTCATACACAGCATGACTCTTCCACAAGTATGGTTGTCCTAATAATACATATGAAACATCAATAGGAGCAACGTCACATAATACCTCATCCATGAAGGGCTTGATGCTATAGGGAAGGTGGCACTGCTGGCTTACGCGGAGATCTCGTCCTTGGTGAAGCCACCCGATGGTGTATGGATGTGGGTGAGTTGTGGTCGACAAGCCCAACCGCTTCACGACATCAGCTGAAATGAGGTTCTTTTGGCTCCCATTGTCGACAATGAATTGTACCAAGGAGCCCTTTACCCACATCTGGGAGTGGAAGAGACGTTCCTCCTCCTCTGGATCTTCCGGTTCCTCCTTCTAGATCTTCGTAGTGGAAACAGTGGCATTGGGCTCCACATCAATAATCTATTTCCCTTTTTCATTCCCCTTGTTAGGTTCTGATTCAGAATCGGAACATGCATCTCACTCAGAAGCCCTCATCTCTGCCACCAGCAACTGCTTGGCCCGACACTCACTTGTGTTGTGAGTGGAGCTCTTATGGAACTCACACCACTTTCCTGTGTCCTTCTTTGGCTTTACGGTGTTGTTATTTTCTTGTGGCTTTGACAGGTTGTATTGAGTTTCCATGCCTTGGCTCTGTCCTTCATTCTGCGATTTGGGAGCAGCTTTCCCTTGCTTTTGATTCGCAGATCCAAAGTCTCACTTCTTCTGTTTGAATTTTTGCTCAATTTTGGCAGCATACCGGTATGTCGTACCAAGCGAGGAGATGTCGAGGAAATCCATTTCCTTTTGAATGTATCTATGTAGAAAACTACGATACTTTAGCACTAGATGTTTCTTTGAATCTTTTATACCCAACTTGCTGTGCAGGGTATGGAACAGATTCGTCAGCTCATGCACATCTTGATCCCTTTATTGTCGCAGCATGGTCCATTGTATGTACTTGTCCTCATAGCTCCCCACGGGATAGTATTGTTCCTTGATGGCATCTCAGAAAGAATTCCAAGTGGGTACCACCGAGAATAGAGAGGGTTTTGTCTCGTCCTTTTTTTCACAGTGGGTTTCCCACCAGTCCTTGACATGGGGGGCAGCTTTGAGGAGTGCAAAAATAATCTTCTCCCTGTCAGAAAAGTCATGAACCAAGAAATATCCTTCTAATAGATTCAACCATATATCTACGAAATCTGCATCTATTTGACCCTAAAATATGGGAATGCCAAAATTTACTTGTACCTTAAAAGGATTCACACCTCCAGAGTGGCTGCTCGATGCAGATGCGTCGCCAGTAGGTAGCCATTGAAGGATCTGGGCAAAGTTATCCATCATCACATTCCTTTTTTTCAAGGGCCTCCTTGAGCAATATTTTGATAGGATCTCCTGCTCCCTCATCTTTCTTTTCGTCCCCCATGGGCATCCGTCGAGTTTTGTGAGGCTGATCTTGCAAAGGTTCCACTAGATCGAGCCCTAACTCCTTATACCCCGACCTCGTTTGGGACATGCAAAGAAAGATTGATAAAAAGAAAACCGCTCTAATACCACTGATCCGGATTTATGCAGGAACACAACAGAATAAACATATAACCACAAATACAAAGATGCAATGGAAATAACACTTCATTTCATTAATATCAAATAAATAGAATTTTATTACAGACAGAATGGAAATAAAACTAGCTAGGGCATTGGTAGCTATCTCTGAGAAGAGATGTGGCGGCTAAAAGCCTCTGAACTGAGTTACAATGAGGGTTGAGGGCCTATTTATTATTTAGAAACAATTGGAAATCATAAACAGCCAAAACCCTAACCCTAGGAGATGAAGCACCAAAACTATGGGCCCCGTTTGGGTAAATTGGTGTTTCAACTTCCCGGGGACGTAACTTTGGCATACGATCTTCGTTTGACACGTACCATACCTCGTTAAAAATATCTATCCGAGGACTACAAATTTTGAGTGAGCAACATTGGTCCACCCATGTTGTTCCCCATTTTCCCAAAAAACATCGTTTAGGGCCTCAAAACGGCTCCGAAAGTTCAGGACTCGAAAAACTGCTAAAAATAGTAAGTTGTGCTGAAATTGAAAAAAATGAAAGAGAAAATGGTGGGGGCCCAAGTGGAATAGGTGGGTGACCACCAATATCCACCTAGTTCAGGTTTTCCCAATGTTCTCCCTGAAACATGTAGCATAGTGAACATGGAGAATATCCATCCCATAAGGCACATACATAGCTCCTGTCCTCCTTCCAAACATTCCCATAAAAAGTACAAGTACATCATCAATGTATGGGATCAAAATTAAATACATATAAATATAAATTGGTGTATATGGAGGTGGGTCATAGTCCCACATGTGGAACCAGCGCAGTAAATCTCCTGACTGCATCAGATCATGATGTGGAAAGTGGTTTTCCCACCACTTACTTGTTGCCCAAGTCATCTCACCATGGCTGAAAGTGTGACATATATTTGGTGCCTTAGGAATGCACCCACAATGATACAATATCTCCCTTTGATCTCCAAGGGAGTGGCCATGTTCAGAAATTTTTGTGGCCAAAAGTTGGCCATGAATTTTATATGGTATAGTGCTCCTTCTTGAAGCTATGGCCTACATAAACATGGTAAAGGAATGCATATATTCATCAAATAAAACATTATTTACAAGAGCATATTCTTCACCAAAATTCCTCCTTAAACAAATGGAGTGGTGCATATATCTATCTCCTCTCATCCCAAAAGAGGAAAGAGGTGGCTGGATTAACTCCTTCATAGAGTTATGTTGCTCTCTCAACTCCACATGGTTCATGCATCTTTGAAAATGTTGATATAATTCCTCTTCCAAGCCCTACCAAGTGTAGCTTCTCATGATGATGTTGTATAATCTCATGGAATATGTGTGGCTAAAAAAGAACTCTTCATAAGCTCTTTGTAGTAACTTCTCCTTGAGCTTGGAGGATCTAGATAAGAATATACTACAATGATAGTAGATGACTCCTTCTTGGACTGAATATCCCTCTTCATGTAGTTGGTCATCAAGTATCATGCATGTGTGAAGATCCTTGGAATAATCCACCAACAGTTGGGATTTCTATTATGGATCAATCTCCCTTAGTGACATCACTGATGATCTATCAAAATGAATGTCTGTCATATGGCTGATCACCTCCTTGAAATCTCCCATGCCAAAGGTACATGTTGGAAGGTCATTCCTTCCATGCTTCTCCTCCCACAGCGCATAACCTAAAATGAGAGTGGGTAATGATGATGTTGGGAGAATGTCTCCCTCCTCCTTGAGCCTACCCAAGACTCCCAACCATGTCTCATGGTATTCTAATGCTCCCATCCCTCCCCGATATATGCTTGGAGCATCATGTTGTGAGACATTTCTCACAAAATTTGCATCAGGTGGCCTCCCAGGTGGTTTTCCACTAAATAATAGTGTCCCATGCAGCAATCTCATAAGCATAATAGATGGGACTGTAAGGTCCTTGCTTCCACTGCGTAAATCCATCTTTGTTTTATGTGTGGAAGCTGTATGTGAGGGATATGTATGCATTCCCTTGATCATTTGAGTCTTACCACTCTTTTTATCCACCCATTCCATCTGCAAAGCCTCCCAATTAGTGGTGACTTTCCCCAAAGTAATCAACCATTGAACACCCAATATCACATTGGTGTCAGGTATGTCAACCACAAAGAAGCGATCAATCAATGTATATGTTCCCATGGTGACTGATAATGATGGAACATAATGCATGCATTGCATAGTTCTATCTCCTAGGACCAAAATAGAAAATCCCTCAAAAGCATTAGTGGGTATTTCCATCCTTTGCACTAGTTGGGCATCAATAAAATTGTGGGTAGCCCCACTATCAACCAAAACAGAAACCCTCTGATTCAAGATGGAACCTTGAACTCTTAAGGTCAAGTACTTAGGTACTCCTCTTAAAGATGCAAGAGCCCCTCCAATAGGAGAAAATGCTCCATTCCCATCTCTTGATGGTGCTGGTTCATCTCCTGCAGTGTCAGCGCTGTGACCTCTTCTTGGTTCATCTTCTTCTTCCTCCTCATCATCTGAGAAGACCTCTATGTAATGTGATTTTCCAGCTGCACATCTATGTCTAGGGGCCCAATCTTCTTGGAAAGTGAAGCAAAACTTCCTTCTCCTTAGATATTTCCGGACATCATCATCAAGAGGTTTTTTATATTGACTCTCCCTTGAAGGAACAACCTTTTCTTATTTTCCTTTTGATGGAAGAGAGGGCTTATGCTGAAATGTTGCCTTTTCTTTTGGCAAGGCATCTTGAAGATCTCTAGCCCGTTCAATGGCATCATGTTGGGTAGTGGGCTTGGTAGACTTAACCAACCCATGAAGAGGTTCATCTAACCCATCAATGAACATATACACCCTTCTTGCTGCAGATAAATCAGGAACCATAACAGAAAGTCTTAAGAATTCAAAAATGTAAGTTGTTACATTACCTGATTGTTTTAGGTTTGCAAGGCTCATGAATGGTGCTTTAGGATCTCTTCTATCAAACCTTTCCACCAGCCTTCGAGTGAACTCTGAATATGCAGTTACATTGGCATGACCTAATGTAAACAAGCCATGGAACCACCAGTCATGCGCTTCACCCTCAAGTTGTAGCACTGCAATATTAATGGCTTCCATTTCTGGAACCTTATTCAACTGAAAGTAGATGCCAAGTTTCTCTACCCATGATTTGGCAGTGCACTTGGATGACCCATCAAAGTTAGGTAAAATTAATCTGCCCATAGTTTGGTGTCGATCATGATTCTGAATGAATCCACCACTTCTATGAAGATGCCTTGGTCTTCTATTGTCATTTATTTGAAAAAACTCCTAAAAACTCAAGTGATCTTTGAACCTTTGAGTTTGAGATTCATACTCCATAAAATAGTATTCAAGGGATTCTTGCTCTTGAAACCCTTCATTTGCCACAACCAAAAATGTAGGCATGGTAGAGCATTTGGAAACTTGTGGTTGATGCACTGGTTGATCATTCCAGTGATGAGACATGCCAGAGCCTTATCCATGATGAAATCCTTTAGGGGATTCCTTGAATCTTTCCATCCTCATCTCTTTGATCTCTCTAGCAATGTCTTGCATGGCTCTAAGAAGGATCTTAGGGAACTCCTTCTCTTCATATTCACCTCCAAATAAAAAGGTTTTACCCTTGTCTTCTTTCTCATTTGTATAATCAAAATTTATGTGTCTTCTCCTCTGATACTTCTTCTCTCTATCAGTAATAGGCTCTCTTTCTTCAAATGACATAGTGGCTTTTATAATGCAAAGGTTGTGCCAAGATTATGCTCTGATACCACTGTAATATTCCCAAATGGGAAAAGCAGGAATATAGTGCAAAATGTTGGAACAATATTGCAGATCATCATTTATAAAGCAAGAGGCCAATATGGAGACCTTTCATATGTTACTATAGTAGAAAAATGTACATAAGAAATGTGCCATAAGATGCATAACAGGAAGTACAAGCCGCCAATGAACAAAATCCATCAATAAGAGGTGCTGCAATCATGTAGAAAAGCTAGAAGACCCTTACAACGTTATTTTATTCCCTCTACTACAGAGAATGATTATACATCAGATCTAGAGCTAATGTGTGCCTCAAAAGTTAGATCTATATCAGATCCATGCATTATGCAAGCTCCTTTAAAGAACCCCTCAAGGGTTTTCAGCAAAACACCAAGTACAAGTTGTAGATCTGAGATCTAAGAATGTAGATCTATTGAAAAATACAAATCTGGAAAGTGTTGCTGATCTAATATGATCAATACAATAGCCTCCTCCAATAGATCCTTAAAGTGAAAGGCAGATCCCCTTCACTTGAAAATCAACTCTCCAAATGGTGTGATAAACCACCCTACAACTCCTCCTACAAAATTAACACAGATATGGAAGTAAAATGTGTTGTAGGGATCAAAATATGGTTGGCCTGATGCCAAGATTTGAAAATAAGCTCAATGGCCTTCAATACTGTCCTCCCAATGGAAAGGAAGCCTCCTCCACTAAAAATAAGAAATGAGATGGCCTAGATCTAAAGATCCAATCGCCACTTCCTGCAACCTGAAAAAACAACCAAACCCTCAACCAGATCTATGCTGTAGTTGAAAGAAGAAGCTTGGCCTTAAGCCTAATAGTGGAAAATGTAGTAAAAACTCTCCCAAGAGGCCTCTCAAGGAAAGAGGTGGGATTCCCGATCAGGAACACCCTGTGCTAAACAACACTCTATCTCAGCTAAACATCAAGAGAAAGATATATGTCTAAACAAACCATATATTCAGAAATATAATATATATAAACAACCTCCATATGGTTTCCATCCTCTTCCTTTTATAAGTTATGAGCTTGCATACCCAAAGCCCCATCAATAAATATCACTACATTCAGACAAAGCATCTCCATCTAAAATTGTGTTGTCCCATTGATGACCACTCCTCCATGACAGCACTGTTGATTTGGTCAAGGTTGACCCAGTCAAAGTGATCCAGCCCCTTTCACATCAAGGGTGTTTAAATAAGTTTTCAAGATTTGTCTCTTTCCATTTGGCATTGATTTATTCATTATAAAGGAGAATTATGGACCTCCTTTGCCCTCTTATTCTTTAAACAAAGCAATAAAACAAAATTGAATATTCCAATTAGCTCATGACTAATTGGGAATATTACAGTAATAGGGGCAACACTAGCATAAAAGGCACCATACAAGATGAGAACCCTGGAGTTAGTAGAGTTGAAGCTACAATTAAAGGAATTGCCTAGAAAGGGATACATTAGGCCAAGTGTATCACCAGGGGGCACACCAATATTTTTTGTAAAGAAGAAGGATGGTACTCTCAGGTTGTGCATCAATTACAGGTAGTTCAACAAGGTTTCCATTAAGAAAAAATATCCATTGTCGAGGATTGATGATTTATTCGATCAGCTGAAGGGAGCAACAATGTTCTCAAAGATTGATTTGAGATAAGGATATCATTAGGTACGCATCAAGGAAGAGGACATATACAAGATAACTTTTAGGACCCGGTATGGACATTATGAGTTTGTTGTAGTTCAATTTGGTTTGACCAATGCTCCAACTACTTTAATGTGCTTGAATGAATACCATGTTGCCTCCTTTTCTGGACAAGTTTTTTATTGTATTCATTGATGACATATTGATATATTCTAAGAATGAATAATAGCATGAAAAACACTTAGAAAAAATATTGAGAATGTTAAGAGATCATCAATTGTATGCTAAGCTCAGTGAAAGAATTTTATTCTAGACAAAGGTGCACTACTTGGGGCATGTGGTCTCCAATCAAGGAATAACAATAGATCCAGAGAAGATAAGGGTTATCATGGAGTGGGAAACTCCTAGGAATGTGGATGAGGTAAGGACCTTATGGGGTTATCAAGTTATTATAAGAGGTTCATCAGGAAATTCTCGCAGATTTCTTATCCTATTACATCATCACAATGGAAAGGTAAGAAATTCGAACGGAAAAAGGAATGTGCAACCAATTTTGAGCAGTTGAATGATCCAGTTAACAGGATATTGATTGGACCATACATGTTGGTAGAAATGGAACATGCAATGCAGGTAATCAAGAAGAATTTGAAAGCAACACAAGATAGGCAGAAAAGCTATGCATATCGAAACAGGTTGTTGAAGGACTTTCAAGTTGGGGAACATGTATACTTGCACATCAATCCCAAGAAAAGCTCCTTGAGGATTGGATCATGTGCCAAGTTGACACCTTGGTATTGTGGATCTTTCAAGATTCTTGAGAGGATTGGACCAGTAGCCTATCGACTTGCACTACCTTCGATAGTGAAATTCCATGATGTTTTCCATGTGTCATTTCTTAAAAAGTATGTTAAAGATGTTGATTATGTTATTGACTGGTCTGTATTTCCGGTGGAGCCATAAGGAGAATTCCAACTGAAACCTTAGTGCATTTTGTAGAGAAATATGCTCATAGTCAGGAAATAAGAAATTGAGTAGGTTTAAGTGTAGTGGAAGAAATTTGGGTCTGATGAAGCTACATGGGAGATGATAGATTAGATGCAAGCTATGTATCCTTGTCTATTCAGTGGTTGAGCGAATGGTCTTGATATATGTTTTTGGTATATGCTTTGGTGAGATGTTTTGGTATATGTACATATGTATAGGGATGTAAATACCACCATGAGCTGTGTTATAAAGCTCCAATAAGCGATATGGGTGTCATGTCATTATGGTTGTTATGTTGTTACATTTTCATGTTGGTTTCTCCTCAGTAGGTTGATCATTGTAAATACAACAACGAGCTAAGTTATAAATCTCCACGAGAAGTATGTCTTGCTATCAATAGTATTGTTGATTATAGGTGTCATTGAACACCAAGGATGATGTTCCCCTAAGGGGGAGGTATCTGTAACAACTCCAGGTTAAAACTTCATGTAATAAAAGTTAATAAAGGAAAAATAATAAACATGGTTGTGGGACACGTATTCCAAGTTGAATGTTGGGCAAAACATTCTAGTCTGGGTGTTCATTTTGTTTATTGTGGCTATGGAAATTGGAAAAGGAAATGGTAAAGGCTTTGGAAATGAAAAGTGGCATTTATTGGAATTTTATTTATAAAAATAATGGAAATTAGGAGAAAAGGAAGGTGAGATTTCATAGGTTGCATGTGAGGAGAAAAATGAAGGAAAATAATGGAAAATGAAGAAATTGAAGGCCTCATTAATAAAAGGCTTCTAAGGATCAGTTCAAATAATTTTTTAGTGCAATTTTGGAGCTCTCATTCTATTTTCTCTCTCTCATACTTTTAGACACAAAGTTTTCTTGGAGCACTCTTGGAGGAGTGTGGCATACTTAGGATTTGGAGAAAGAAGGCTAGGGAAAAGTAGGAGAGCACAAGAGGACATCGGGATCAACAACTATAATGGGTTTTTCTTGCAAGTATCGAGTTACATGTATGATTTTCTTAATATTTTTTGCATGCATGGCACATGCATTTGGTTTCTTGGCTATGATCTATCATCGACATGGATGATTGTGATTAACACTAGTTTTTCCTAGCCTTGCCAATTCCTGGATAGACATGGTGTTGTGGGAGTCTTTGCCTTTTTTTTCACGTTGGTTCTCATGTGGGTTGAGTTATTAGTTCCTGGAGCCTTGGTTGGACAAATTCTATGGAGCCCTGTAACAACTCGGGTTGAGTTACTAGTCCTGAAGCCTTGGTTGGACAAATTTTCTAGAGCTCTCATTGGGTTGAGTTACTAATCCTGAAGCCTTGGTTGGAAAATGCTCTGGAGCCCAGTATCATTTGTGGCTTGAGTTACTAGTCCCAAAGCCTTGGTTGGGACAAACACTCTGGATCCATGGACAACTTGGGTAGAGACCAATATGGTGATGGTTAGTGATGTACGACTGTGAGGAGGAATCAATGGTTGAGGGTTGAGGTGGTTTTGCCTTTGGAAGCCCTGATTCAGTTTTGTTGGATTTGTTTCATGAGATCCCACATTCATGCTTGGAATATGCCACACAGAGGTGATTGGATGAAGAGATATCTGGTTAAACCAATCTATGGTAAGGTGTAACGTGGAAGTCTCGAACCTAGTTGGCCTTTGCATTCATTATTAAGAGCTTATTCTACTTGGTATTTCATGTGTAAACATACTAGTTGATATGTGGTATTTATGGCTATCATATCCATGTTATTTTTGTTGTTTATATGCTGGTTCAAAGTATGTTTTATGACAATGATGATGTGCTCATCATGTTTTTATTTGTAAATGAAAAAACAATAAATATATGACATAATAGATGACAATGCAACTAATGTGATAAGGCATCAATGCTTCTTAGAGATTCTCAGATAAATATGAGACCCCTATGCTCAGATATGTTTTTTTAACCTGTATAATGCATATTTATGACATGTTTGACGAAATTTCTGTCATGGATAGTAGGGGTCTATTCAAATTTTTATTCAAGTATCTTCATTTGTATCATTGTTTCGATGTTAATTTTCATTTCTAGAAGTTTCATGGAGTTATGGGAAGTTACTGGGTCTTAGACCTAGAAATTAGCCTTAAATCTCACAGTCGCTAGCATAATACTGACATAAAAAGGCTATATACGCACTCAGGTAGGCTCATGGGAGTGACTAGGGATATCAGTTGTATGGAGGCCTTGGCAAGGGAGCGATTAGGGGTTTAATTCATTGAAATGTTGATTTCCCTCAGGGGTTGGTCCCCTAGAAGGGTGAGTTAGCTCTTGTAGGTTATGTATTATGTGTAGAAGGTCATATGGGTTGTGTTATGTCGGTTCCACTTCCTTAACTATACACGAGGATTTGAATCAAATCATGGTAACCCCTCATCACATGTTTACCCTGGTTAATGGGTTACTTGGGTAGATGTGGGAGGAAGGTGTTACAATTGACCTTGCAGACTAATCAAATGATTTCTAGGGTGATTTGTCTTAGAAAACTACCACATATTCCCAACGCCTGTTATCCCAGATGCCATTGTCTTGTGCACCTTTAAAAAATTCTAGGGAATATATTCTAGGGTGATGTCATGCTCATGCCACTGATTGGATATGGTTTCTATTTGAGTGGTGACATGTGTCACTCATATATGGCCCAATTGACTACATGAAAACATAAGAAATGCATTCCATGTGTCCTCTTTATACTGTCACCATGCTGACATCATCGTTCTGACTATGCCTCCATATCATTACCTCAATCCAATAAAATTATGCCAATTGTCACCATTTAATTCATTCATATGCAACGATTATGGAGGCAGAAGGTGTCCCAAATATTTTTTTTTCAAAAAATTTATACGTTAACAATTACAACATAATATCATTGGGTCAAAGCCTTCCTTTCTCATTGCGCCATGTTTCTTGAGCCTTCCAAAATTTTGCTGCACCTGGCTCTTCCAGGGATAGTATTCCATGGTGATCTCTCCCATTGTTACCTCATGTAGTTAAAATATACCAATAAAATGCATGAAACCATTGCTAATTCCTCCCTATGTTACATCATCCCAAGCACTCCCTTTGTGCATGAATTTTGAACCATCCGATGAACCTCTTGTCAGGATTATGTGTTATGAGGGATCCACCATTAGCCAATAATACTTGATTCCGTTGCTGCACTATAAGACATGTTTTCTCGGAAAATTAGTTTAGTGGCTCAAACAAGAAGCTCTGTCGAGTTTAGAAAAAGCACCAAGCTATCACAACTTTGACACTTATACCATGTTTAAGTCTACACCTTTTGACTTTGGGGGTTCTTAACTTTGACTAGCAATAACTTCTGATCCAGAGGACCATTTGGAAACTTCCATATACCATTGAAAAATTCTTTCAGATCTCTATCCATTTGAGTGGTTCTGAATTACACTTGAGCTGATCCGTTGAACTAAAAATGGCTTCAAAGTCTCTACAGCTTAACCAATTTTCTCCACCAAAATATTTCACAAATTTGCTTGTAAACATATGAGATTAAAAAACACCTGTGACATCAATGAAATAATTACAACACCTTTATCAATACTTTTCCAACATGCTCCTTATAAAAATAACACATTTGACATGAAAACATATCAATACTTGACATCAATGAACACATCTTTTTACAACATATTCTAACAAAA